>JAGVSL010000031.1:3000000-3454709 GCA_022494535.1 Himalopsyche phryganea
GTAACCGGACAAAACAGAATATGGCAAAACAACACGGGGAAAAATAAAACGTATAATATTTTTGTCGTGTCTATTCACTAATTAAAAACATACACAACGCAATTATATAAAGTGAGAAAGCCGGGACAAAAGGGGGCGAATGATTGGTTATCGGCATCCAGGATAAAATGGAGGGTCTCAATACAAACGCCACTTCGATCCGTTTAATCTCTTTCATTCAATCATTCGCACCCTTTCGACCTGGCACTCTCACTAAGTGTAGCACTTATGTCGCTTCTTTGGAGACATAATAAACGTATTATAAAAATATCTATATTGCGTTTTCGATAAAATATAATAGCAATATGGTGGGAGGGGGGTGGGGGCTGGACATTGTCGTATAAGCTTAGATTGCTGTAATTGTATTGTTACAAAGGAATTAGGCATCTGTGACTTTTCCAACGTTTTCATTAAATAACGTTGCTTGATTTGTTTCTTTACAATTTTTTTTATCCCGTCCTAATCCTAGCGTTTTATTATTGCGCTCTTCAAGTTGACGTCTGATCGCGTGTCATGCGGAAAAATGACATAAACTAATTTTTATTTACATTATATAGAACGGATTACCAGATATTGACGAATAATATTTGTAAACGACGGTCATGCACCTTTTCAGTACTGCAGTATGAAATAAAGAATTTCGTTGCGCACATTGATTTTCGTTCCGCGAATAAAAGCAAATTGCAATCAATCGGCCGATCCGATTGTGATACGCAATCAGCGATAACTTGTTGCATACAGATTGCCATCGTTATCTTCCATCGAAGCCTTAATAAATAAAGCCTCCGAGCTCTTATAAATTTATATACCGCCGGTGCCAGATTGCGACTTTGCATTCTATCTCAAGATGCAACGGGACAGATGCATTAAGAGCATTTACAAAAATGAAATATTCATTATTACTGGAATACGTACAGCAATGTTCCAATAGAAATCATTGACGATTGATTTTCTAAATACCCTTTTTTTTATCACCAGGACAATGATCTCTCATATATGAACATATATTTTTAAAACTATCTATGTCCGCTCCGAATGTCGAGCTTATAGCTTCTTTCAAGGTATCTCAACTGATGTTTTTTTACGAGAATTGCTTCTTACTGAGGCGACTTCTTCTTCAGAGAGGTATAGGGCTAGGACAAGGATGGCCAACCGGTCGATGCCAAAGCCAATTTTTTCGATCCCGTAACACTTCCACGAGTTTTGAAAAAAATATGTAATTTTATATAAATGAATAAATGTTAAATACGTATATTATTTATCGGCGTCCGTGGCGCAGTTGGTTTCGTCGCTGGCTACGGTTACGGATGTCTCGGGTTCAATTCCCGGTGCGGACGGTTTTCATAGATTGATCTTTCAATCGATTTATGGATTTCTGTTCGTAGTCTGAGTCCTCCCTCCCACCAATCCCATCCTCACGGGGCGTAACGAGAGCGATTAGCTAACCACTAGTCCTGTCATAGCCCTATCCTTCTATCCCTACTCTCTTCGAAAAAGAAAAGAGAAGTTGAGCAACTAAGTGACAAGCAGTTCTCGTAGAAACAATTCTGTCAAGATACCTCCATTAGGAGACCATATGCTCCACATTGGGAGCGGACATGGAAAAAAATATTTAAGACATCGACTGAGGGTGTTTGATGGAATTTCAATATCAAATTTCAATTGATGAGATTTTGTACATTTCCATGTATTTTTTCACTAACGACCCGGGTATCGTCTTTCGACATCTTCAGGCATTCGAGCACACGAATGGACTCGAACTGAAGATGCCGAAAGGCGAAACCCAGACCGTTAGTGTTAAATTACGTGGAAATGTACAAAATATCAACAATTCAAATTTGATATAAATATGTATATATTATATACAATAAAAATAATAAAAAATACTATGTTAAAAATATACGATTATACTAAATTTTAATTATTTTGTAAGCACGTACTTATCTAATAATATTTTGCATTTAAAATAAACATTTTTTTGCTCAGTCGTCTTTAAAATTAACGTATCTTTTGAGGGTTACATCAATTGACCAAAACACCATCGAAATTATACTTTATTTGTATTCGGGAAAACGTAAATCTTATTATTAATTTATTTGTAAACGTACGTAATTTAACGTATGTCATATTAAGATAAACAGATAGGAGATAAAGAAAAAGAGATATTAAAAAATGAGATAGATCGAAAAGACGCGCATTTAGATCGAAACGATTTTACGTTAAATTTAGATGAATAATTAAGACGCAGCAAAACAGTACAGTGGAAGCAAAATGGTTTACCTCCACTTCGCACTATATGCTATCATCGTTAATTTAAAGAAACTAGCTCGTCGGAAGGCAAGATTTTACAACAATAATCTCGTGGCGTGGGATGTAAGAACCCTTCTGCAATTAACAGAGATATTATAAAAGTGATATGACAAAAGTGCCCTAAGTAAAAGGTTAAAGAAACACGAGTATTTAGAAAACTATAAATAAATATGACAGATGGGCGCCAGTCTGAAAACAGATTTTCAGACGAAAATTAATTTTTAATAAATAAAATGCTAAGAATTGTGATAAATTAAATTTTTAATATACAACAACAATGAATTATCACAAATCAATACAAAAAGTTAGAGTTACCTCGTGTTTAACAAAAAAAATAAGATTTTACATTTAAATGTTGCAATATGCACAACATATGGAATGACCATAGCTTAAGTTAATACAATAAAAAATAACAAAAGAAATATAAATATGATACTGATAGAGATGTTGTTGCTCCATCAGGATCGGATGACTTCCATCAGTGCGCTGCTCGTTTGGGTAGCCCTTGAGGACCACCTCTGCGGTTGAACGCCAGACCTGAAGTATCTTATAATTTCGTTGCTTCTATTCTGGCTTAATTATTATTCAATTTGAAATGACCTTATTGGATCTTTTCTTGTCCACCACGGCACGACTTGATTGGTTAAGTCGCGCCGCCGCAATAACACAAAATTGCCATTGCGTGGACTTCCAATTATTAAATTTTACTTGGAATACATGATCCAAACTATTCCATAAATATATATATAATTTGTAATGTGCAGCATTACATTGCCCCGTCAGTCGGTAATGAATGAAAACAAAAACTTTGAATCATTATTTCCACCTTTGACTTTGATACTTTGGGCTCACACATCGTTGCTTATGGGTGTAGCACTGCCTTCCGACATCATGAAATCTTCATTTAGGATTTAGAGTGTTTTACTGATGATAATGCCTAAGCAGCGCCATCCATTGTGTTGTCAACGTGGTTAGTAATTATTGTCCAAAATGTAGAAATAGTGGTAATAATTTTCCAAACAGCTTGTTATGTGTATATGCGTAAATCGTCCGGAGTTGTTTTGATAAACCCCATCTTGTAATGCGAGTAGTAAGATGTAGCAATTTTCTTCAGGGTCATCTTCTTCTTACTTGAATTACAGCCCCGAGGTTTTTTACGGTACATACAGAATAAATTTGCAAGGCTATGTCATCCAAAATTATTAAAGAACCACTACAAAATTAAGTAAAAATGAAAAACATTTTAAATACATACGAAAAACCAAATCTATATAAAAATTAGCTTTAACTTTCTACTTGTACACAATAATATTAATTTCGGTACATAAAACGGTAATACCATAAAATGATACTACATATATATATATGTTTCACAGGAAACAAAAAATCGTTAATAGTAATTTGTAAACAAAGTATAAAGTTTTATAAAAAAACTGAATCTACGTGTATAATAGTAATATACTTTTTAATAGAAATTAAGAAATGTTCAAGTAAGTTTAAGAGGTTGCAGTGAAAAAAATAATTTAACAATATTCAAATTATTCCACAAGAAAATACCTTACTTGAACCACTAAATAATGTTACTCATAATATACTGTTATTAGTTATCAATGTACATGACGAGATCAGAACAGATTTATGCAATTTAGCAACATCGTTTAAACTCTAAAACAAAACATGTGATAAAGAAAAACAAAATAAAAATACATAGATATAGAGCTTCAAATACAATGAAAAAAACATCATGTGGATCGCATCGTGACACATCAACTAAGCAATTCGGTATAATTTATGACCAACAAACCTCATGTTCTAAGCCATCCGAATATTTACAATTACAATGCTAAAATTTAAAATTACAGTAGGATTAACTGTCCAAACTGTATCAAAACATACGTGATGTCCAATCTCGATGTATATTGCGTATACTTCCAAAGCTTATTACAAAATATGACGTACTGCGCAGCCCTTCCGATCGTCAAGCCGCGGTAAAGATTCCAACCATGATTTGACAACTATACACGAAAAATACTGTAGCACTGGTGAAAAAAATCATAGCTACTTAACACGACCAGTCAGCTAGAAAAATTAAAAAATAAAAATCTATCTTACAGTCTATCAATTAGTTCAGCTAAACCGCATATCTGCCAACACAAATCTGCTCATGCTTCGAAATTACACTAAACTTAACGACTAAATGTATGAAAGTTTTTCAGATCAACATTGAATGATCTATGTCCTTAATACTAAATGGGTCTCCGCAGATGTGTCAACACACAACCAGCCATGCCGAACAAAGAGACTTCTCAATTCCAATGCACAATCCTAACCGTAGCACTGTACACCATGTCGACATAGTTGCTACGTGTCACCGTCAAAAATTGCAATGAGAAAAATAATGATGCTAAAAGGATCCATGTCTAACAACTCAACACAACAAAAATGCAGCACAAAAATACGTCTGAAGTTAAAAGTATTTACTAGGATTTCCGACAGAAATCCAGTAGCATTTACCATCCAGGGTAAATCTACACAAATAACAAAAACTTACAAAAGCTAAGGAAAATCACTATCGGTGACCACAACTTAATTATCTCTCTAAGATAAAACTAAATTTTATGCGTAACTTATTTCGTGCGTACCCCTCAAAATCGAATGTCAACTAGACATTCCATTTCCTAAAACAAATCGTCAGGATGATTGATCAATGTACTTCGCGGTACCGAACACATCCTGCCGACAGAAATGAGATACGCAAGTCTATAGCACATCCAAAGTGCAGCCTTAACGTACTCAAAAAAAAGTATCCAAGAGACTGTACAAATCTCATTTGGATAACAAGAAATAGCGCATGAGCCACCTTCGGTTCCCATGCCACTATCAATAAGATTATTTTCAGGGACCATCAGCACCCGAAAATACATCTCACGACTAGTCTACTACCATTAGACCTAGTCCTACCACAAGCTCTCCATACGCACTGAAACTAAGTACTATCATGTCTATAAAACATGACATCCATCTTCAAATAATTAAATTTAAATTAACTCTGCACGATGAACAATCACACATGATCATTGATTACAATTGATAGTGTTTATAAATAAATACAGACTGTAATTTGATCATGGAAGGCAGAGCTAAATATAAAGAAAACAATGAGCTTTATAAAAATATTTAAATAATTAAAAAAATATAACTCATCACTTATAGATAGATAATTTTGCTGCACATCCATGTTCCAATTCAGCTGACAAGAGTTGATCATACAAAAATCACATCAATAAACCTGTGATCTGAAATCATAAAACAAATAATATATAGTTTATTGCTAATTAAACAATACTATATCTAATACTATATATTTATGTGCAAACAAAAAAATTTGCCACATGTACAACATATATAGTTAGCCACATAAAACATGAAACATCAAAATTCAACATATAATTTCATTTCTTGACCATAAAAACTACTTACTATAAGTTTAACAAGAAAAAAAAATATAATTTGTACCATCGTACGATGTGTAACAAAAAATTTTAAGACCAAATAGTTTGGGCAAATATCCCCAAAATAAGGTATTTGAAAAAATTATAACTGCTCTAACCGTATATAGATGTTATGGAGAACAGATATTATACAAAATTTTGAAAAGAAAGAGCAACCACGAGACACAACCAGTTTAAATGTTTTACAAAAAATTTAGAAAATGATTTCCAAATACATAAATGTTCAAAATAACTCAATATAATGCTTTCATAAAAAAAATTAATGGATGTTATAGAAAAAAGCATATGATTATATTTTGAAGCAAAAGATAGAAAAAAGACTATTTGAAAGTGTGTAATTGCTACAACCAACACTTTGATATTTACTAGACGTTATTGTGTTTTAGCAATATCCTTAATATGAAACTTTCCCAAAGGTTTACCATTGAGATCACCCAGTAAATATACTAAAGGAGATATCTTTTTCAAAACAGTATTCTCAACAAATCTAGGAGCCAGTATATATAAAAAAAAATTTACAGCGTCAGATTTAACAAAATTTTTTCTTTTAAACTATATCTGTCTAGCCGTGGACAAAGGGTAGTACCGTTGTTTGATCGGTACTCCAGTGGTAACGATGCGATATGCTACAAGATGCGTCTTACCCAAACCACATTTTTCAAAAGATATTGACATAAATTTATTTTTAATTTTTTCAAGTAACATGAATTGATCAGAGTCTAGATTTATATCATTTAAAGCGTTATTATCGTAATTATTATTATTTAGAATTTCACCTTTAGGCGGTATCATTATGAGTATTTCTGGAGCTATGTTAAACGCCTCCCAGAAATCTATTCCTAAAATAATATCGGGTATGATATTCGGGATTACGGTTAAAAAAAAAAATTATTTGAAATATTATTGACGTGAATTGGTACATGGATAACACCCAGCCGGTTGACTAGATCCAACAACCGTTTTAATACTTATATTACTCGGCATAATTTTATATCCTAACCTTAGCAAAATTGTTGACATTTTACTGCTGATGCAACTTATCGCTGCACCAGAATCCAACACACCTTTGAAATTTGTATTTTTAATTTTGAAATCAATGAAAGGACGTGAATCATTGTTAATATTACGAGATATTGGAGCCAAGGTACAAGTTTTATTAAAATAATTCACATATGACCACGTGTCCTCCATAGCAATAGGTACATTGAATAATCCTTCCATTATAAATGTGACAACAATATTTTATTTTTAAAAATTTCAAAAAAATTATCTATCAAGAACGAACAACTAAATTTACTTTGCATTTTAAAATTGCGGATAACACGTCCACCTTCTCAAAACCAAAATCAATCAAAAAAAGAAATACAAAAATATCTTAGCTGTGTTCTTGTTCAGATCCATCCAAAATGTAAATTTAATACTCCAGTGTTGTTCCAATTATAGTATATAATTATTGTGAATTCAACATTCAACAATAATGTATTCCTCCGAAATGAAGTCCAGTAGATGAATTTGTAACAAAAATCACACAAAAGAATTAGTATATTAGAAGAGAAATAAAAACATCGAACCGTGTCGAATGTAAATTTAAAAGCAAAATTTATTAAATTGTCAAAAAAAATATACGTAAGCAGGACTGAAAAATATTCAACTGGTTTGAATGGAAGCTAAAAGTGAAGTCTGTATATTTATCAAAATATATATTCGACACTCAGTAATTTAATGGTGTGATAATTACCAGTAGGTACACTTAACATCTTATTGAATAATATATAATAAAATTATTATCGAAAATGAAGTCTCATTATGTACTGTATTTCAAATTACAAGTTACAGACAAAATATTTGAACAATTATTATTGTTGTACGATACTTCATTACTATGCAGTGTTGTGTATTAATCTACAGATATTACAAACCATTGCAAACTAAAGTGCAAAACAAATTTGCCCACATAAACGCAAATAAAGAAATTTATTTAATGAAATTTGGGTGTGAATATATAAAAATTTCAACACACAAACAAAAAAATTGTGGTTTCGTGTACGGCACATTTATGTATAATCATAAATGGACATCTTTCCCTTCCCAACCTTGAAAAATTACTGATGTAAGATTTACGTAGTCAAGAAATGAAATATAATTTTGCTAAATACAAGAAAAAAATCTATACAGACAAAATCACAAAAATTAACTTAACTATTGCCATCCCAAGCATACAGGCAACAAAAAAATTTATAAATGTATATATCTCTGCTAAAAGCAAAATCTCTTAGACGCCAAATGTCATATTATAAGAAATAGACAGATAGGAGATAAAGAGAGATATGAGAAAGAAGTGTAGATCGATTGAAATGATTTGTCATATTATAATAGACAGAGATATAAAGAGAGATATTAAAAAAAGTGATAATACTGGTATATAAAACATTATAAAAATGTCAATATAAAAAAAGACGCGCATTTAGATCGAAACGATTTTACGTTAAATTTAGATGAATAATTAAGACGCAGCAAAACAGTACAGTGGAAGCAAAATGGTTTACCTCCACTTCGCACTATATGCTATCATCGTTAATTTAAAAGAAACTAGCTCGTCGGAAGGCAAGATTTTACAACAATAATCTCGTGGCGTGGGATGTAAGAACCCTTCTGCAATTAACAGAGATATTATAAAAGTGATATGACAAAAAGTGCCCTAAGTAAAAAGGTTAAAGAAACACGAGTATTTAGAAAACTATAAATAAATATAAATGCATGGGCGCCAGTCTGAAAACAGATTTTCAGACGAAAATTAATTTTTAATAAATAAAATGCTAAGAATTGTGATAAATTAAATTTTAATATACAACAATGAATTATCACAAATCAATACAAAAAGTTAGAGTTACCTCGTGTTTAACAAAAAATAAGATTTTACATTTAAATGTTGCAATATGCACAACATATGGAATGACCATAGCTTAAGTTAATACAATAAAAAATAACAAAAGAAATATAAATATGATACTGATAGAGATGTTGTTGCTCCATCAGGATCGGATGACTTCCATCAGTGCGCTGCTCGTTTGGGTAGCCCTTGGAGGACCACCTCTGCGGTTGAACGCCAGACCTGAAGTATCTTATAATTTCGTTGCTTCTATTCTGGCTTAATTATTATTCAATTTGAAATGACCTTATTGGATCTTTCTTGTCCACCACGGCACGACTTGATTGGTTAAGTCGCGCCGCCGCAATCTTACAAAATTGCCATTGCGTGGACTTCCAATTATTAAATTTTACTTGGAATACATGATCCAAACTATTCCATAAATATATATATAATTTGTAATGTGCAACATTACACGTACTGAGAATTTTGTATTGGAAAAGTTATACCTGTTTATATTTGACTCTTTTGGATGAAAATGTTTGACAAAACCTAAACGGAAAGAAAACACAACCTGTTTTTCCAATGTCGACTCAAGTATCGAGTAATTTTATCGAAAGAATTTAAAATAAACATTTTTATGTTTGAGGAAAGGAAAAAACCTATAAGATTTACATTAGAAGTCGATCCCGAGAAAATTTTAAATTGAAAAGTAGCTCCCAATTGTTGGGAGGGAAGTTTCATCGATGCCTTTGAACAGTAATTCATAAATAAAATAAACAATAGATTTATGAAACTGTCCTTACAGGGACTCGCCGCGAGATCCGTTAGCGAAGTCAAAGATGAAGACTACTTCACCACGGATCGGACAATTGCTAATGCTCTCTTATATAATTGCTATTTAAAAATATACAAAGTCAGCTTGTCTCACAACTAATGATGTCGAATTATAAAAAAAAATTAATGCACAGATTCCTTCCCGATTATTTTTCATACAGATAACAAAAAAGCTTTAGTTCTTGTACACTCAACATAAATAATCAACGCCCTTTGTCAGCGATATTAAAATATCTACTCTTTGTTATTTTAAGTGAAATTACGTGTTTGCTTAATAGCTTTTTTATTTTTTTAAAGTGTTAAATTAATATTATCATATTTCTTCAACATAATGGCGATTTTTTTATAGCATATGAATTAAAGAATTGTTTATGCGTCAGCGATAATATGCAAAATATCAACATTCTTACATATTTATAAGCAAGTATTTTTAAATGTCAATACATTCAGGGATATCCAATATCATGATTTATTTTCATAATGAACGGTTAATTTAGCACAATCAATACTAAGGCTTAAATGCTTATTTTTTTGATTTTATTTTAAATTTTATAAAAAAAATATCTGGCATTACAGCTGACAACCAATTCGCCAAATATTTTGAAAATTAAGAAATCATACGAGATACACTCGATGAGAATATTTTTAGTCGTCACTCATGTCCAAGATAACAAATTTAAATTTGATGTTAACCTTGCTGGGACTTGAACCAGTACCCACCTGATCGCTAAGGCAACCACTTACCACTAGACCACAGAGGCCGCTTCATGGTTGTATCCTCGTGATGTTTTGAAAAACATACATATAAATTATATCATACTAATATTACAATATAGCATCACTTCTTAACCCATGTTATTCGAAGATAAAATGTAACATTACTGTAAACTATACATATTTTATTTGTTCGGCTCATTTAATGCACGACATGTTATATTGTATGTTTATTATTTTTGAACTGACAAAATTACATGCACAAAATGCGCAATTATGATTTCAATTGAAATTCATGAATAATAAAATTAATCTTATGTCAATCATAAATCAAAATTCAAAAGCGCCCTGTTCGACGTATATAGGAGTCGAAAGAACGATCATCTATGATAAATTGTAGTGACACTGGTGGTGACATCACACAATTTTTCACAATTGTATGGCCAATTTTAACACAGTCCGCAATATTCTCAAAATGTAGAATTTTTCTGTATTCGAATAATAAACCCATTTATAAATGATAACATAGATATTCATGTCTTTAGGGTTTGGTTTGTTTTTTTATGCTGACGACAATATGAAATACGAAGCAGATTTGTTTGTTTGTCATCGATGCATTCCTTTACCATTCATCTGATTTCGATGAAACTTTGATGAGTTATTGCGCTCACACCCGTGAAGGTCTATGAAGAAAAAAAATAATCCAAAATAAAAAATCAAATACGTACAACTAGCGACATCGCGTACGCATCAGACTATGTTCGGGTCATGAGTCAACCATAAGGCAATAGTATTCATAGCTTAAATAAGTTATTTCACATGTGCTATGAATATCTTTCGAAATATAAAGTATAAATGAATTACTATATTTAAAAAAATCGGGCATTTACCGGGCTGAGAAAAATAAATCTGAGCTTCGGGTCGGGTTCGGATAAGAAGTGTGATATTGAGACTCGGGATCGGGCCGGACCTGAAGATGACGTGCTCGGACCGAGTAATTTTATGAAATTTCAGCCCGTTTCGATTTCGCTTATCTAAAAGCACTTCAATAAACAGAACTAAAACACAAACCCTTTTTTTCTTTGAGTGGCATTGCAACGCATGCCGGGTACACTCACTAGTACATTATAAATTAAGAGTTCTATAAATACATTTAATATTACGCTAGTTATTTTATTTATGCAGACGTTAGACTTTCACTGAAACTAACTAATGTTTATATCCATGCAAGATAATTTGATTTATCATAAATCTATATTCATAGTGCGTCGTCCAGTAAAAGTAGAAATCCGATTTTAACAATGCGTAAGCTATAGAAGGAATGTTGGCTGCATACAAAATCATACACATTTATTATAAGGAAACGGGTTGAATAATTTTAACAAAACTTCTCGCAGACTCATAACCCGTAAGTTAAGCTTTTGACTAGCATTATAGGCACTGTGAACATTGGCCGGTTGGCTCGAGCGAGTAGCTAAAATATTGTAATATACTTAACTCGTACATCACCGTTGGGTAATTGTTCTATAAGAGTTAACACGTTTATAGCGTGGCATCGATTTAAGCGTAGTTCAATCAGCAGTGTATCTGTTCATATACGTATTGGCAACTATATATTGTATCAAATCATTTACATTGTACATATCGATGGTGTTTTGGCCAATTAATGTAACCTTCAAAATTTAAATTGTTCAGGAGAGAATAAAAACTGGTTTTGTCGAAAACATTATATGGTGAGTTGTGTTAATAATCTTTTAAATTCACTCCTGTAAATTCTCATGTTTGCAGATACGGGACTATACATAGGCAGTGTCGATATAATAGTGGCGTACATCAAGTGTCTGGCTCAGAATTTTTAAATCTAAAACCAATGTAAAATGATGTTTGCCTACCAAAAAGTTATCAGTTTATTTTTCTAATTTACATCATTTGGCCGAAACCTGCCCAGTCGTCTTTAAAATAAGATCCAATCATTATCTGTATAAAATGTTTTGTCACAAAACCTCATCATTCCTCGGATTGAAGTTCATTATTGGTGATGTTTGATGTCATCAACGATGTAAGAGCTTGAAATGTCACGTGGTACAAACCGAGTGGTAAACGATTCTGTTACAATTTGTTACGAAGGCGGAAGAAAGTAGAAAACATTCCGAAACCTCGTGACATAATTTTTACTAGAACACTTATCACCCTTATATTTACATATAACATTACTTTATTACTATTTTTTGTGAATTTTGCTTCTCCTTGCACGTTTTATTGAGTAGATGCAAAATTAAAATCCTCTTCTGGTGTTTCGTATTCGATTTATAGAACTAACTCAAGGAACGATTTTCGCCGTTCTCGTTTATGTAAGAAGTTTTTTTCTATATATTTAATCCTTCACTCAATACTCAATGTAAGCATTGATTTACTGTTTTTAAAAGTTGATATTTTATTTTTTCGTTTTGTTTCGAAATCGACTTTTAGAATTGACTATTTTCCCCGATGCCGTTTAGTAAAGTATGTTAGTAACTCTATTTAGTCGTGCACTCAGTGTAAGCATGGCTTTAACGATTTCGCTCAAAGCATAGCGAATGCACAGTGCATAAATAATTTATAATGATAGACATCTTTACTGTCAGTTGTGTCATTTAAATACCCTGTGTCGTAGTAATACTTGGTCATTTATAAATCAATCTCAAGGTTTTTTCATCCATAGATGGGTCAATATTATATTATAATATAAAGTTATATGGTATCTACAGATGTATTTAAACTTTGTCGTATGGTTCAATGAACCAAATAAACACGTTGAAGTTGATCTAAATTCATACAGATATTCACTTTAAATATTTCAATATGGCATGACAGCTTACGCCATAGCACACACAAGAAATTGATTGAATTGGCAAGAATTTCATTATAATAGCATAAAATATTTAAATTTGGATTATTGAGATTTTGTACACTTCCATGTATTTTGTCACTAACGACCCGGGTTTCGCCTTTCGGCATCTTCAGGCATTCGAGCACACGAATGGACTCGAACTGAGAGACAGTAAACAGTGTCTAACGCTTATATAGAAGACACAAATGCGACAAATATCATTTACGAGGCAATACATTATACGTCTGAGAGCCACACCGATACCTGAGTTAAAATTTCGGAAATCGTCCTAATCCTTATTTTGTAAACACCATATTACCAGAGTGGCGATTGCCGAAGGCGAATTGCCGCCTTTCAACTTCCCTTAGAAATACCAGTGATTTCACAATTACAACAGTATTGTGGGTTTTGACGGGATGCAATTCGACGAATGGGTAAATATATACAATCATTCCACATTTAGTGAAATCTGTTAGGTGTTTCAACGTATCGGATATAATAGCGGAGAATTAGGAAGGTTCAGCTGCTCATTCAAGATTGGTAAGGAGTATAACTGGCCTCTATTAATTTCTAAAATTTCCTGATAAAATAATTTATGATCCCCCATGTTTTTATGCAACAGTTTAACCCCATCATCCGCATTAAACGTATGGTTCTCCATTAGCAAGTGATTTGCGAATGTCGAAGTTTCTTTTTTTAATCTAAAGGCAGCTAAATGTTCTGATACCCTTATATCTAATGTACGTGTGGTTTTACCCACATAGAAATGTTGGCAATCATTGCATTGTAATTTATAAATACCAGATTTGTTCTTAAAGTTTACTCTATCTTTATTGTTAATAAGTAATTTGCCTAGAGAGTTTTTGCAATAGAACGCCGGTCTAACACTATCAGCCTCAGTCGATGTCTTAAATTATAAAATATTTACTTCTACATAATTTTATTAGGCAGTTGATGGCTATTTCGGCTTAATGTAATAATTTGTTTGTACTACTTACACATGTTTATAAATGATCACGACCAATTTCGCTATCGGTATCTCGTCTATATAGCTTAGCTAAAATAAGTTCAACTACCAACTATCGACTACCTAATAAAAGTTAAAAGTTTTTAGAACTCTATGCTTTGATATTTATCACACACAAGAATGTCTAGATATTATAATATATTCGGCTTATATTAGATTATATAGATGGCGCAGTTGGTAGCGCAGTTGGCTACGGGTTCAATTCCCGGTGCGGACGGTTTTCATAGAATTGATATTTCTATGGATTTCTGTTCGTAGTCTGAGTGTTTGTGATGTCTAAATAAAAATCCATCCTATCTTCACGGGACGTAGCGAGAGCGATTAGCTAACCACTAGTTCTGTCCTAGCCCTATCGTTCTATCCCTACTCTCTCCGAAAAAAAACTGAGCAACTGAGTAACAAGCAGATCTCATAGAAAAATTGTGTTAAGATACCGCCATTATGAGACCATATGCTCCACATTGGGAGCAGAAATGGAAAACAATTATATATATATGTTATTCATTACAGAAAATTAAAAAAAAACTTAATATAAATTGTACATATTGTTTCTAAGTAAGTATTCTACATAAGTATCTAAGAAGGAACAATGAACATGTATATAATAGAGCTGTTATCTTTATATTTTAAACCTTTTTTTTATTTGTTTCAGGTAAGCTACTGAAGGTTTTTGGATTATTTTACACTACGAATATTGGCAGAGATATGTATTGTATCACAAGAACGTAATGTTACCCTGCAGCTAAGGTGCTGTCACACTGAGCGTCTCCTCCATCTCAAACGGACGCTCACGCGCAAGATGAGCACTCCGAGAACATGGTTTGAAATATTGAAAATAATTTACCCGAAAGCCTCAAAGTATATAAAAATATACTGCATCTATTAAATATAAATTTTTTGCCATCGTCAAATACTGGGTTGTTGTCTTCCGTGGTCTAGTGGTTGGAGGTTTACTCTAGTGATCAGTTGTGTTTGAGTTGACGTCCCGGGGTAAATATCTTTGTTTTTTTGTAATTGAAATTTGAGATCATGGGCATGGGTGTATTTCATGTCAATTCTCCTCGATTTTATCTATAGTGACTTCTATAATTCTCGGTCGAGTTTAATGTCATGTGCTTTAAAAATTCAATGTCAGCCTTGGCCGTTGGTTGTTATGCTAGATATATAGTTTATATTAATTTATATAAAAAAAAATTTTTTTAATATGAGAAGTTTCTAAATGTTTACTTATGAACTGTATGTGTATTTCTAGAAGGACAACATTAACTGAATGCCATTTTATCATAATATTTTAATTTTGCTGGTCATTCAGACCTACCGCACATGCTCTGCCGTGATTAAAAATTCCTCAAGTCCTTCCAGGTATATATTCTAACCTGAAATAGCAAAACCAGAAACAAATAATTGACTAATGATCCAATCGAACCCTTTTCTGCCTAGCAAAGTGGTATATTTCGACCAATTTTGGGCATTACGTTAATGATGTTTTTCTTCTTTCCGATAACCTGTTCAAATGATGATGAGCATTGCAATAAAATATATTCTTAGCGTTGTTGTTGGTGATTTTATGCACGATATGTTAGTAAAAGAAACGAAAATTAGCCACCTTCCTATTCAACTGGGGCAAAGAAATAAAATTATTAAAATATTTAAATTTTTTTTCCATGTCCGCTCCCAATGTGGAGCGAGTATATGGTTTCCTAAAGGAGGTAAAACAATAGATTTTTTGTATGTGAACTGCTTGTCACTCATTTGCCCAAGTTCTTTTTTTTCGAAGAGAGTAAGAATAGAACGATAGAACAAGGACAGGACTAGTGGTAAGCCAATCGCTCTCGATACGCCCCGTGAGGATCGGATTTGAGGAAAGGGGTTTTTAAACATCACAAACACTCAGTTCAATTTATTAAAACCGTCCGCGCCGGGAATCGAACTCGAGACATCCGTAACCGTAGCCAACGACGCTATTAACTGCGCCGCGGACGCCGAAATATTTTTAGGTATCCAAATTAGTTGAAAATTCTCGATATGAATAAACAGAAAGGCAATCAAAGGAAATTTAAGAATTTGAAAAATTATTGCAGTTGCTTAGTTGAATCTTACTTCTTAGACTTAGTTTTCATCCATTTATTGTAAAGGAAATTCTCTTCAATATTTATCAGGGACCCGAACCGTTACTTTTTTCATTCCGGTTCGGTAAAAAAAATATAACGGTTCATTTCCGTTTTTTCAGTTTAGTTCTATTTAAATCACTTTTAAGGTGTTAACTGTCAATTCTTGGTGGAAAGACATTATATTTTAAAAGTAAAACACGATTTGTTTGTACTACCTTCAACAGGTTTTTGAATGTTATCAGGACCGGTTTCGCTCATCGCGAGAATTATCAACTGATAAAAATGCAATTTATTAATTTAAATCTGGCTTTTATCAGCGAAAGATTTCCTCGTAAGTCGAAGAAATTACCAAAATAAATATCGGTTCGGTTCCGATTTGGGTCCCTGATATGTATCGTCGGAATATAAGTCGATACATTTTATTTAAATTTACATTATTAAAAAAAAGAATTAAAAAATGTTTCGGTACAGTAAAATTATTTTTCACAATTAAAATTTTTAATCATTTAAAAAAGGCTTACAATAAATGCACTTTTGTTTAGATGATATTCACTTTCGTAAAGATAGTTTTCATTTATAACAAATACATTCCACAAAAAACAAATTATTTCACTAAAAGTAAAGTGATGCCACATAATAAAATATATTTAAGCATTGAAGAAATATGTTGCACTTACGAAAAAAATGTTATCACATAGACAAAATAGTTTTCACTCAATATAAATACTCACACTTTGAAATCGATAGTTTCACAACGCTGTAATGAAATGTCACTTATTCTTTACTACTTGCAACATAGGATTTTCCACCATAGACTAGTTTACTTGTCGCAACTCTATATTATGTCATCTGTATTGTCTATGCTCATCGCATTATAATTTATTCACTGATATATTATAGGAGTAGTATTTATGAAGAAGCAGGTTAATATGGCTTTTAACATGCAATATGTTAATATAATTTATTTCAATGTCCATAACATACAAAATTAAAATAATGCGTTTCAAAGTCAAGCTATCAAAATTAGTCTGTGGTGGTTGTTAAAAGAATCCGTTTCGAAGTGAAAACTATTAAAACCAAAGTTTTATTTAAATTTACACTTATTAAAGCAAAACAAATAAAAGTTCAAGTGAATTATCTTACACAAAGTGCAAACTATCGAAACAAAAGTTCGTTATACTACCTAACACAAAGTGCAATTATTTATAACCCTTTAAAAAATAGTTACGTGATACTGTTATTGAATACTGATATGTGTCAGAGGATAATTGGAGGAAGGAAATTGACTCAACATTATTAACGCATAAATAGAAACTATACTATCCATACAGTTTATTTTTGTTTATGCGATGAATACAATATTAATTCTTGATTTTTTTGTTCATGTCCAAGTATAAAAGTAGGATTTTTGGTTTGTATTTTTTAAAGGAATCTAAAATGAGGATTCAGCCGGCGATGCGAGCGCGTGCGCAAGTCCTACGTCTTATGAATATCAATTCACGAAATAAAGCCTCGATTAAATAATAATATATACCTATAGTAATTTATTCACGGACCCTAGATTGATGCCGGTCCTCTCTGACCGGAGGACAGGCATTTCCTTTAACGGATATCGTCTGCGGCAGAGCTGAACAAACTGTGATTCGCACTAGGAAAATAGAAACATGTAATATTGTGAGCTGTTAAATTCGCCCACATTTTGGGACAAAAGCATTTATGAAAAAGAAAATATCACATGGAAAAATTATTTCTGTTTACACTGAGATTCACACTTCACATTGTTGAACTTATTTCATTTAATGGTTGGTATTAATTTGTTTATTTTTGCTTCTCCAATCATCTTGTGGAATAGCCATCTAAAACACCCAAAACCTTCTCTTCATATGTTTGGATATAGCTGGATCTATTTCCCGCAATTTTATTTGTTGTATAAAATACAGGTTATATTATTATAATTTAAGATATCTGCTGAGGGTGCTTAATGAAATTTCAAAATCATAAATTTGTATATAGTTGGATTTATTTCTCGCACTTTTATTTGTTGTATAAAGTACGGCTTATATTATTGTAATTTACGATATCTACTGAGGGTGCTTGATGAAATTTCAATATCAAATTAGAAATTTTGTAAATTTCCATTTATTTCGTCACTAACGACCTGACCAGTCTGAGCTCATTCGTGTGCTCGAACGCCCGAAGATGCCGAAAGACGAAACCCTAATTTCTGAACAATTATAATTTAATTTTATGTTATAAATTTTACTACGACTGTCGTTTGGTTCAAGTCTTTTTGTTGGCCTGATAGTCTTCTTAAATTAGAGTTAATTTTTGTGGATCACACATTTTGAGAATCTATTCTCGAATATCCATTGTATTCAAAATGTGAATCGATCCAGTTTTTTTTTGGAAAATAGACGAAATGTTCTAATTTAACTTTTAGATGATTTCAAAATCTACATTCTTCGTGTTTCTATTATGTATCCACTTTGGCCACGTGTAGAATAAATTGAATTTCGATTCGGTGATTCAATCTGTATTCATATCTAACACGCACATCTCCAAAAATGTAGAAAATTTACTTTCAAATTATAATACAAAATGTTATTATTATATCAATATCATTTATTTTTACACCCTCACTCTTTTCTTGGTGTTTGATCATGTACACTCTGTATTTTGAGCATATGGCCGCTATACCTCCTCGCCAATCTCTCTTCTTCCTCCCATACACTGCCAGTGTCGTGAAGTTATGTTGAATACATCCTATATAAACTATAGTATATCTAAAAGCCAAGGTAAGCGGATCAGTTACAATCAGAGCATTCGAGCGGAGCACGGAAAATTTGAAGTGTAGCAGTGCTACGTTTTTTTTTTACTATTATTAAAATTCGACCTAAAATCACACGAATGTATTTTTTTAATACTACTTCTCTTTATTTTATCATAAAAATACCACTGGAATTTTTTGTCATAAGTATGCCCAACATTCAAGCATTTGTCTAAGGACGCTTTAAATTAATATTAAGAAAGAAGATATAAACAATGATTGCTAATGTTTATTAAAATTTATAAACGAATAAATCACATTAAATCTTTTTACGTCTAAGGACGCTTTAAATTAATATTAAGAAAGAAGATATAAACAATGATTGCTAATGTTTATTAAAATTTATAAACGAATAAATCACATTAAATCTTTTTACCGGAGCACGGAGCGGAGCTGGACTACTTTGATATCGAAGCGGAGTAATTCAAAATATGATATGTTTCAATCCTCTGAATACAACCATTTCTCGCCAATAACTTTACGTTAAAGTCTTTATACCTTAACATTTTTGATAGATTCGGCGATAACTTTGTAGAAATTCATTTTTAATATAAAATTATAGTTGATAACTCTGTTATTCCACTGGCTGTGTTTTTATACCTTTTTGGGAGCGAAAATATCAAGCGAGGAGTACATAATTTTGAATGCCCACTGCATCAAACATAAAGGCGAGGTGACACTGCATTATTGTTACCGAAGCAATTTCGGGAAAGAAGACGCGACCGCAAAAGGACATAATATATAGGAGATGGAGTCACAGCAAAAGGAAGAAAAAAACCCATTTAGAAAATCATTTTCGGTCCGGCCATTGTGGGTGACGAGAATATTTTTTACCAATTCGGCGGCCGGGCCCCGACGTGCATTGTATGTAAATTTAACCATTGTGATCGCCGGGTATTATGGATATCTCATATGGAAGGTCTTGGCCGGCTAGGGACATTTGCGATATTCAATACCTTTATCCACGGATCGATGGTTTTGAATGTTTTTATTCAATGACGTCATCAGCAGGATCAACTGATCGTGTCTGTATTGCTCTAATAACTTTTATTAACGTGCTTTTTATACAATCGGTATTCGTAAGGCGTTTTTCTAAATTGTTTCACCCACCCAAAGAATGTGAAAGCTATAGGGCTATGAATTATCAAATCCAAGTTTGTTTCAGGAGTAATTGTATTCTATAAGAGTGAACTGATTTGTCTGAATTTAATAAAAACCGTTTAACGAGGTACGCGTGAATATTTTTGCTTTTGGAGAATATTTTAATAAATGAGTCTCCTTAATAAATTTTAATTGATTCACTTAATCCTTGCTCTGGACATGAATGAAGTTGAACAGCTATCAATATACAAAATATCTATTTTATCTGATTTCGTTAACTCTATAATTAACGTTAATTTTTTTTACTATGCCCGCTCTCAATGTGGAGTATATGGAAACCTAATGGAGGTATTTCCACGCAAGTTTTTCTACGAGAACTTCTTGTTACTCAACCTCTCTTTTTCGAAGAGAGTAGGGGTAGAACGAAAGGATTAGGACAGTACTAGTGGTTAGCTAATTGCTGTCGCTACGCCCCGTTTTTAAGAAGCGATGGGAGGGAGGGAAATCTAGACATCACAAATATCTATGCCTACAAACAGAAATCCATAAATCGAAAAATCAATTTATGAAACTGTCCGTATCGGGATTTGAACCCCAGACACCCGAACCGAAACCAACGACATTGACCACTCCACCACGGACCCGATAAATTAAATACATACTTATATGTAAATTTTAGGGTGTTACTGTCAATTCTTGATTTATAGGCATTATATTTTAAAAATAAAACACAATTTGTTTGTACTACTTCAACATGTTTTGCTTATTGAATATTTATGCATGACTTAAAATCAATAAAATTTTACTCGGTTAATGGTTTTTTAATGTATCTTTATTTTTTATTTCATATTAGTATTATTGATTTGTGAGAAATCCTTAACATTTTAATTGTAAACTATTTAATTTCATTTATATGTAATTTGTTTGATAACCTGTAAATTCTTGTATTAATTCATGAAACAAATGCTTCATAGCCCCGTAATGATTGTATTTTTATCTGCTGATAATGCTCGTGATGAGCGCAACCGGTCCTGATCATTATAAACACGTGGAAGTAGTGCAAACAAATTGTGTTTTTTTTTAAATACATACATATATCGATTTTAAAGCTATGATAAAAACGATTGCTACTAAATCTTAAATGAATAATAGTAAAATTTTACACTAACAGCGATGGCAAACACAATTATATTGTCGTTTCGTAAGAACTAAGGGTCTTGCGTAACATTTTTAAAACGTCATGGACAGTTAACCGTTAATGAATTTGCCCTAGCAAGTGCATTACAAATGGAAATGTGTTGATTGCGTCAATTCGCCGCCTAGCGTAAACATAAATTATGACAACGTGAGCGTTTGCCTGTGGTGCCCACGCGGCCGTTCTCTCAATTCGGCACTTCCTTTTCCTTCGCCCGCAGTGTTACGATTTCAATTGTTATGCATAATTCTCAAATGTGAGATTATTTTCATCTGTGACAATTGCCCGATAATTTCAGACGGTGATTTATAAAAAAAAAATAGTACGTTGATGACACACCCAGTGGAATAATAAAGTTATCAATTCAAATCTTATATTAGCAAACATAAAAAGAAATATTTGTATAAATAATATAGTAAAATAAATATTCATTTCGTAAAACCTCAATTGCAAATTGGTTGTATGTAGTATCTTGTATCAACGTGCAAGGATCAAGAAAATGTCCTGTCCCGTAGTTATTTGTTGAACAATCAAAAAACTCTTTAAGTGCTAAGTGTTATAAATAATTGCACTTTGTGTTAGATAGTATTCACTTGGTACAATTGAACTTGAATTTCGATAGTTTGCACTTTGGATTAGACAGTATTAACTTTCTGCTTAGTCACGGATTCTGTTAACAAAGTGAGTTCAGTTGTCGGTTATGTTACGGTTGGTCTGGTTTGATTTGTGGAATGTATTTGTTATAAGTGTATACTATTTTTATACGAGTGAATATGATCTAAACAAAAGTGCATTTAATTGTAAGCCAAATGTTTATTAGATTTTTCAGCCAACCCCTACATTCTACCGTTCTCGCGAAGTTATTGAATATTTGGCGAATTTATTCCCTTTTTATCTTTCAATAAGACAAAACAGGATGGACAGGGATGCCATTTCAGTTTATTTTCAGGGTGGAGGGAGGTATGCTTTATTTCGTCTATGTGCCGTTACTTTTCAAAAGCAGCCATATCCATGTTTAGGTATTGTCGCTTTTTTTGTCAAACGCTATCGACCGACTTGCTTTTAATATTTTTGTATTTCAAAAATGTCCCAAATGGTATTAAATACCAAGTAAATCAGTATTTCTAGAATCTTCCAACATTGTGACCGTGTCCACGAAGAAACAAAAAAGTGGTTTTTCTCGAGTTCATCCATTTTGGATATGTCTGCTTTTGAAAAGTAGCAACACATATGTGAAAGCCAGTGCAGCAGGATAGGTATATGTTACAAAGGCTTCCCGGCTGATCATTACAAGCAAAGCTTAAAGCCGGCCGTATTCAGCTTTAAGCTTTCTTCGTATATGAATTTGTTTTTATGTATTTAGTTTATATCCTGTTTTATACTGTATAATAAATATTATCTATTACAGCGGCTCCCAACCTGTCAGACTCCACTGACATGTATATGAGATGGTTTAATTATGGAAAAATTAATAAGTGTGATATTTTAAATATATGTTTGTGTATTCTTGGTTGCAATGCCGTTACTGTAGTAACTTCTGGTTTAATACACGACCCATTGGCGTCAGCGGTAATGCCATATATCGTCCTGTTTCCTAGGATAGACATTAAAAATGAAAAATATTCTTAAATTCTGAAAATATTTTGAATGAAATTTTCAAAAACTCAATTGTTCTCATTTTCTTACATTCTTATTTTTTGTTTACATAACTCATTGGAATCCTACTAACGAGAATAAAATAATTTATATTAGAGATTAATCGCGTAAATACCAACGAAACGATATGTTGAGGATACAAAAATATTGCCATGTGTAAGCAAGTAAAAAAAGTGATAATTTGAGTCAAGTGAATAAGTAGCGATGCCATCCGCTTTGCGGTTACTGTATAAATACGTCTGTATACATAAATATAGTACATCCAGTCACTGGTGGCATGTGTTTAAATTTAATGCGACTGCGTCACTTAATCAACATGGCTTAATAGATTTTATTGACGCTTTCGTCGGGATTTCAGGGAACACAGGCGGAATTTGTAAATTATCTTTTAATTCCTTATTACTGCTAAAAGGATGAGTCAGCACATTTAAAATTTTATTTGGTCGAGTTGTCAACGACTTTAACTTCGGTTGCGGTGCGGTTTTCACGGTTTCTATTTATTTTTCAGTCAATGTATGGAGCAGGGGCTTGGATCGTTCGACCAACCCGACTCCGATTACGCTCCGACTTCAATTATGACTCCGACTAAATAAAGTCTAATTTTGTCAGGTTTTTTCCCCACCTTTCCTCTATTTATGTGAAACGGGTCTTCAAATTAAACACCAACCAACGTTGTGGATGTTTCGTGGATGTGGAGCATATGGTCTCCTAACGGAGGTATCTTAACAGAAATTTTCTACGAGAACTGCTTGTTAATCAGTTGCTCAACCTCTCTTTTTTCGAAGAGATTAGGGATAGAAGAATAGGGCTAGGACAGGACTAGTGGTTAGCTAATCGCTCTCGGTACGCCCCGTGAGGATAGGATGGGTGGGAGAAAGGACTCAGACTATGAACAGAAATCCATAAATCGATTGATAGATCAATCTATGAAAACCGTCCCCACCGGGAATTGAACCCGAGACATCCGTAACTGTAGCCAGCGACGCGACAAATTTTATGCATATAAAATATATAATATAATATATAATATGATATATATTATATTGCAGGACAAAAAGATTTTATAGGCATAAATCAAAATAAAACAAGTACATTAATACACGTAAAAATGTACTTTACAGATACAGTAGTTGGAGTCGCTCGATTTTTAGAACTCCGTCTCCGGCGAAAACAACGCGACTCCGCAGTCTTGGCTAAGGTATGGATGTATGTAATGTCATAAATGCCATCTCGCCCATCCGATCCTAAAAACGAAGCGTAGCTACTCTCTTCTAAAAGAGAGGTTGAACATTTTAGTAAAACTTCTGTTAAGATAAGCCCCATTTGGAGACGATATGCTACACATTTTGAGCGGACATGCTAAATTACAAAGTTTCTTGAAAAATTTGTTTTTTTTTTCAGTATGAGCACGACCGATTTCGTTCAACAACTTAGCATCAGTTAAAAATACTCTACGGAGCTTAATTATTACGTGCTATTTTTCATTAATTTTAAAACCAATAGTATAACCGTACCAGTCATAGATGACGGTATTGAAATTATGAATGTCTAAAGTAGCTTGTACGTCGGAACTGTGTGTGCATTGCGTAACATTTTATTTTATATACACACCGTCAACGCTTAAGTCATGAAAAAATTTCATACCTTCATGTGATTTGTGATAATAATTAAACGTTTACAGAACGGTCTGGGTTGTATATAAGATTTCAGTTTAACTAACATTTTTTTGGGAAAGAATAGCCACCGCTTAAGCCCGCTTGTAGTACCTATAATAATTATAATATCTCAGGTCTCAACGATACTCCCTCCCCGCGATCCCCCATTAATTTACGTTGCTAAATTCCATATGTTTGATATTCTATTCACATTGAAATCTCCCGAGAATAATGTTGTATGCATCACTGCTGACGTCACAGGAAGAACTCTCTGAAGAAAGCAGGCGGGGAGCTTCCTGCGTTCAAAAAACTTTCGAGAATTTTCTCACACTTTCTAATCCTCGAAAATTAATGCGCGTGGTTACCGAGTGTTCAAATTAAAGACTTCAATGAACGAAGCGTCGCATGTTTATTGTATATTGTGTATATTCAGATACAGTGTCAAAATATTAACAAAATTAAACGATAATCTTATAATATATTATGTACTGTATTAGTGTTCCCGCCTATCTACTTTTAAATGAACACAATATTGCAATCGACCATCTACCAAAGCAATATTAACACTTTCCTTACCGGACCGAGAGTTTATCAGGTTTAATTTTTATCACTTGAATACAGAAATCTTCGTTATGATTCCGGGTTGCGTTTAATTAAATTGTATGAGGCATTTAACGAAGTTTTTACAAGACTTTTTAATACTGTTGTGTAAGCAATGAACCAAACCTAAAATCATGCCGGTATGGAAGGGTTTTATATTGTATTTTCACTGGTATTGAAAGATTTAAAGCTACAACCACTGCTGTAAGCAAATTCGCAATTTACGAGTAGCCCCAAGTCGCAGTATCTACCGGCAAATTGTATGGCAGTTATTCGTAAATTGAATCTCAACTCCGAAAGTTTTGCTCATTTTTCGCTGAATATGGTTATATTTAAAAAGATTTCTTACAAGTTGATTTCGTGGTTCTTTAGTATTATCATTTGCTTTGGATCTACTAAAATGTATGCTGAAAATTATTACGTATTTCATATAAACAAGCGATCGGTTATCAATTTATTTTGTTGTGATTAAGACAAGGAGAGTAGTGCTGCAAATTTTCGATTTCGCTTTTTGGTTGAAAAGGGGTTACAATTGGAGTATGACAGTATCAGATTTGATTTATTCACCAATAGCAGGAATACTTAAATATAATTTTAAACACAATACTTTCTCCTTCTTCATTGAATCATCTGCCCTGATTGATATTTGGTATACTCAACCGAGGAACTCCAAAGAACTATCCGTACAGGCAACCAATTCAGTTCCGAATCCTTTGCTACGTACTTCAGTAAGGTTTTGTTCTTTCCACGGTCCATCTACCCTCATGTTTGTTCAATGCCAGAGTATTTGGTGAAGTCCAGTTCACCTGTATAGCTAAACACACCATAATTCTTTGTTAAAAAGATCTCTCGTCGTTGACTGCTTCATATATTTTCAACTATGTATTTTCTTCTCCAAGTTGTTTTGAGATTTTTGGTCAAAACTCATACCTTTCCTTGTAACTTATAACCAGTGGCGGGTCGTGGATAAGATATTTGGAGGTGCTGCGGTTGATTAACAATTAAAAAAATGGTTATTTGAATTATATTTTTCTATTAACATCAACATTATGTGTATTTTTATTTCGTTATAAAATTGATTCTTCTGTCTTTTTTCCTTGAAAAACATCGTTTTTATTTAAGCAGGTGTCGCGCGCGTGGTCAGACTCACACGCAACCGCACGCAGAACACGAACTACTGTCAAATTGGCAGTTCAGATCAAGCTTCTAGCTGTGAGTCGCTCCTCCCCGCGTCCCTCCTTCACCAACTCTAACACTCCATCGAAAACCGTACTGCTAAAATTCATAAAGATGCGTCTCTTTCTGATATTACTACCGCGGTGTATGATAATTATTGGATGTATCGGTTTGCGGGTGAGTCTTAATACACGCCTAAATAATATTGGTATTTTCATAAAATATACATAAATCGATGTATATTATTATATTATATTTTTCTCAACTTCGTTGGGGTGCAGTTCCGCAGTGCGCATAGACGAGCCGCGCCTACTTATTACCCACATTGTCGAGCAATAAATATATTATTAAAATAGTCTTAACAAATGTTTCCCTGCAAACATTATTCCTATAAATCCCCTTAGTTCGTCAAATCAAAAAATGTTATTTTTAATGACTAAATTCGGGGACTAAGTGGGACATGTCGGAGTAATGAAATTATTTCGTCTGTGTTTGGTGCCCTAATTTATTGTTTAATCCAGCAAATATGTGTAACAAATCAAAGCACATATGTTTTCATCTAAACAACTGCACACGTGTTGTGTCTCTGGCAAAAATTCACACGTCCACTCTACGAAATACAATCATCATAATCATTTTTATTATTACGCTATGATTTCAGATTAATTCGGGCCTGTTTTTTTATCGAATAAACTGTGCCACTTCAAACCATAGTATATACATGGTGTTAATAAGTGATCTCCTTGAAATAAAGTATTCTTTTATGTTTATCTTTACAATAATTTTACCCTTCGTAGAGCGATAGGCTTATAAACAATCAATTATATCATAACCTTGGCTACAGAAAAAATACAATTAACCAGTAACTAGTATTGAAATTGAAATACTGAATGTCTAAAATAGCTACCACGTCGAAACTGTGTGCACAACGCGAACGCTTAGATCATGAGAAAATTTCATACCTACGTGTGATATTTGATAATAATAAAAAACGTCTACAGAACTGTCTGGGTTATTATAATTAACTAGTAACCGTACCCGTAACAGATGATGGTATTGAAATTGAAATACTGAATGTCTAAAGTAGCTACTACGTCGGAACTGTGTGTGAAATAGGTCTGTTTTTCTTAAATGTGTCCCGAACTAAAGTAGCTACTAGGCGTTTAAGAAGCCCCCGGGCTTCGGCCGCTGCACGGAGTTTTTTGAATTTTTGTAGACAGTCGATGACGAGCTGCCGAGTCGGACGAACGAGGTCTCGTCGCGACGAAGGTGATGTGATGATGTGAACTGTTTGTTTGTTTTTGTGTTTTGATTTGTATTGGATTTAATTTAAATTCGTTGTGTCATTTGTATTAAAACTTAAAGTAAATTCAGTTGCTAAGTAAATGTAAATGTAGAATCAATTTTATGTGTTAAGATTTATATATTTGTGTAATGTTAAACCACTGCATCTTGAATGGATAATAAATAAGTTTTGATCTGAAATGGTGTTTGTCTGAGATCAGCCCTACCAGGACTCCGGATAACCAGCCGCTCGCCTCTCTTCGATCCGGGGACTTCTCACTTCATGTGAGATGTGATAATAACAAAAACTTCTACATAGCGGTCTGGGCTATTATATATAAGGTACTTTTGCTTGCATGCCCGCTACTAATGTACATTGGAAGCCATAGATCATTACCACTTGGTCACGGCACTATGTTACATTACCAGTAATTGAAGATGGTGAAGCATCATAAAAAATATATAGAATAAGTATTTACCCCGGTAATATTACCAGATTAAATATTTCAAAAATTTTGCGTGTTGAATTTGTGTATTCATTTAGTGTTGCCAAATAACATAATATATTACACGAAGACTATTGTAAGATTTAAATAGTATTACCTTTAATACAAATCATAATATTTGTATTAGTAGAAAACACATAACAATAAATTCGAGGGTATTCAGGAAACAATAGACAGGCTGCAGAGCAACTCGTATCGCATTGGCCTCAACGTCAATGCGAGTAAAACCATTGTGCTCTGCAACAGTTTTAAACTACCCTGACTACCCAGACTACCCTCTGACGAACGCGGGGAAAGACATCGAGAGAGCGACGGCTTCAGATACTTGGGGTTACACATCACGGGAGAAGGCAATCCGCGTAAAGAGTTCGCTATCCGATTAGGGATAGCTGGAGCAACCTTTAACTCAATACGGAAAGTCTGGGACTCACGGTTGTACTCGGTCAGAACCAAGTGCCACTTATTCAACGCATGCATCCTGACAGTGTTGCTTTACGTTTGCGAGTCACGTATACTGTGCTTTGAAAACAGATGTTTGCGGTGAATACTAGCGGTACGGTAGTTTGGTTTTGTCAGGAACTCGGAGGTAAGAGAGCGGACGGACCAGCCTCTTATTACGTCCAAAAATAAAAAAGCGACGATGGACCTGGGTTGGACGCGTGCTACGGATGCCCCAGAGGAGCCTGAATCCTGCCTGTCTCTTCCACCAACCAGATGGATTCCGTCGCTCTCGAAGGCCGCTGATGACCATCCATAGGATGTATTCGGCGGAGCTACAGGACGGATGGGATGACCTGGGAGGAAGCGAGGAGACTGGCGGGGGACAGAGAAGCTTGTAGGAACCGTGTGATGGCCATATGCTCCGAATAGGGAGCGGAATAGGTTTAAAAAAAAATGCTGTCAACCATTGTGCACAAAGAGTCGACAAAATGACTTATATTTATTTAATTACATCGTAAGTTATGAATGCTACATGAAGGTTTGAATTGCATTGTATGTAATGTATTTTTACATGAGCATTTATTTGACTATAACCAGTTTTCGCTGCGACTATTCTCCGAAGGCTTGATAAAAGTAACACTCCGTATAGTGAAAATTTAAAACAGATGTGACCAATGTTTGTCTTGCAGTTTCTCCTTCTTGGTTCCATAAAGTTGATATCTAATATGCCAACTTATATAGTTGTGTCAAAATTATTGCCGCCGCCGTATTAGCATGAAAAAAAGATATGATTCATCTCTTTATCGACTTCGTACGCGGAAACTTTCTCATGATATAGTCGAAGCGAAAAAAATAAAGTGTATTCGTATACTCTTGGCATTATATCTAAACCTCGATTCCAAAGTGTAACAACTCAAAAAACCACCGTTCTCAGATAATAAGGAATCAAGATTTTGGGTAGATTTAATCTTTTCCTGTAAATCTATTTTTTGTAGATTTTAATAAAATTCTAGGATTATCTGAAAAGTATATTCATAATTTTATTTTTTTCTAGTATTAATAATAGTCGGCGTCAGTGGCGCAGTTGGTAGTGTCGCTGGCTACGGTTACGGATGTCTCGGGTTCAATTCCCGGTGCGGACGGTTTTCATAGATTGATCTTTCAATCGATTAATGTATTTCTGTTCGTAGTCTGAGTCATCCATCCCACCCATACCATCATCACGGGGCGTGGTGAGAGCGATTAGCTAACCACTCGTCCTGTCCTAGCCCTATCCTTCTATCCCTACTGTCTTACTCTCCTCGAAAAAAGAGAGGTTGAGCAATTGAGTAACAAACAGTTCTCGTGGAAAAAATCTGTTAAGATACCTCCGTTAGGAGACCATATGCTCCAAGTTGGGAGCGGACATGGAAAAAAATTAATAATAGGAGTTTTCTAGAAGTTTTGATGTTATTACAGTCTGTATTCAATAAATCTAAGAAAATGAAGAAGCTGAAAAATATTTAATCTACGACTTTGCAAGCAAAATGACTGCGGTCAGTCTTCATATACACCGTTAAACACTCACACACAAGCAAGCGTGTAGCTGCATAGGTATGTGTAAAACATAGGGCTGACGATTAATGCTGTGTATCGACAGTTCAAAGCTGAAATTCGACAGACTAAATATCGAGTGTTTCCTTCTAGTTTGACCGGAGATACGAGATAAAGTCTTGGGCATGCTAACATGACCAGCGCGTTCATCCGGTAAATAGTATCTTAATTATATTATTCAATCGAGAAGATACACAGTAAACTTATAACGAAAAAATATGTAGTTAATATTTCTTTCCTGGCATGAGAGACATCAAGAGTTTGCGAATGTATTCTTCTTAAATGAGTCAATAAAAAATGCAAAAACTCGACAGATTTGAAGCATGGCAAGAAAAAATTAAGTAAAATAAAAATGTGCTCTTAATGCCTCATAAAAAAATATCGCCACCGCTTATGAGCACAAAATGTCACTTGCTAAACAAAGGAAAATTAAATTTCCACTTGGAGATCAAAAAAGTATTTTGATAGGTACATCGCTTACTTTATAGTAATTAAGTTAAATTATTGTTGCGCATTACATACAAAGCTATCAATCTTTTGTAAAGAAGACTGAAAGAAAATTAGCGATTTTCGTGGCCAATAATTATTCTTAATGATTTACGGCCTCCGTACCTATACCCTTTTTTGACGGTTCGTTGCATTCATTGATGATTTCATCCCTTTTTAATTTCATTCCTACCCATCTTATAAAAAAGTTAAGTGGTGTCATGTATTTGATCTGAGAAATAGCTTACAATTATACTCCTCTTTTTTCAGCGTCAGGCCGTCTGTTTGACTTAGTCATCAGGAAATCTGATTTAAAAGAAAAAATCAATCTTGTAAAAAAATTTCTCGGCATAATATCGAACACGACTCCACGAGCTTTATCAAGTAATCATTGACCGAGTAATGTTGTGAAGTCCGCAAAGGGAGAGTGACCCTCTTTGTAATTAGTGATGTTCACACATCGTCCTCCTGGGAACTGAACTTGGACCTACCGCATCTGTAAACCATTACCTAGCGCCATAAATAAACTCCGTTCACGAAAATGTGGCGGGGCGGTATGGTAATTGATTTCTAATTAAGAAAAAGTGAGGTTTAGTGTATCTTACAGTCTTTCGAACTAAAGATGTTATGCGCTTGATGAAATATTTTTTTACACTAATATTCTCTTTTAAATTTATTGTTTAAATTTTAAAAAAGTTTTTGGTATTTATTGAAATATATAGTATAAACTATAGGTATCAATATAATTATCTAAATAATATTAATATCCACACAGGAGCTCGACTCAGGATCTAAGAACGCAAGATTTAGGAGATAGCTATTTCAATCTTATTTTAAAAAATAAAACACAATTCATTTGTACTACTTCCACATATTTATCAACTGAGCAAGATCAGTTGATAATGCTCGTGATGAGCGAAACCACGATCATAAATATGTCAGTACAAATTAATTGTGTTTTATATTTTAAAATATAATGTCTTTCCACCAAGAATTGACAGTTAACACCTTAAAAGTGATTTCAATCTTACATATAATAGCCCAGACCAGTTTGTAGGCGTAGATGTTTTATTATTATCACATATCACATATAGGTATGACATTTTCTCATGAATTGAACGTCCGCGGTCTATATAAACAATACACACAGTTCCGACGTGACGCAAACTCCGAGACAAACAAACAGCATTCAGCATTACAATTTAAATACATAGTCATAGATACGGGCGTTCCCACTAGTTATTATATAATAATGCCAAACAATTATTGTTCAAAGGTTAAAATTGAACCATCAATTAAGGTAAAAAATATATTGCATCTAATTGCCAGTGCGTCATACGACTTTAAATCACCAGAAAAGACTAATGATCTCAAACGAATTCACAAATAAACAATTGATATTACCTTACTCTGACGTTAATCCAGATCTTCTGATTGCTAAGCAGATATCTAATCGGTAGACTAGAGGTTCACTTTTGACCTGGAATAGAACCTGAATTCCTCCGATCACTTTGCCGACTTCTTAATTATTACGCTTAATTACAGAGACGGTTGCTGTATACATTTTATGTGACGATGTAAAATGACGTATATTTTAAGATGGAACGGACTACGATCTATACAGTGTGCCAAGAGTATCCTTCCACATTGCCCATGGACTATCAACTGAGCCGTTATCTTTCGCTTTTGGTATGGAGTAAAAATATCGCTCGGAGCACCCAATTTATGTTTCTAAGTACACATTATCCAGCCTACGACACTGTGGGAACTAAGTTCGTCATGGTTATTTACTATAATGAAAAATAAACAAAGTTGGATGATGTATTGGGAATCTGGAAACTCGCTCACTGTGTAAACAGTGAAACTGTAAACATAATGTTTTACCTATTATAGAATTATCACAGATTCCAGGAGTGTAGTATAATAATATCTAATACTCTACCGCCAAGTGTCAAGTTAAAATACTACTGATTTATCATAATTCGAATCTGTTTTGGCCAATTGATGTAACCCTAAAAATGTACGAAAATGATTTAATGATTGGATCTCATTTTAAAGACGATACAGCAGGTCTCGGCCAAATGATGTAAATTAGAACAATACATTGACCACTTTTTAACAGGGAAACATCATTTTATATCGGTTTAAGGCTGAACAATTCTTATGCTAGTATTATATCGACACTACGTATAATACCGTATATTCAAACATGAGTATTTATAGGAGTACATTTCAAAAATTCATAACGCAACTCACCATATAATGTTTTCGATTAAAAACAGTTTTCACTCTCCTGAACAATTTCAATTTTGGGGGTTACATTGACCAAAACACCGTCGATATGTTTAATATTATGTCAATATCATTGAATTTGAATAATTTAAAAAATTTCGCCGGTAAAATTGTGCAATATGTACGGTACAACATATTTCATTATAACTTTTAAACAGTGATCTCCAGCAAACACAATTAAATTTATTACTTGACACCCCTAAGAGTGATGATTGGCTACGTATAAAAGTAAATTGTATGTCGGCCACTGTAGCGTAGCGGTAAAATCTATTATAAATCCGGCTCATATTATAAATCGGAAGGCTCAATTCATTGGCGAGGTCGGTCACAAATTCCGATTTTTCAATTTATATTTTAAGATATTGATTGAATTGGCATTTACTTGGTAGAACTCCATTATAATAGGATAAAATAACAAAGTATTGTGTTCTACAAATTTTTTTATCAGGTAGTTGATGGCTATGTCGGCTTTACGCCATCGTCAGGACTATGAAGATAGTTCTGACGATGTTCTACTATACTTTAAGATTCGTGCTTATGCTTTTACGATCTAATGAGTATTAGCAGTTATACCGCATATTTCAAAAAAATCTTGGTTGTTTAAAATAAGGAATCTTCAACTATCGACAGGGGGTTTTAAAAAGATAGTCTCGTTACCTGTCACTTTCTTTATGATGTCAGAAAAGATTAATTAATAATGTATTTATTGTTCTCTATGAATCACATTTTTATAAACGTATTCTTCAAGTCTGTGGGTCCGTGGGTCCGTGGTGCAGTGGTCAACGTCGTTGGCTACGGTTACGGATGTCTCGGGTTCAAGTCCCGTTACGGAAAGTTTTATAAATTGATTTTTCAATCAATTTATGGTTTCCTGTTCGTAGGCATGGCTGTTTGTAATGTCCGAAATTCTCTCCCACCCACTCGATCCTAAAAACGGGGAGTAGCGAGAACGATTAGCTAACCACTAGTGCTGTCCTAGCCCTATCCCTCTATCCTGAATCTCTTCGAAAAAGAGAGTTTGAGCAACTAGCAGTTCAGTAGAGAAAAAATTGTGTTTAGATACATTCGTTAGGGGTTCATATTGTCCACATTTGGAGCGGACGTGGTAAAAAAATTCCTTTGGTTGACTGGTAGTTTAGAAATTTGGAAGGCCTTCGTCAGAGATGTATTAAAGGTAACGTATTAATACTATTATACTTGTCCCCCAACACCATTTGAATTTCAAGTGAAATATTGCTTTTAAACAACAAAAAACCTTTTCGAAATGACAAACCAATACAACAATTGCGAAATGTATTACCATCAAAAGGAATGGAGTACCAGCATATCGTTCCGGTAGTGTTTACGCGCTTTAGCCACGTGCGAAACCACGTGCTTGACGAGCGTGGCTAAGTGAACCCGGGGGAGCGTCTCTTCCCACGGGTCCGGTCGATTTGTTGTTTGGGGAGTCCTAAACTCACTGCGTTGTGAAGTGAGATACACAATCGGTGATAATTGGATTTGGCATGTTACTTATTATACCTTACAGTACTTATAAATTACTCGATACCTTACAAAATATGAAAAGAGATTTTTTATAAGTAATCAGTAAAATCACAAAATTAAGCCCTAATAACGTATATATTACTAATATAAATTTATTAGTAACGGTTGTTCAATGATTTATATTTCTCAACTAGTGGGACGCCCGTCATAGATGACGGTATTTAAATTGAAATACTGAATTTTCGAGCTTCTTTAACTCTTCGATGAGGTTCAATGCTAGCGGCACGTCGAGATTGTGCAGCTTCCGGAGTTCTATGCGTCATTGTTGTCTGTGTACCTTGGCATTAGCATCGCGCTGGGATTTTGCAGCTTGTGGAGTTTGCCTTGCTCTCCATCTCTGCTGTCGCTCGCGACGTATTCGCAAACGCCGTTGTTCTTTAGTTTCCATACTAACGGACTGATTGTTATTTTTGTTTGTTTGCCTCGGAATTTGCGTCACGTCGAAACTGTGTATATTGTTGAGTGTGTGTGTGTGCAACTTTAAATACAACGCGGACGCTTCGGTCATGAGAAAATTTCATTCCAACATGTGATATGTGATAATAATAAAACGCCTACAGACCGGTCTACGCTATTATATTTCTTAATATTTGGTATGCGAGTCTAAGAAAAGCTTAAAAGCATTTATACGCAAATGGGCGAAGAAAAAATTGCACATTAGACTTGCCAAAAACTTCACAAGTAGATGGATCGCAAATATTAATTTAATTATTTCTGATAGAATTGCATGACAGCTAGATTTACCATGGACCGGAAGAAAACAGCATGCGTAGGTTTTCGGTCAACCATTCTCTATTTCTAATCAATGCTGATGTTAAAAGGTCAAATTAATATTAAAATAAATTCTTTGATCAATTAACCGTGTATTAAAAAATATATGTTTTTAATAATATATGTTTAGAATCGTATTCCGTGCCAAGGCAATGGAACCATTTTATGGTTTTCGTATTATAATGCAACAACTTTCACAATTTTAATTTATTTAGTCGGTAATACAAAGAATTATTTTAAATACGGACATTCGTATGTTGCATATATATAGACCGAACATTTCGCACTCAAGTCGGAGAAAATATAAATCCTTATATAGGAGTTTACTGATAGTAACATAAAACGCTTTTAGAACCAGTGTATTAAATTAAAATAAAGAATTCATACCTAGTACATTGTACAATGTTTAAAAAATATTGTATAATTCTAATTGCACGAATGTGTTTTTTTAATCCACTTATTATATTGAGTGTTACACGTGAATCCTTTATTTGGGGGTTGAGGTTAGGGTCAAACAGAGCTGTTTTTATAAACCAAATAATAATATGAGTTATTAACCTAATTATAGTTATGGTAAATATGCATTAAAACATGCTATTCTTATTCTGTCTGAAAAATTACTTAAACGCGCTGGACATGTTTACATGTCGTATTTCCGGCAAACTAGAAGTTAACACTTGTGGATATATGCGTTAAAAAATAGTTCAAATCGTTAGGTAGAGAAATTAGGTAACAGATCATGAAAGTGAAAAAGTAGAACACACGGAAATATATTTTTGAAAGAGCTTTTGATATTCAGTCTTTCGAATTTCAACTTTGAACTGTCGATACGCAGCATTAATCGTCAGCCCTATGTATAACACATACTTTTGCGGCTACGCGCTTGCTTTTGTCCGTGTTGGCGGTGTATATGAAGACTGGCCGCAGCCATTTTGCTTATATAGTCGTAGATTACATATTTTTCAGCTTCTTCATTTTCTTCGATTTATTTTAGCGAGAATGCGACGAGTTTAGTTTACTTCTTGATGTATTTGGGATAACTGATATATATTTCACATAATTCTCCACTTTTTACTGTTGAAATTGATCTATTTTTAGCCATAGTAAGCGTTTTAACAGAGCAATTCACCAAAAATAAATTCGTGCACAATATGCACAATGATATAATTTCAAACTATTTCGTAATTCTATTAAATTATCGGTTTACTTGATTCCAATGTTAAATATTTTGACAATTTCCGATCCGCGATTAAATTTCTTCAATAACTCCATTGTTTTCAGCAGAATTAAGTAAATTTTCAGGCAGAAAAAGAGTATCATGTCGGAAAGCATATTTACTATCATTATTTAGTAACCTAACATATTTTCAAAAGTTTTGCAATTTGCAATGAAAATTCTGGTAAACATTTGGTTTTTCAACTACTTGATGGAAAAAAAATGGAACAGAAAGAGTTAACGAGCACAGTAAGTAAATGAAAGCTCGCCTTTATCGTAAAAGGAAAATCCAGTTTGCGATGAAATCTTACTCGCAATGATTTTTTCTGTCCAACTTGCGATCAAATAATTTACTTTGAAGGAATGTCAATCCAGTTGTCGAAATGTTATAAGGCTACGGAAAAATTAATGACCATTGACATTCTGGTGATTTATTATTCTGGGTATTTTCTATTGTGTGTTTGCAAATATATATTTTTTAATAAGTCATATTTTATTTAACCTACAGATTTCTTTAATATTACATTACATCAACGAAAAATATTCTACTTTGAAATTGATATCAACTGTAAATTTTGATATTATGTGAAGCTTACCACTGTAATAATTGCATACAGATAATTCGAACAAGCTTATTAATTCTACGTTAAATTGGTCGAACTACTTTATTATCGACGCTATTTTTTAAATTTCCTAACAGTGAAGCTGTTTTTTTGTGTATACTTATCGAGTCATTTTTAGCACGTCTTTAATTAATTTTCTGAAATTTCTAGACCGTTTTTTTCTGCAGCTTGTCCAATGAAATCGCTGTTATTCAATCACGACTCGATCGAAAATGGCCGGTTTGTACGAAAAGTGATAGTAAAACCATTAAATTAAAGGTTACGCCATTTGTGTATTTTAATTTTGATCAAGGTTGATTTAAAAGTTAACAGGATACAATAATTTGGTTTTTTTTGTTTGTTGGCAAGACAAGCAATGTTGTTACTGATAAACAAATCACAGCAATTAATTTTCGTTACTTGTAGCATTTAAATATATTTTGAATCATTCAATTTATCATTGAAATGTTAATGGATTGAAAAACACATCTGCCTTTTAAGTATTTTTGCAATCGGGGTATATAGAAATCACTGAATTGTTAATCAGGTGTTGCCTTGTAATATAATATTTTCAAAATTTCAATTAACCAATAATGAAATAGGCAATTAAGCGTTTTATACATATATATTTCCAATGCTTGCCAAAGTCCAAATATCGTGTTTTAAGTTTTATACAATTTTTTTTATTTTTGAAGCTACTATCGTGACAGAACACTTAAATATGAAACTTGTAAATTTAAATATTTTAACTCGAATAGCATGAAAATATTTCTACGATTTGAACAATTTATTGTTTAGGCATGTTTTTCCTGTGTACTCCGTGTAAAGTTAATAAATGTATGCTCCATGAAAAATTATTTACTCGAAAAAATTTTAATGTCTTGTTTTAAATTATTACCATTTGATATTAAAAAAAATCTTTATCGAAAGTTTTACTCATTTATTTATATCCATTTATAAAATATTCCAAGGTTTTCCGTTAAAATTTCAGGATTTATATGGAAGTGTCGGCATTCGTGGGTCAGTTGCGTTGCGTCGTTGGCTATGGTTACGGATGTCTCGGGTTCAATTCCGGTGCGGACGGTTTTCGTAAATTGATATTTCAATCGATTATTATTTCTGTTCGTAGTCTGAGTGTTTGTGTTGTCTAAAACTCCCCCCTCACCCATCCGATCCTCACGGGGCGGAGCGAGAGCGATTAGCTAATCACTAGTCCTGTCATAACCCTATCCTATCCCTACCCTCTTCGATAAAGTAACAAACAGTTCTCATAGAAAATAAAATCTGTTCAGATTCATCCAGTTAAAGACCATATGCTTCACACTGGGAGCGGACATGGAAAAAAAATCCGTCAAAGGAAACCCTAATTTAGAGCACATAACTATCTAAAATCGATTTACGCAAAATATGTATTTTAGACTTCGACTCGTTATCGTTAAAGCCGGATCTCCACTGCGAGTTAAGCTAAGTTAGTACTAACTTAGCCCACATAACTAAGGGTCTTTTTCATAGTGACGTCTCCACCGCGAGCGAAAAGATTGTATGATGTTTTTACATCGCTTAGCTCATGCCTCTTCGCTTGCGGTGAAGATCCGGCTTAAGCCAAAAGGATAAATTTTGTCGTATAGTTAAGATAAATCTGTATTTTTAGATAAAATTGCAATTTGAATAGCTTCTAAGTAATCAAAAAAACATTTTCAATCTCATGGTAATATGAAGAAAAGAAAATCTTTAATCGATGTGATAATATAATATCAATAGCTGTTCTTTATGCTGTGTTTTTACATAAAATAAATCGCCGCAAAGAAAACGGCGAATCTATGCAGAATAAAAAATCACGAAAGTTTGTTTTACATAGCCAATGGTCACATGCGACCAATGGCGCGTGACGGCTGATTAAATATGTAAAAAAAAACCTTTTAAGTTTGGTTACAGCTTTTTTGCAAATCAAACAGATTGACTGTTATCTCTAGCGACGATTGCTTCGACTATTTGATCGATTTTTTTGCTTGGACTTTTTCTTTTGTTACACAACTATGCGGTCACATCCGTGCACCTCGGAAATAGTCGAAATCATCAGTTGGTACTGATTTAAGCAGTTATATCCAAACATTTTCTAGAGAGAATCAATTGAATTGATATCTTTGTTAATCATAGTTAACATATTTATTTGGATTATTGGGATTTTGTACACTTCCATGTATTTTGTCACTAACGACCCGGGTTTCGCCTTTCGGCATCTTCAGGCATTCGAGCACACGAATGGACTCGAACTGACAGACAGTTAAACAGTGTCTAACGTTTATATAGAAGATACAAATACGACAAATATTATTTACAAGGTAAAATATTATACGTCTGAGAGTCACACTGATACCTGAGTTAACATTTCGAGAATCGCCTTAATCCTTATTTCGTAAACAACACATTAACAGAGTGGTGATCTCAATAATCTCAATAATCCAAATTTGATATTGAAATTCCATCAACCACCCTCAGTCGATGTCTTAAATTATAGTTGACATTTCTGACGATAGCGTCAAACCGAAATAGCTATCAACAAACTAATTTTTTTTCGAACTAAATACTCGATAGATAGTTTATACTATTATAATGGAGTTCTACCAAGAAAATGCCAATTCAATCAATAAATCATCCCCGTGCTTGGGAATGACACAATTAACATTTGAAATCATTGACAAGGCAAATCATTAAAAATTAATCAAAAATTCAATTACAATAAATTTTGTCAGAGAAGTTCCGCCACCGGGAACATTCAAAAGTCATTATAAAATGAATTTAAATACTTGCAAAGCTGACTTTTTACTTACAGTACAATAATATATGTAATTGGTGGATATATATTTCGCATTTCGCCGACTGTTTTAATAATAGAATTAGTAGTGTCCCGACACTTCTGACGCTTTAAAGCATTTTTTTTCATAAAAAGTGTGGGTGTGTGGACAGCACACACACTCTTTTTCTGTCTGCGCGTCGATCGAATGTTGGTAGGTGGCACTGTCATCGTGTAACTAGTACCTATTATGATAATGGTTTACACATCTTCCACGTTAAGATCGGGTATTACACGTGAAAAATTGCGTGGAATTTTTAAATGTTTTGTTGGGCGTTGGTAGCATAAAAAAATGTGTATCGAGTACGGTAAATCCGGTTAACTTTGGCCCAAGTTCTGAGAGTTTTGCCATTGAATTTATGTATGGTATTGTTCTACATAGGAAATTTGGATTATTGAGATTTTGTACACTTCCGTGTATTTCGTCACTAACGACGCGGGTTTCGCCTTTCGGCATCTTCAGGCATTCGAGCGCACGAATGGACTCGAATTCCATCGAGCACCCTCAGTCGATGTCTGAAATTAGTTTTAGATAGAAATGTACTCATATCTTAAGATAAAATTCCGCTCCCAATGTGGAGCATATGGTCTCCTAATGGAGGTATCTTGACAGAATTTTTTCTACGAGAACTGCTTGTCACTCAGTTGCTCGACCTCTCTTTTCTTTTTCGAAGAGAGTAGGGATAGAAGGATAGGGCTATGACAGGACTAGTGGTTAGCTAATCGCTCTCGTTACGCCCCGTGAGGATGGGATTGGTCGGAGGGAGGACTCAGACTACGAACAGAAATTCATAAATCGATTGAAAGATCAATCTATGAAAACTGTCCGCACCGGGAATTGAACCCGAGACATCTGTAACCGTAGCCAGCGACGAAACCAACTGCGCCACGGACGCCGATTGTTATTAATAGTGATTTTAAAGTATATCCAACTTTTCTTTACGCTTTTATATATTCATGTACGTAATTGAGATGGGAAAAAATATACAGCATTTGGTTTACAGATTAATAATACGAATTGAAAATATGACTAATCCAATATATTTCAAGATAAGTTTTTAAATTGTGTTTTATCATTCCAAGCTGACAGCTTACAAATTCAAATATAGAACAAATTATGTCGCACATTAATTCATATTTTTACCACCAGGGCTGGCTAGTCAATACCTTTGCTTAACTAAAAAATATTCATATGTCATTAGTATTATCATGGTATATTATAACAGCATAATGTCAAACCTTTTTTCATCCAGTGGGCCAATCGTAGACCGATGGGCAAACTGACCCAAATTTATGGTACAAAATTCCACGGCGACACTTTGTGAAGCTCTGGATTAAACTGTCAGCCACAACTACTGTAAGGTGTTTGATTATCCGAAATCGGGAATGTCTATTATTTTTTTGTCTTTCTTTTATACATAGGTATACTTGCTTACTCATCGTATAATGATGGTAATGTCCCTATTGTAGTGTTCCAATTCTAATTTGTCTCATAAATACACTCGATTACTTTTCGGAAATGTGTTTTTCATTATAACACGGTATCTATTTCAGCATCCAGTCATTGTCAGGGTTATGCATTAACTTAATTTTCTCGCTTATATATAACAGACATATATAAGGGATAGGCAATATCGCAAATCGTCATTCGATAGTCCAGTTCATTGCTCAGACATCTTCAAATAGTCACCGTAAATCAAATGTCATTGATTTGTACCAAAGTTGTAGAAATTTTAAGGTTTTAACAATTAGGTACTTTCCGAGTATAGTCAGTAGAAGGATATTTAGAAATATTTTATTTACCGACGCAGAAATATCAACATTTTGTTTAATTCTCTAAAAGTTTACCTGGCTTGACATTTTACTGAATCAGTCAGAGCGCAGAATTTTACATAAAGCTGCATATTTAATTTAAATTTGAATTGTCGAGATTTTGTACATTTCCATGTATTTTGTCACTAACGACCCGGGATTTGCCTTTCGGCATCTTCAGGCATTCGAGTTCACGAATGGACTCAAATTGACAGACAGTAAATAGTGTCTAACGTTTATATATAAGATAAAAATACGACAAAATTTTATTTATAATATAAAATACACTGGTACCCGAGTTAATCAGAAAAAAACGAGAATAACCTTAACCTTTGTTGGCAAAACAAACGCATTAACAAAGTAAAGAACAATAGCGATTACCGGTGGTCAACTAATAAATGTTAGACTTACTAGTGATTTTAAACTTTTAATATAAATTTTCGTGTACTCGAATGCCTGAAGATGCCGAAAGGCAAAACCCTGGTCGTTAGTGACAAAATACATGGAAATGTACATAATCTCAACAATTCAAATTTGACATTGAAATTCCATCAAGCACTCTCATTCGATGGCCTAAATAATAGCTGCATATTTAATTTTTTTGAAGTTGTCTGAATTATGAACTGAACGATCAATTTCAAGGTTAGACAATCCTGTGATGGACAAAAGCCACATATTATGGTTATTATAAGAAAAAGGATGATGACAATAAAATGAAAAATATGCATTCAAAATGCGTCATTTGTTGATCTAGAATGTCGCAGACTCTTCACTATACTAGTTTATTTCTTGATTTTAATAAATATACTATTTATTTAATTAAAATATTATCTTTGCTTATGATTAAATAAACTTGCATCATAGTTTTAGATGTAGTTATATGTATTTTAATTAAGATCTGCTTTATTTTGTAAGTTGAAAAATTCTTTTCCATTATAAATTCATGTCTCGTAATTGTAACCTTACATAATTTTTACATTTTTACTTATATATAGAGAGCGACCTAAAAACGACAAGTTAATAAATTATTTCTCAAAGTCACTCTAAAATGATTATTCTCTTTGCTGTAAGAACCGACCCAAAAAGGCGTCTGGGCAAATGCCATCACACGCGACTTCGGAGTTTTTTTCCTTCAGCGGTCGCTTAGATTGGGAAGCACGTTGCCTTTGGTGAAGAAGCTGGACTTTTTTGCTGCACTACAGAAGACATCAGTAGCCATTCCTGTACCAACTTTTTATTTTTCAGAGAATGACCAAATATTGCCGTCTTATCGCTAACTGTTTTTTTCGATTGATTCTGCTTCTGATTTGTGGAGATCCGTTTTTTAATATAGAACTAAAACTCATAATTTTATTATTCCTGTAGTTGTGCTACCAGATGTGACACGTAGTTCCCGTCTTTAACTCGATGAACGCGCTGGATATGTTTACATGTCTAAGACTTTATTTTGTATTTCTGGCCAAACTAGGTGGGAAACACTTGTGGATATGCTTTAAAATATAGTTCACAAAACTTAAGGTAGAGAAATTAGACAACAAATCATGAAAATGTCAAGTAGAACACAAGGAAATATATTTTCGAAAAGGGCTCTCGATTTTCAGTCTTTCGAATTTCAGTTTTGAACTGCCGATAAGCAGCATTAATCGTCAACCATATGTATTATACATACGTATGCGGCTATATGCTTACTTGGGTGCGTGTTGGCGTTGAATATGAAGACTAACCGCAACCATTTTGATTGCAAAGTCGTAGATTAAATGTTTTTCACCTTTTTTTTAAAATAAAAAAACATTTTTTTTTACTTTTAAACTTTTTAAAAAAACAATAAGGATTGGTTTCCCTCATCACAAGCATTATCAACTGATCAGCTGATAATGCTCGTGATGAGCGAAACCGGTCCCGATCACTATAAACATGTGGAAGTAGTACAAATAAATTGTGCTTTATTTTTTAAAATATAATGCCTTCCGCGAAGAATTGACAGTTAACACCGTAACAGTGATTTTTCAGCTTCTTCGGTTTCTTCGATTTATTTTTTTAGCGAGAATTCAACAAGTTTAGTTTACATCTTGAAAATAATCTATTTTTGACTGAAAATAAATTAGTGCGAAAGGGGCTCGCGCTTTAAGGGTTAATAAGAATCTTCAAATTCTCTATGGCGTCATATTTTAGTTAGAGTTAGCATTAATTTACATTATAAATGAAAGATCAAGTCTGGGATCTTTTACTGAACGCGAGAAGGAAACAAATACAACAATATTTTTGTATCGCACATAGTAAATTGTTTTTTTATTGAATTGACATTTACCTAGTAGACCTCATTAATTATAATAGGGTGAACATAAAAAAGTATTCAGTTGTGTAAGGATTTTATCAGTTTGTTATATTTATCTTATTAAATTACTTCTGTTTCGAGTTAACAATCCTATCGGAAATATTTTGAATAGCGAAGTGTCACACGTCGTGCTTACAATGTTATATTGTATGTAGTATATGAATTTGTATTAAGATTACCGCGGAATCCATCCAAAATATCTTTATCACACTTAATACTGCAAAAAATGAAGTCGATCAGTGGAAACAAGAATGCTGTTTGAAGACTGTATTGCTTATATCTCTTAAAATTCAATATGATTCTTTTTTCTTTTATAAAGATATGTTTCTATTGCAACGCCTTTTTAATCAAACAAAGTATTTAGCCAACGTAACACTATCCAATTTATATTTAGTTCACTCTTTGTTGCATATACTTACAAAACACACATTAAAATCATGATCAATGTCTCTAGAGTGATGAAAAAAGAATTGTCTACGCGTTGAAAGATTGACGACCATCGAAAGATCGCAGAGTCATCGTTGGGATAGAAAATCTCATGTAAGACTTACTCTTCTATAATACAAATCAAATATTCTTCAAGAATCAACTTCGACATGTAAAAGACTCCTTCATCATGTGCGCATTTTAAATATAATAGCTACATAGTATAGTTTGTGATATCAGAATAAATCCATTGTCTGTAGCGGTGCTTCCCAAACTTTTTCATTCCACGGTCCACAAAATTTGCTAACATTAAAACCACGCCCTCCTATCCCGAAAATTAAATAGCTTTATTTGACATTATACATAATATACTTATACGTTCATCTACATTCTACAACCTCAGAGACGAAATTTATAATAAAATCACGGATAAATTGTTCTTATATAAATAATATAAACAAAAATATTTAGAAGACAAAAATGCATAATTTATTACTTGTAACTCTATTGGACCACTTCGCGGCTCCCCGTGGGCCTAGGCCTATAGTTTGGGAAGCACTGTTCTATAATATAATTTCCCTTATTTTGACAGTTTTCTCATTTTTTTTTTACATAAATATTCCTGTTCTAATTTCTTAAACATGTTCCTATTGAGTTGTCCATAAGTACAAAGCATGGTAATTATGCGTACAGTCTCCGTAGGTCTAGGTAATAGATTATATTCAGTATTTTTTCCTGATAAGTTCAGAAGCTGTCACCTATTTTATGCTAACGTTAAGTGCTCTACATGGCCATAAGATATTTTTCAATTGCAGTTGTTACAGATTTAGGACATGGTTATTTTACTATCAATATTCTCCTTGGTTTGGTCTTTTTCCTATTGTTATCGAATGTATTCTTGACCATTCTGGAACAATCCAGAAATCAGTTGCTCTATTCTTCTGCCAGCTTTGACGCGGATACAATTTGTTATATCGATTTTGTTTTGGCCAATTGATGTGATCATCAACATTGAAATTGTTCAGTAGAGAGCAAAAACTGTATTTAATATGGTGAGTTGCATTATGAATCTTTGAAATGCACTCCTGTAATTTTTTATGTCTGCAGTGCAGTTATGGGATTAAACGTAGGGAGCGTCGATTCAATAGTGGCTTATATCAAGTGGTCGAGTCAGAATTTTCAAACCAACAACCAATAGAAAATAATAGTTTCCTTTCAAAAAGTGGTCATTTTATTTTTCTAATTTACATCATTTGGTCGTCTTTAAAGTGAGATCCAATCATTTACTCACTTCCGAATTTTTTTAATAAGCGTCCGTGGCGCATTTGGTAGCGACATTGGCTACGGTCGCGGATGTCTCGGGTTCAATTCCCGGTGCGGACGGTTTTCATAACTAGATCTTTCAATCGACTTTTGTTCGTAGTCGAGTGTTTGTGATGTCTAAAACACTCTCCCACCCAACCGATTCTCACGGGGCGTAGCGAGAGGGATAAGCTAACCATTAGTTCTGTCCTAGCCCAATCCTTCTATCCCTACTCTCTTCGAAAAAAGGAAGGCTGAGCAACTGAGTAACAAGCAGTTCTCATAGAAGAATTCTGTTGAGATACCTTCATTAGGAGACCATACGCTCCACGTTTGGAGCGAATATGTAATCTTTTTTTTCTAATAAGGCATTAAAATCGAAACATAATCATCAACGATATATTTGCAAGCCGTGGCAACATTTTCATCTTGAAGACTCACTCTGCATATACCTTTTATATTCAAATTCTTGTGATGGAACACACCCTAATATTTATCATACATGTAAGTATAACACTTTTGTATTGTATACGATATTGATAATAAATGTGTGCATATGTATGTTATTTGTATATGTGGGTTGTTTGCAGCACTGCCTTGGCAGACGATCCTGTTTTAGTTTCATATAACAACATACCCAACATAAAAGCCAGGGAATTCGTATTGTCATCGAGAAGAATGGATTTTTTCATATGCCTGTCGGTTCAGTTAGTTATTCAAATTTAACGGATTCGTCGTCTTCACGCAGACCTCAATTAAATTTTATGAATCTCGATGAGTTCACTGAATAATATAGAATCATCATTGTTTCCTGTGATTCTCATTTTCGAAAAAATCATGAAAAATAAATTACGCGACTTTTTTACCTTTATCTTTTTTGAAATTCGTATTTTATTCAGATTCTAGTGAATATTATCGACCTAGAAAAAGTATACAGCGAATGCCCGAAAGAACACTTTCATACATCGATTTATTAATAAATATGAATTCTTCTATCTTTAACATAATCGAAAATAGAGGTATAGTGAGTGACTTACATTCAGTTCTCGTTAAAACAATATGTATGTTTAGATGCTTCATGATTTTTGAAAAAGTGGTACGTACATAAACGCTATATAATTGAAAGGTTAGTCGTCCGGTTTATAAACTCCACTTAAAAACCGCTGAATGACGATTCGAACTGCAATAATTGCGATTCCACAGTCATGAAAATATTATCATATCATTTCACCGCATTTTAAATGTAATTTATTTTTGTGTTTCTAAATGAAGCTTAAACAGTGAGACTTTATTATATGGTTTGATAAATATGTCGAATTTGTATTTAAATATTAAGAAATATATTTGTAACATAAAGAGAAGAATGCCACTTGAGGAAGTATACACAGATAATTATGACGTCATTTATTTCAACGCTAGTCAAGGTCGACTTAACTGTCCCAAGAATTGTCCAGAATGATAATATCCAGTTGTAAAAAAAACTGTAACGAATTCCTTGAACCGGACGGGCTGTCGCGTGAAAGAATAATTCAATACGTTTCGTGTATTTCGATGGCAATCTAGAATCTTATTTTGGCGAGCGATCTTGTATTGCTGTCAACCGAGGCACATGAGAATTATTCATTTATTCGTATATGTACACATCGACATTAAAGGGTTAAATCTTTCAGCGTCGATCTTAGTGGCTATTATACAATTTTGTAATGTTTCTTTAATAATTTACAATATTAATCACTGGATAAATTCGTGGTTAAAATACATGCATTGTAGATATTTTTTGTGCAGTATTTTGTAGTCGGAAATTGAATAATTATTATAAGGATCGGTTTCGTTTAGTAAGCGTACGGAATTATTCAAATGATCAGTGCCATTTATACATTATAGAAAACAATCGGTTAGTAGGTATTAAATGAATTTTTTCGATTGTTATAGGGTAAAATATCAAAATGTTTAAGTTCTGCAAAATTGTATTATTTAATTGATAGCTATTTCGGGTTAACGCCGTCATCAGAACTATCCCTGAAATAGCTATCAACTAACTAATAAAATCATATTTGAATTTTTGAGATTTTGTACATTTCCATGTATTTTGTCACTAACGACCCGGATTTCGCCTTTCGGCAGCTTCAGGTATTCGAGCACACGAATAGATTCGAATTGACGAATTCAAATTTGATATTGAAATCCCATCAAGCACCCTCAGTCGATGTCTTAAATTATAACTAATAAAATGATGTAGAACTAAATACTTTGATATTTTATCCTATTATAATGGAGTTCTACCAAATAAATTCCAATTCAATGAATTTTAGATTATTGCTTAAAATTAAAATGAAAGATACCGAAATTGATGTTGCCAAATCAATTTGATTCAATTTAAAGATGAAATTCATTTCTTCGCCTTTTACATACCTCGTCCCTCGATGTTTCATTGATTTCGTAGATACGTATTTTGCAAGCTAAGCCATCGATATAATAATATATATGCCAACGTAAAAGGCGGTTGACGGTCGTATCTGTCGACGTATATTCGGGAGGAATAACTTCTTTGAAATACTTGAATATATAGTATGAAGAAAATTCCGTCATCCTTAAAACTGAACGCTACCAAAGCTTAAACACTAATTCGATTCTTCAAACCCTCGTTTTCCACAAATGGCGCTCGCAACTTTTAACAAAAGGCAAAGACTGGCGGTGGACAATATTATTATTATCATCTCGCCACCCGTTCTGATCCGGTTTCGATCGTTGTTACCACGCGCGCAGGATTCGAGCCCACGTCTCCGATATTTCTGTCGTACGCCCTCGCGTTATGCTAATAATTATATTGTGCCGTTCCTTCGCGAGGGTTAACTTAGCGACTGCAAGAAAGCCTCTTAACTCAAGAATTTAACTTACAACATGAACTAAATGTTTCTCATTTTTAGTGATATTATAGGAAAACATATTCCGTACAATGTACATACTAACCAGTTAGCGAAAGGTTTTCCTGTTTGTAGTTAAGTTTGACATGATAACATTTATTCAACAAACACTGCTTTTTTTGTAAATCGTAATAAAACTTAATTATAAATGAGTAAAACAAAACAAAGGATTTATTATGGAGGCCTACTCGGCGAAGCTACGCGACACCGGGATGACCTGAATGACTGCGGGGCAGGGAATCTTGAAAGATGTGATGGCCATATGCTCCGATAAGGAAGCAGATAGGGTGAACAATAATTGTACAATATTGATAAGAGAGACATCACACCAGAAATGTCACTTGCAGAACATGGCCCCCCTGAAATCAAAGGACATTTTATAATTATTGATTGAATTGGCATTTACTTGTTAGAACTACTTCTGACGTTGGCGTCAAGCCTAAATAGCTATCAACTACCTTGCTGCACTAGCTTGTACATATTTAGACGAAGTAAAGAATAACAAGACTGCAATTTTTGCTCCCACCTCTGAAAAAAGCTTAAATGACGTCCCTGCATCACGCCATTATCAGAAATATAACATATTGTGATAGCAATTTTGAGATTTATTTGAGTGACATTTTTAAGGAGTGAATTTTTTATTAAAAAAAGAGACCAAAGTTGCCAACGTTGGCGGTATACTTATACACCCCATCGTGTATTTACAGCCGCTGACATTAGTTCTACCTGCAGAACACACCAAAGATTCAATAAAAACTTCTACCGTCCATTATTCCTCGCATAAATTAAATCAAAAATCTTGTATCAGTACATTGATGGCAGCTGATTATGTTATCAAATCCCGATGCACTGACAACGCGCGGTAAGAAAATCGCATGCCGTTCAAAGTTAGTCGCGGGCTCAGAAATGCGAAGGAAAATAAATGAAAGGGAATCGTTATCGGAATCGCTGCTTTAATTCCCCCGCGGCACCCACACTCTTATTATAAAAGTTTGACCCGTGCACTATATTTTCTTTTTATTCGAGGCATCGCTGCGCAAGATTGCGACCGAGTGCGATCGCTTGGACGCCAGCGCAACTAATATTGCCCTGGTTGCAGGGGAGTCCTTAAAATAATTGATCAAAAAACTCTTCAAAAGAAAGTCTGTCTGAACTTACTAGTTGCCATGTGGACAATAGTCATGCCGATGCGATATCACTTGTAATTTATAATCTATACACAGCATCGTTATAGGGCTATTTCCAGCGACATCGCCATTCTCAGTATCTTATACTTTCCGTAAAGAAACAACTCATTATCTACGATTCCTCATATAGCTAAAAAAGGATTCTGGATTCTTCTTGGAAGCGATTATGATGACATGTAAATACGTCCCATGATGTTTTGTATATTATTTTTTGCCGGCCTTTTATTTATATACATGCAACCATTCGAATAACTTGACTTTCTCTTTCACACTGACATATTCGTCTGGAATTTTGTACCTTAATCTAAACTCAGCGCCATTATCAATAACACTTAGGTCAATATTCCTCGAAACCGGCTTATCAAAATAATTTAAGATTTGAGTAAATTGACTCGATTATTTTTGTATTGACAGATTGTAAAATTGATTGAAATACGATTAAAAATATCATTTTTAATTAATGAGAATTGTCAAATATTGTTCGGTATTACGTCAACGCTAGAGCTGTGATTAAACCGACTGTCTTACATTATAAATATATCTCCTGACTCAAAAATATTTTTTTTATATCGACTGTAGAATGGCAAAGAACGTAACCGACACAAAAAGTTTCGGAAAAATTATATTTTGAAAACACGGAGGTATATGTCCTTTTGCCTTTCTAGAGTCGGTATGTTAATCTGATAACTGTAGTCCAAGTTGTTCTAGGACAAAAATATATTGAATTAATTTTCATTTATGTTGAATCACTGGAAATCAGTTGAAAATCAGTTGAAAATGCTCGTAATAATTAAAATCGTTTGATAAAATTGTTAAAGTAGCACTAAAATTTCGTTTTATAAATATAATGCCTTTCCAAGAAGAATTTACAGTAAACATCATTGAACGATAATAGCATGTTTCAGTCCCTTGTGGGAGTGTGGTGTTATTATGTCCGTCACTGCGCGGTTGCATGGTAACGTGTATTTTGTTTTGTTATTGTTATTATTGGTCAAAAGTAGTTGGTAGTATGCGGTCAAAATACAGCCGTGGACTGTCAACCAAATCCTGATAAACTGATACCTATCCGGAGGGTTGTAAATGTTATTAATTTAAAAACGTTCTAAAACGAACAGTTAAACTCGACTATGGTCGGATATGTCCGGAGGGTTGTACATTTTATTAATTTAAAAACGTTCTAAAACGAAAAGTTAAACTCGACTATGGTCGGATATGTCTTCATGGATGACCATAAATTAAGATATGTTTTTATTACGCTTATATATAATATATAAAAATCAATGTGGGTTTTAATCTTATGCACTGCCATACCGTTCATCCGATCCCGATAAAACTTTGTCAATTTATTGCTTGCACTTGCACGAAAGATATAGGCATAGTACAATCAGGCCTGTCCCGACCCGAGCCCGACTCTCAACGTTTTAATTTGTAGGTCTTATCATATATATAAAAATCAATCTCCCAATCCAGATATATCTAATATCTAAAAAATCTATAATAAAGAATCAAATTCGTATAAATAGCGACATCTCGGAAAACCTTCTGATTTATTCGTGTACGCACCAGACAGAAAACAAAAAATATTGTGTGTCCTTCAATAAACAGAATAAAAACACAAACACTTTCTTTGAGTGGCATTGCAACGCATGACGGGTACTCACTAGTATATAATATATTATTATATTGTACCATCGTTTAAATACTGTCACAAATGAAATAAAAATTAATTCGAATTACATTAATTCGGACAGTTACATTAATTGATTATTTGTTCATTTTATGGGTTTGCTTATGATGAAATTATGTATGTTTTTTTTTACCATGTCCGTTCCCAACATAGGCATATGGCTTCCTAATGGAGGTATTTCAACAGAAATTTTCTATGAAAACTGCTTGTAACCTCTCTTTTTTCGAAGAGAGTAGGAATAGATGGATAGGGCTAAGACAGGATTAGTGGTTAGCTGATCCCTCTCGCTACGCCCTGTTTCTGAGGATCGGATGGGTGGGAGGGAGTTTTGATTTGATTGGGAGGATGACATTGATGTCTAAATTCTCAACCACCTTGTCCTGAAAACGGGGCATAGCAAGGGCGATTACGTAATTGCTAGCCTTAGAGCTATCCTTCTATCCTTAATTTATTTAGCTAATGAGTAATAATATTATAAGGTGAAATCCGGGTCGTTAGTGACAAAACTTATGGAAGGGTTTTTTTTAAATGATTCAAATTTGAAATTGAAGTATCCTACGAACGCTATCTCTCAGTCACACATAACATTAAAAATAAAAGGATGTTTTATTTTAAAGTTTTTAACTGTCAATTATTGGCGGAATGGCATTATAATTTTAAAATAAAACAAAATTTGTTTTGTTTTACTTCCACATTTTATCATTAGAGGTTTCGCTCATCGCGAACATTATCCATTGATGATTTGAGTCAGCTTCTTCAGGGCACTACTCTACTTCCATTAAAATTCCTTAATCCCGATATCCGTTAAAATCTATTCATTTTGGCTTTCTGAACAAAACGAAACAATGTATGAAGCTATGAAGTATGGATATTGTAAAAACAACATACTAGGTCAAAAAGCAAAGCATATGGCTGGCTGACTTTACTAGCCGTATTCTAGGACAGCGATTGTAAACCTTTCAGTCCTCACGGACCACTAAACTCATCATTGTGAATCCCGCAGACCATTTTTTTAAACGGTACAAGCATAATTAATTCACTTTCAGAAACTATCGTTCTTTATTATGACATGGTAATAACGCTTGTTTTATTATAACAAAAATAATTTGAATTAAAAGCGCCAAAATTTTCTCGCAGACCATCGTTTGGGGACTGCTGTTCTAGGAGATGAACGGTTTTCTCGCTACCGCCGCCATTTTTGTTCTGTTCTGCTAGTAAAATAAATCACTACACATTTTATTACACACATTTATTATTTATGGCTTCTTGGTAGTTATTCAGTCTATACACAGGTTGGGTTGCGGCTAACCTTTTTTTTCGTTCATCATATTTATAATATATTCAGATTCAATATTCAGATAATCAGGGCTGGAGTCTGAATCAGAGTCGTAAAAGAAGTCGTAAAAAGTACAACCGTTCCGAATCCTTTTTTTTAATTTTTTTTAAAATTATTATTTGTGTTAAATAAAAATAATGTAAGTGCGTTGTATGTATAATGAATTATATGCGTTTCTGTGTCAGCGATGAGAATGAATGCATGCAAATCAGAGAAACTCATCACAATATACTTTTTTTTGTGCTCTCCCATCCATTAATGTTCGCTCCCAGTGAAACATATGGTTTTCTAATGGAGGTATCTCATCAGAACTTTTTACGAAAACTACTTGTTTGTACTCACTGGCTCAACCTCTCTTTTTCGAAGAGAGTAGGGATAGAAAGATTAAGCTAGAACAGGACTAGTGGTTAGCTAATCACTTTCGCTATGTCCCGTTTTTTAGCATCGGAGGGTGGGAGGAAATTTTAGACATCACAAAAATTCATGCCTATGAACAGAAGTCTATAAATCAATTTATGAAACTGTCCGCACCGAGACTTGAACCCTAGACATCCGCAACCGTAGCAAACGACATTAGGCACTACACCACGGAGCCAACAATATACTTGTTTCATCAATATATTCGTTTATTAATACGTCACAGATAATAAACCAGGAGTTTAAAGAACATTGCAAAGCAAAAAATGCAATTTGTGTTTTATTTTAAATCAGAGTTGAGTCGGGGTTATGAACGGCTCTACAGCCCTGGTATGTGCTAATGTCTACACATCAATAATAAATCAAATTATTATCAATTCTGTCTTTTACCTTTTAACCTGTATATGTTTCTGGTACTTAACCCTTTATATCTAAGGCAAATATACGTACCACTTTCAATAGAGGTCAATATAGTCCCGTCCTATAAAGGGTTAATATATTGTAATAATGAATCAGTTCGCATAAAAAAATCCGAATCAGAAAACTAAAAGAAACCAAAATATATTGTTTGCCAATTTTTTTGAAAATACTTCTTGCATACAGGTATTTTAAAAACGTTCTACTTTGTCATGCCAAATTGTTGGTAACAACTGACCTGTCACTGAAGTAACATGTTGGGTCATAAAAATAACAAAGCGAAGAAATATTTTCAGTAAGATGCATCATTCAAATGCAAAATTTCCTGGAAATTATTCTAATATTCCTTATAAGTAACAAATATTATTTTCTTTATTCTATCCATTATACCTAGAAATAGACATGTCATGCAACTTTTTTAAAAACTGTATCCGCACCCTACTCGGAACATAAATATATGGCTACCACACAGTTCCAAGATTCTCTATATCTCCCGCCAGTCTCCCTTCTACCTCCCAGTTTCCTGTAGCTTCGCCGAATCCATCATAGGCTTCAAGCTCCCCTGGGGCATTCATAGCACACGTCCAAGACGATGATCGCTTTTTATTTTGGACATCATAAGGGGATTGAAAGTCCACTCTCTTACATTCGAGTTCGTCAAAAAGTCAAACCTCCGTACTCCTATTATTCGCCGCCGGTATCTGTTTTCAAAGTGCAGTACTCGATGACCCTGCACATTCGTAAGGTGCCATGACTCGCAACCGTAAAGCAGCACTGTAAATATGAGCTGGCATAGTTAGAATAAACATTTCAATTCAGTATTATTATAGAGGTGCTAATTTCATTATTTTGGTATAAAAAGTTTTGTCAATTTTACAATTTTTTGAATTATTGAGATTTTGTACACTTCCATGTATTACAAAATACATGGAACTGTACAAAATCTCAAGAATTCAAATTTGATACTGAAATTCCATCAAGCACCCTCAGTGGATGTCTCAAATTAAATTTTACAATTATTTCGAATCAAGATCTAAATGGGTAAATTGAAAAAATGCATGTGGGCAGTTCAAATATTTGCATATTATGATGATGTAAGCAGACATATCTGGCAATCCTTGTGATGTGGGTGCATTTATTTAATTGTGTCAGTGTGTCTGAGATATTCTGCATTTTTATCAGATAAACATCAATATTTCCTTAAATTATTAAGAAACACGTATACATAGTAAAATGTTGTTTTTACTTTGTGGAGGTTTGGTGTACCGTAAGAGAGACGATGGCTTCAATAAAAACACTGAGTTAAGCCAATCTTAATCGGCCCTGTCCAATACCCTTACCCCTGCGGGTCACGAATCTACCCCGTGTCCGAGTGATTCGGTGCAACTCGTACACCGGGGGCAAGTTTATCTGTGATAAATAAAATTACGAGCGCTTGTGCCCGCTTTTGTGAGCGAGGCCTAACAACGGTCACAACAATTTTAATGGAACAGGTTTGCTGTCATACAATACAAGTAACCACCTATAACTATAATATCATATCTGGGAGTGTAGCCGGCGGGATAGAGGGGCTAAGAGGGCGCGTGTTGCTTGCTCTTATTGTGCTCTTAATGCTGATGGCATTTGTAAATGAAAGTTCGCGGTCTGGATTTCTTTTCTTGAAATAATTCAAGAAGCTTAAAACATAATTGTTCAACAAACAAACAAACACATCGACGTTGTTTTGGCCAATCAATGTAACCCTGAAAATTGACATTGTTAAGGAGAGAGTAAAAACGGTTTTTATCGAAAACATTATATATTATAGTGAGTTGCGTTAATAATCTTTGAAATGCACTCTTGTAAATTCTCATATTTGCAGATGCGGAATTATACGTAGGGAGTGTCGATATAATAGTGGCTTACATCAAGTAGCCGGGTCAGAATTTTTATATCTAAAACCAATGTAAAATATGAGAATTTGCCGGATCGAAGAGAGGCGAGCGGCTGGTTATCCGTAGTCCTGGAAGGGCTGATCTCAGACAAACACCATTTCAGATCCGGTTAAAAAAAACTTATTTATTATCCATTCAAGATGCAGTGGTTTAATATTACACAAATATATAAATCTTAACACATAAAATTGATTCTACATTTACATTTACTTAGCAACTGAATTTACTTTAAGTTATAATACAAATAACACAACGAATTTAAATTAAATCCAACGCAAATCAAAACACAAAAACAAACAAACAGTTCACATCGTCATCACCTTCGTCGCGACGAGACTTCGTTCGTCCGACTCGGCAGCTCGTCATCGACTGTCTACAAAAATTCAAAAAAACTCCGTGCAAAGTTGGAGCTACCCTTTTCCGTAAAAATGGACTCGTCCAGCGGCCGAAGCCCGGGGGCTTCTTAAATGCCTGGCAACAAGAAAGAGCGTATTCTGCGAATTATTGCTCTTTGCCGCAGGCCGATTTCAGTTCGGGACACTAATGACACTTATACTTATCGAAAACCAGGGTGTGTCAAATAATGTTTCCCTTCTAAAAAGTGGTCAATTTATCTTTCTTATTTACATCATTTGGCTGAAACCTGCTCTGTCGTCTTTAAAATAATATCCAATCATTAACTCACTTTCGTATTTTTTGATGATAACATCAACCAACACATCGTCGATATTTATTTAGAAACAACACAAGCAAATTATAACATCGAAAAAAATGCCAAGTAAAATTGTTGTGGGGAAAAGAATACATAACAAATTGATTCAAAAATAGATGCATACCTAAAAATAGCAGTATTTTGTGAACTAATAAAAAACAAATTTAATTAGGAATTTTATGAAAAAGCTAATTTACGAAATCAATACGGAAAATATTAAGTGGGTCACCAGAAATGTCCATATCTATCGAGAGTGAATTGAGATATCGAAATGCTCTAATATGTTCGACGGCAATAATAAGCGGAGGCGAAAAGGGAAATATTTACGAGTAGTCACTTTTAAGGTGTTAACTGTCAATTATTGGTAGAGAGGCATTAGATTTGAAAAAATAAAACACAATTCATTTGTCCTGCTTCCACATGTCTATAATGATCAGGCCCGGTTTCGCTCATCACGAGCATTATCAACTGATAAAACGGTTATTTGCTTAATGAATCAGTAATATCATTAAAAATGTTTACTCAGTTAATGGACTTTTAATGTAGCTATGTTTGTGATTTCAGATTATTGTTTTTTAAGAGGTCCTTAACATTTGATTTGTAGACTATTTTATTTGGTTTATGTATAATTTGTTTGATGATTTCTTGTCTTAGTTCATGAACTTAATGTTTTATCTAGCTTAATTTTTAACACTCAATTTTATATAAATAGCACTGTTGTATTTGTATTTTTATCAGTTGATAATGCTCGTGATGATCGAAACCGGGCCTGATCATTATAGACGTGTGGAAGCAGGACAAATGAATTGTGTTTTATTTTTTCAAATCTAATGCCTCTCTACCAATAATTGACAGTTAACACCTTAAAAGTGACTACTCGTAAATATTTCCCTTTTCGCCTCCGCTTATTATTGCCGTCGAACATATTAGAGCATCTGGTTCTCTAGAGGTTCTGATCATTATAAAAATGTGGAAATAGTACAAATGAATTGTGTTTCATTTTTTAAAAACTTTACCTGTAGGTCAAATCAGAAATCCTTCTCTACCGTAGTGACACAGCTGATTCTGCATGGATTTTTACACTGTTTTGATTTACTAGACTGATACTACTATTTTAGAGATTAATTAATCACTTGCATTGTGCTAACTCCTCGCGGAAAATCTTTTGAGAGAGTAGGAAAGAAACACGTCTTTCTCGCCGCTCGCTCGAGGGTAGGTTGGTGAGCGGGGAGAAGCGGGTGTCAACACACTGACGCTCGCTTCCGGCGAAGGACAAAGGACAATTCAACGGTTCCTTCGTCTCCCATTAAAAACCCGGTCGTATTCAGTATACTCTTTCTCGTTTATTGCAGTTAGTTTCTATAATTTTCTTGAAGACAGTTACACAAACAGATTTACACATTTTTAATTTAAAACTCTGTAAGTGGTTTTACTAGCAAGCGGTGGACGACTCCCGCTGGGAAAGGCCAAGATGCGACTAATGCCTTGCAGGATAGCAAGCTCTTTGCCCACTTCTAACTGTAAACCAACAACGGCAACCAAACAAATATGACACTACTCTTAAACGCCTCAGGAGGGGTATTACGTTTTAAATTTGCATTAATAGAAAGAGGTTGCAGATTGGTTTTGAAGACCCTGTCCGCCCCATAAGTACGGGAGCGGTGTCACGTTATATTTTTAAATACACCCATGGTCTTTTGAACATAAGAATTATTATTTTAAAAAATGTAATTTCTATTTATTTCCCGAAAACTGAATACAAATATGATTTAATCTTAGTTTAATTGAAATAGGAAACCACGAAACTTGATTATTGCATTTGTATTACTTTCGAAAGGATATAGTAAATAATAACCACTCTATCGTTTTAATTTAAAGGATACATGTATTAGATATATCAAAAATTAAACAAAACATCTGTCACGCTCGTTTGTATTACTAGTATATTTCTTAATCTGGTAAACCTTTTGACATGAAAAATGGTGCGATTGACGTTTATAGACAACGAAGTAATTTAAATTATAACCCCAGCGCCGAAGATTGACAGCGTCTGCAGTGAGTCTCGGGCACACGTGGGCATATTCGAATCAGATAAATTTAATATGACTTCACCACACCAAAATACTTCCACATGTATGTATATTTGGTGTATGTTAATTTTCATGGTGTCCATACATCAGCTAGGGAAAACCTTTTTCGCAAGTGCACTCAACCGGTTGAACAAGTAAAGTTAAAAAATATCAGGCTATTTGGTTCCTTAAGAATTCCATATGAATTGGTTGATGGCTATTGAGGCTTCATTTTTACTTTATTTTAATGTAGTTCTACCGAGTATGTTCCGATTGAATCGATAAATAGTTCATGTCCAGCGGATCCGTAAGTGGAGCGTACTAACTTGAGCACTGTTTATGAGGGTAGGTATACAAAATATAATTAACATTTATATTTAAATATAAATGTATATATGGTACTACTACAGTTAATGATAATCAGGGCGACAGCTATTTTCAAATGTCTAACGCCACTCGAGACCAACCTCAAGAAGATCTCAAATGTTAAATTGAAAAATTCTAAAAATATTTTTTTTTGTGTAAAACTCTAATCACAAGACCATTGAAGATTGCATGATTATTATTGAAACCGGTCCTGATGATTATATACAAACTAGAATTTGTTGGAAAAATGTTATTATTTAAAACACTAGTAGAACCGTACCCGTCATAGATGACAGTATTGAAATTCTGAATGTCTAAAGAATGTTGCTAGTACATTGGAACTGTGTGTGCATTGCATTATATTTTATATACACCGCGAACGCTTACGTCATGAGAAAATTTCATAACTACATGTAATATGTGATAATAATAATACGTCTACAGAGCGGTCTGGACTATCATGTTTATTATTTAAAATATATCGTCTTTTCATTAAGAATTCACATTCAGCACAACATTCAAAACTGTATGTCATATTGATATTGATTAAAAAAACTCGTTTGTGAATATGTTTGAAATGCGATGACCAGCCAGCAAAGATTTGCCGCAACTGACATCGTCTGTAACACATAAATGCCAATGCAAGGGAAGGGCTCGTGAGGTGAAATACATTCACACAACTACACGATTGATTGAGTTATTGATCATTTGCGATCGCAGAAAGAAAAATAAACGTATTTGCGATAATTAAGACGTTTATTGAAACGCTGCCCGAAGTAAGCAATCAATCATCTGAAGTTTGGCGTTATGACATATACCACTGTCAATGCTTGTATTATTTGATATTATAATGCTTGTTTTTTTTTAAACTTTTCTGTGTTGATTAAACATATCGACTGTGTTTTGGCCAACTGATATAACCCTCACAAAATACGAAAATTAATTAACGATTGTGCCTTATTTTAAAGATGACAGAGCGGGTTTCGGCCGGATGATGTAAATTAGAAAATAAATTGACCACTTTTTGGAAGGGAAACATCATTTTAAATCGGTTTTAGTTTTAAAAATTTTGACCCGTTCACTTGATGCAAGCCACTATTATATCTACACTCCCTACATATAATTCCGTATCTGCAAACATGAGAATTTACAGTAGTGCATTTCAAAGATTCATAACGCAACTCACCATATAATATTTTCGATAAAAACAGTTATTACTCTCTCCTGAACAATTCCAATTTTGAGGGTTAAGTATAGTAAAGTATGTTATTATCTCAAGAATATCTATTGTTTCGTTGAACATATCTCGCGACCCACTAAACATCCCAATAGACCCACCTAGTAGCGGACTGGCCATACAAACCAGGTTACCCGATGGCAAGTGGGCCCCGCTGAATGTTAGGGGCCCTCGGTAAAATCAGATATCTTTTGTACTATTTCATTTTATGTGTTTCAAAATATGCAAGAAAAAGGTAAAAACACTTTGGTTATTTCATCAATACAAATAAATATGTTTTCTTACGATATACACAATGAACCCATCATGATTACTAGCCATTTGTAAAATGTGAATTTTTATAATTCTCAATCAATTATTAGTACAGTACATAAGAATTAGTATATAGGGTAGGGGCCCCCATTGACTCATGGCAAACAATATTTTTAAAACCATTGGTGTATAGTATAATGTATCAAATATAAAAAGCAACAAAATAACATCCAATATTTAATTCCTTTATAATGAATGTGTGTAACCCTTTTTTGCAATTGCAATATAATTAACCCAATTACGAAACAAAAAAATCCCATTAGTGAATAATACATTATGATGTTTTTTAACCTCTAGCAATAATTATTTACCTTTTTTCTTATCTTGTTTCAGGTAAGCGAACACTGCGCCATTCATAATCAGCATTAATCTACCTAATTCACGCGTCAGCGATATGAATCATCCAGGTAACACCACCTGGCTTAATCTTAAAACCAGTTTCATATAATCCGTCCTTATAGTCAGCCATGCAGCGACGATAAAGAAACGTGTCGTTTAACAGAAGGGCGTATGTGATTTAGTGCACTGCGGGTATTTGTTTGTATAAAACGTTTTATGGGGTCTTTTTGGTTTGCGGTAGTGGGTTCAGTGATTGGATTTGACACCTACCAGAGCGCATAAAGGCAATACGTATATCAAGTCGATATTAGACACACATTTATTTTGTTAAATATTTAGATGTTGGACGCTAAGTGGAGTAAACTGAAATTATTGGATTAAAAGGTCTTATGTGACAATTTTCATCATAATAGTGATGGGAGTCAACATTTTTTAGACCTTTAATAAAATCAAATATGTCTGATAAATTCTGGTAATGCTTTGCTACTTACGACCTTTCTGCTCATTATTTAAACATTAATATACTTGAAAATTAACACATTTCATATTTTCAGCCGAATATAATTCTTATTTATCTATACTTAATATTTGTGTATTACGGTCAACAGAAATTTATTGTTTTACGATTAATTTACTATGATGGTAGAACGACGTAGATCTTACTAACAAGTTTATCGATGGATTAATAAATATCCGTGATCTAGTGGCAACAGATTTATCCTAGTGATTCGACGTGTATGGTTTTAAGTACCGGCAAGGTATCAATATCAAATTTAGATCTTGGGACATTGGTGAATGTCATGTCATTTCTCCTTGAGTTGATCTCGAGTGCCTTAAGTAAAAATCTCATTGAATTTATCTCGCGTGATTTCAGATTGAGCAAAATATTTGACGCTTTGGAAATTATGAGCTGTATCACTTTCTTCAAAATTAAATGCATGACTAAAGTATTCATAGAACTAAGGTTTGTGTTTAGTGCCTTTCATGTATTTTTTTAATGAAAATAACATCAAATTGTTCGCCGTTATGCAAATTGGTCAATTTTCGTTAATGTCCCAAAGTACCTACTTTGGATTATATTCTTTAGAATAAATAAGTATAAAAAAGTCTTAATAATAGATCTGCGGTTTGTGGTCTTCAAAATGATTGTATGTTTTGAGAGAAAGTTTACACACGTAAATCGGCTGAACGATTGGTTCCCATTATGGACTCTATTTGATGTCTGTTTTTTTTCGTTGTAATACTAACACAGCCATTGATAGATTTGTACGGTCAAATAGTAATTTCTTCAATGGTCCGTTTAGTTATCCGTTATACTCTTCAATACACGAACAATTCCTGGTAAGAAGAATAAAGACACATCACATCAGTAATCGTGAGGGGTTTTTCTTAATTGTTTTCCGCATTCAAAGCTTTCAGCTGACGTAATCATTATATTCGTATTGTGGTTCTATGCTTTAAAAAATATTTCAAACCTTTAGGTATAGAAATTAGGCAACATATCAGTTTTGAACTGCCGATACGCAGCATTAATCGTCAGATCTATGGATTTCACATAATTATGCGGCTACGCGCTTGCTTGTGCGCATGTTGGCGGTGTATATAAAGTTTGGTCACAGCCATTTGCTTGCAATGTCGTAGATCAAGGGTGCCCAACCTTTTTTTGCCTTGGGACCTACTTTTAAATTAAAAAAATTTTCGGGATCGACTTCTAATGTGATTCTTATAGGAAATTTTATTAAAGATTTTTCCTTTCCTCAAACATAAAAATGTTTATTTTAAATGCAAAATGTTACTAGATAAGTATGTGCTTACAAAATAATTAAAATTTAGTATTTTCGTATATTTTTGACATAGTATTATTTTTATTGTTCATAATATATACATATATAACGTATATTTCATTTATATATAATAATATCTTTTTTTTTCAAAACTCACGGAAGCTTTCGGGATCGACCAAATTTTGCTTTGGAATCGACCGGTCGGGCATCCTTGTCATACATCAGATATTTTTCAGCTTCTTCATTGTGTACGATTTATTTTAGCGAGATGCGACGAGTTTAGTTTACATCTCGATGTATTTGGGATAACTAATATATGTTTCACACAATTCTGAATTTTTAACTGTTGAAATTGATCTTTTTTTAGCCATAGTAAGCGTTTTAACTAATTAATTGACTAAAATAAATTCGTGCGAAAACGGCTCACGCTGTAAGAGTTCTAAGCTAGAAAGCATGTGGGAAAGAGTAAAACGCCTACTCAAAGAACATGTTAACTTAATAATCTTTTAACTTATTATCTATGAAGGTATCTACACAAAACATGGTTCTTTGGCCGCAAATTTCTGCAATTCAGAATCTGTTAATTTAGTCAAATGTTAACATTGTAAACTAAAGCTCTTCTCCATTTCGTAAGATTTTCTTGTCATCTTACATTTTCCAAGATCAAATTGAAGCAGTCCGCCGTCGTAAGTTTTAGTTTCGAACCGGCAGAAAACCCCAACTGTGTAACAATAATTCAAATCTCAACACAAAGTGCATTGTGTTGACCGCCCCCGCTCGCAGCCACTCGATTTTATCTCTGTTCCCTGCCCCCTCGACCCTCCCACACTTCTGCGCACGCGCCGACGCCATCTTGTCATACCCGAGCCATTAAAATGTCGCCCGAACTTTTATCTGAACAAATAAAACAATGCCCGCAACATTAACCATAAAAGCTTTTGCATTAAAGGCTCTCAGATTTTTGTAGTGGGCAATGATTGAATTCAATCTAATGCATTTTGGTATTAAACTTTACTATATTTAAATCGTGAATATTTATTAAAAGGTCGATACACTCAAAACAGATCAAAAATGAATTACAACAAAAAATAAAATATGTTTGTTGCTATGAGTGTAGAAAATATTTATCAATATGCGTAAGAATAATAAATTGTTTCTATTTCATACAATACCGAACTTAATAATTAGTTACATTTTAAACCCTCTCCACTTTCCTCGTCTTTCACAAGGAATAAAAGATAGTCAAATCATTTAAATGCAGGGACCCGAACCAAAAACCGATTAAAGTAGAAGAAAGTCTGATTTAATTGATAAGCTGTATCCCAAAATTTAAATTTAATTAACAAATTTAATTTTCATCAGTTGATAAACATGTGGAAGTAGTACAAAAAAAATATGTTTTATTTTTAAAATATAATGCCTTTCCGCCAAAAATTGACCCCCCAAATTAACACCTTAAAAGTAATTTAAATACAAGCTGAACCGAAAACCAATAATCGGAACTGAACCGATATATATTTTTTTTTACCGAACCGTGTTTTTTACCGAATTTTTTATAGTTTTCACAATCTGCTATTATTCAATGTCTGTAAGCTTTGAACCCAGTTTAATTCATATTCAGTATTAGTTTTTTTTTTAAATTTAATTATCTACATTTCTTGCTCATACACACAATTCGGTGAAGAACAAACATAGATAAATGGATAACAAGCATACATCAGAGGTAAACTTCGCAAGCTCCCGAGTAGTGTCTGCATATTTCGACATTCCGCTTTCAGTCCATGTGTCGATGTGAAATTGTTGTATTTGATGCAGTACCTTCGAAATTACTTTTTTCATTAAGTACATTCTTCTATTTTGTGATGTTTAACGTTATAGAAACTGCACGATTCGTGTAGAATTTTATTATTTATATATACATTTCCATAGTGTAAGATTTCAAATTTTCTAGTGTGCCATTTGTCTCTGTGAGGTGAACATAATGGCATATGTTGGAATTATGCTAGTATGGTAACAATCATATGAACTCATGAAATGATGTAATCTGCTCTACAAAGCGAAGATGCAAATGTCATTTCATTCCGACAATTTGATCATTGTTATTCTTAGAAATTATCCATTGTCATCTCTTCGCTCTATTTGCAAAGATGTCTGATGTTTTCAATCTTCGACTGCGGCCCGGCTCAGATATTTAATAATTATGATTATACGCCGTGAAAAAGATATATGAATTTAAAAGATTACTACTCTTTTATATAAAATAACATCAGTATATTCAAATGTTCAACTGTGAATTCGAATTACGGAACATAGAAAGGAAGTACGGTCAATCTGGGTAACTTTGGTCCACTTCTAAGGGTTTTTTGTATTTTTATGATTCGCTAGCATTTATGTGTGGTATTTTTCTCCATAGAAATATACTAATGTCTTAAGATGAAATTTAACTAACACAAATAGATTTATTGTTATAATTGATATATAAATATAAATAAAACAAGGTGGGTCAAAGTTTGCATCCAAATCGGTTGACCCACGATACAAATAATCACTCTAATTACTATAAATTCAGTGATTTAAAAATATTGGCAACTTTTCTTTATGCTTTCATATATTCTGTACATAATTGAGATGGGGAAAAGTATACAGCATTTGGTCCAATTTATTTCAAGATAAGTTTTTATATTGTGTTTTATCATTCTATACTGACAGCTTACGAATTCTACAATTAAACAAATTATGTTTCACATTAATTCATATTTCAATACCTCAATACTCAATACCTTTGCTTGACTAAAAAATATTCATATGGCATTAGTATTGTCATGGTATTATAACAGCGTAATGTCGAACCTTTTTCCATGTAGTGGGCCAATCTTAGACCGATGGGTAAACTTACCCAAATTTATGGTACATATAATGTTTTAATATAATATTGATGCTAATTGTTTTTTTTTTTTTTTATTCTTATACTTCAAAAGCAATGTGGCGCCTTAAAAAAAATTATAAGTACACTGTCATGTCATGGTATTTTGAGCTTAAATTGTTACTGTCAACGTATCGTCGCTGTGATGGATCGTTTTGAACTGTCAAAGAATGATAGTCATCCATTTGTAGAGTACACCGCCCATAAGACGTCGCTTCGGGCATTAGCTATTCAAATGGAATATATTTTATAAGCGTACGTATAATTTCGTAGCAACATTTGAGACAAAACATTAGTTTCCATTTTACAGCTCGCGCCAATTTATCCAAATTATGGCCCGGGTAATAATTTGTGCTGTTGTAAAATTAATGCATATTAACGTTTTTGTTAAATTTTTATCAGCGCCGAACTCGAGTGTTAGATTTCCATGAATGTAGATGGTAAATTGAAACAATTCAAAATATCGTCACCGTACTTTTTTTGGTTTCCTGAATGTCCGATACATGTATTAAAACTGATATTCTAATGCAGTTTCTTTATTTTTTATCCTAAACTATACACTTTTAAGGTGGTAACTGTCAATTCTTGATGGAAAGGCACTATATTTCTGATGATATCAGTTGATAATCAGTATAGAAATGCATGAATTTTTGTATCTTACCGTGTCCAATCCCAGTGTGGAGCATGTGGCCTCCTAATGGAAGTATCTCAACAGAAGTTTTCCAAGGAGAACTGCTCGTTTCTCAGTTGCTCAACCTCTCTTTTTCGAAGAGCGTAGGGATAGAAGGATAGGGCTAAGACAGGACTAATGGTTTAGCTAATCGCTCTCGCTATGTCCCGTTTTTAGGATCGGATGGGTGTGAGGGAATTTTAGACATCACGAACATTCATGCCTACAAACTGTCCGCACCGGGACATGAACCCTAGACATCCGTAACCGTAGCCAACTACGTTAACCACCGCACCACGAAACCGGCGACTTTAACAATTAAATGAATATTCTCTTTTAACACATAATTCTATCTATGCACGGACTATTTTTACATTGTTTCTAAATAACACTGTGCAACTGATTGGAACCTATATATCATTTTTCTATGTCAACTGCATCTTTTTATACGGTTTTCTCTCTTGTCATCGTGCAGAAGATGGCGCCAAAGGGAACGGTCTATCACGCGCTCGCATTCTCAAGACGTGCTCCAACCCCTCACCACTGATAGTAACTACTCCACTCGTAATGCAATCGATATTGTGTTGTGAAATATCACAGTGAATATCGATATATTATTAAAAATTACACAGCTCATCGAATTTTTCTATATTGTCTGGGTGATAAATATCCTGAATCCTCTTCTGTATAACGGCCATACGAAATCATATCCACTCCCACCAGCACGGGTGAAATTACGAACCCGTTACACAGCCTTTTGCGCGAAGGCTTTTTGATCAATGTTCAGTGTTATTGGACGTCGAACCTGACTTTCATCTATTATTAAAAATGATTACAGAATCAATTGTTTATTTCGCATTATTTTTTTGCCACATTGCAACGTCTTGGGTGTGGTTTATGGACTAAATTAAAAAAATGTATATTGGACATTTTTAACTGCTTCCAGGCAAGACAACAATTGAAACATTAAAAAAAATATCGATTCTTGATGTTTTCTCCTTGGTTTTACATCTATGCATGAGAATTTGATTCCTCAAAGATCTACTTCTATAGAATTCTGCCACGAGCTCAAACTTCGGACATTCAAGGTCATTTAACCTATCTCGGCACCATAACTAAAATTCTGTTTTACTAATAAACTATGTGGTAGATAATATTATAAACCCGGAGCAGTGTTACCTGTTAATATTCCCTCAACACTTTCACACACACTCTCTCTCTCTCTGCGCAAGCAGCATGACATAAATCAAGGCAAATTGTATTTTGTCATTGGTATTTTTTATTCTATTATAATGGAGTTCTACCAATTCATCATATAACTCTTTACAAATTGTATTAATTTATTGATTGAATTGGCATTTTCTTGGTATAACTCCATTATAGTAGGATAAAATAACAAAGTATTTAGTTCTACAAAATTTTTAGATTAAGATTAATTAGTTGCTACCTGTCAATATTCTCTCAACACTCTCTCTCTCACACACACACTCTCTCTTTCTCTGCGCAAGCAGCAACAGAGATGAACCAAGGAATTTGTTTTTTTAATTGGTGTTTTTTAACCTATTATAATTTATAATGGATCTTTACCAGTTCATCATTGTCAAATAAATTAATGGTTGCCGAACGATCAGTCCCCCGTAAAAGCATCTACAGAGAAAAAAATTAAATCAAAATATACTCAACTTGTGAACAATCAAAATCAAGGCAAGCTTTTATGATTCACCTTCTATTATATTGTTAATATTAGATTGATCTAGCTTTAGAATATGCTCTTAAATGTTCTGATCTATTTCGTCTTAGTGCTGTTGCGTAAAGAATATCATTTTACGACCACACGACCACAGTATAAACCTTATCGTGTTCAATATCTATCTGGTCGTGTATCATCGTCCGTGGAAATTTGATTCAATTTTATATCCCTCTATACACGAATTTACTTTCTATTTTATTATTACGTCCACGACTGCTATAGGTAGTATAGATTCATCGAATGATCGCGGCAGTCGAGAGTCTAGAGATTAATAGTAAGTAGATGATCATTAGGGCATCCAATCCTGGACTCCTACAATCTGTCTTTAAAATTTTGTCCTCCATCCATTTAAGAAACAGTCCTAATTTGCCTCGTTTTCAAATTGGTTCAGAACGGCTGTTAGGAAATATCAAAAGGGGGAGTCCACAATACATGTATATTAATTACATATGTACATATTATTCAAAAAACGTACACGAGGCACACGTTATAATTATTGAAAAAGTTTTAATTTGATATATGCATTATTTTTTTGGCATTTACAGTGAATTCTGAAAACCCGGGAATGACATTTAGACTATCCCGGGATTAAGGGATTGAATAATTTACCGGGATTTTAGGATCACGGATCCCGGGATTGGAAGCTCTAAATTGATCACTGCAATGGTGATGACCGCTAAATAACACGTTATTTACATTGCATTAAATTTTTTAAAATTTATTACTTATTAATTTTTTAAATATAACCAGGACCTGTTTCGCTCAGCAAGTAAGGCTTTTTAATAAATTTGAAATTTTATTGAATAAAAAATTATTATCACAAACGTTGCAATATTTATTTTAATTCCTTGGTCAATTCAAAAATATTTTCATTACATCTTTTGAGAATTTAAGTAAAACTAGCAAAGTATCAAGTTCTAAAACAATTATAAGATATATTTAATTGTTATTCTGGCTTCAAACCACCCACCATTAGAACTCGTTTTGGATAGTTCTAACGATGACATGAAGCGAAAATAGCAATCAACTTTACATATATAATAATTCTTCTCGAAATAAATACTTTTAAACTAATTGAAATGGAGATCCAACAAGTGTACTATGTTTATTCAATCAATATTTATTATTAGATGCATACTTTCAATACTCACGCGCCATTGCTATGTTAGGCAACTATACCGGCCAAATTATGCGATTTTGATTTATAGCGGTCTACCATTGTTTATTTTGTAGCTTTTAAAAAATAAATATATATAATTCGTGTTCCCATTCTCATAGAGAGCAATAAATCAATACCTCACCAATATTTTATCCGTCACAAGTCATATTTTGATGTAATTTGCTGTCACGCTGAAAAATTTACTGATGTTTTTACAACCACCGTAAAAATACATTCTAAGGAATCACTCTAGTATCCATTCGACTAGGGACTCCTTTGACCCACCATCTACTATTTAGAGAAAGATCTAGGCGTATTTTCAAATGCATAATAATAAGGAAATATTGAGCTCTAAAGATATTACTATCGCGTTATGTTTATGATCTTCGATTAATGAATGAGGGTCGACACGACCGAATCCCGCGGGAACTTTTCTGGTATCTTTTTATCATAGGTAATATTTAAAGACTTATGAAGATGTTAATATCTTTTTAGGCATGTATTGCAAGCCTTATTGTTCAATTCTCGAATCGTCTTAATTGCGATGCACCGTAAAGCAAGGCTTTTTTACCATGTCCGCTCCAAACGTGGATCATATGACCTACTAATGGAGGTATCTTAACATAAGTTTTCTATGATAATTGTTTGTTACTCAGTTGCTCAACCTCTCTTTTTTTCGAGAAGAGTTTGGATAGAAAGGATAGGGCTAGGACAGGACTGGTGGTTACCTAATCGCTCTCGCTACGCCCCGTTTTTGATGATCGGATGGGTGGAAGTGAGTTTTAGACATCACAAACATGTATGACTACGAACAGAAATCCGTAAATCGATAGAAAGATCAATTTATGAAACTGTCAACACCGGGACTAGAATCCGAGACATCCGTAACCGTAGCCAACGACGTTACCAACTGCGCCACGCAGCAGACAAAAGCGAGGCGTAACTTAATTTAAATTATCAAACAGAATGATAAGTGTCATTTCCTGCGATACCGTTTATTCTTACTTATGTAGAAATTTTTTCTGGACTCCCAATACGAGAGCTAGAATTGCGTACAAATAAGACACTCATCCACTATCTTCGAAAAAGGCAAAGAAAGATGAATGGGACTAGGGAAGGACTTTAAATTTGCTCACTCAACGTTACATTTTTTTTGGGAAACACTGGACATCCACGCCTTTATTTAGATTAAAATCAATCTGAACAAAAAATCAATCAGTAAAAGTTTTCATTCAAAAAATCGCACTTTGGATTGCGTAAACGATTAGTTAGTATTACCTATTCGGTTAAGAGAGCTTATCGTTATCCTTCAATTAGTTTTTAATAACAGAAGAGGGCAGTAATACAACATTATCATAAATAAAACAATTTCCTGTTGTAATTATTTAATCAGTGTGCTATGGATAGCGGTTTTAGTACTGTAGTATTTGTTTTCTAAACTACTATAATGTGCAAAAGGTCATTCAAAATAATTTTTAGTAGGAATACGCAACCGGCAACACGGATTGTAAATCGTGCATTTCATATAATGACTTCTGAATATCATGGGAATAATAAAATCGATCGAAATTGCGTACACGTTTCGCTTATATTCTTTCTAGTGCATCTCTATGCGCTTACTAATGGAGAAACTTGTCAGACAGTATTTATATCTATTAAATAAATATACTATAGTTGTATTTTTAACGGCTTGTGGACTATTTTTTGCTATGATCACGGCTCTTACGATGGTGTGTTTGTTTTATGTTCTTATATTTATGTGTCAATCTGGAGTAAAAAATGTTTCTACACATTTCTAAGTATTGTGTGTGACGATCACATGAGTGCTATCGATATACACAGAATCAGTTCCAAATTTTTGGTTTGTGGATATGGCCGATTTAAAATCTGCACTGGTGCGATCTTCCAATCACAGAAGAGAATCAGTTCCAAATTCATTTTGGGTGTTTCTCAATTTAAAGTATGAAAATACTAATAAAATTAATAACATAACATTTTATAAATACACATTACAAAACCGTTCCATTTTATAATCATATATTTAAAATTTGCTGCTGCATCAAATTACTACAACAATATTTCTTTGAGATTACGGCATGTTTGAATGATTTTTTCAGCCACGATTCATTCGTCAAACTCAAGCATAATGATAAGATTTACGGACATCGACTAAGGGTGCTTGATGAAATTTCAATATCAAATTTGAATTGTTGATATTTTGTACATTTCCATGTATTTTGTCACCAACGACCCGGGTTTCGCCTTTCGGCAACTTCAGACATTCGAGCGCACGAGTGAACTTGAACTAACTCAAATAGACAAATAGAACAAACGATTATATACAAAATAAAATAAGACAAATCTTATTGCTGTGTCAGAAAAAGAAATTAACCTCTGGACTACCCTAACCACCTTACGAGTGAACAGAACAGAGGGGGGTTTTTAAAATGCAATTCAAAAAACTACCCAAATTTCAACTAATGGACTTTGTTAGGGTGACCATGGACCGATTTATTAATATGGAAAATTCATTATTTTGATTGTTAATTCACGTTTTATTTTTTACGGACTCATCTCACAATAGAGGAGAGCTTGGAAGATTGAGTTGTTCGTTCAAAATTGGTAAGGAATTTAACTGGGCTCTATTGATTTCCAAAATTTCTTAGATAAGATAATAGAATAGTTTATTATCCCCCATGTTTTGATGCAACATTGTAACCCCATCATCCGCATTGAACGTATGGTTCTCCAATAACAAGTGATTCGCAAATGTTGATGTATCTTTTTTAAATCTATACGCTGATCAGAACATTTAGCCGCTTTCTAGCACACTAGTAAAGATGATGCCGAAAGGCGGAACCCGGGTTGTTAGTGATAAAATACATAGAAATGTAGAAAATCTCAGCAATTCAAATTTCTTAATGATAAGATATTGAAAGTGCCCGAGTTGGATGAAAGCAGAAATAACTATTATCTGGGGTATTCGTTATTGTGCTTGTAAATCTCGAGAAATTGTGATGTGATCTTTCGTCGATTTTGTAAAACTTTTCATTAAAAATTATGACTAATAATAATGCCCAAAAAGGACCGAATATATTCGAATTGGAATCCCTAATTTCACCCGATCACTGACTCGAGGAAAAAAAGATGAAGAATAATGATCGTAGCTTAAAGCACAATCTGATTTTATGTAATGCTATGCGTGATTACAGTTGTGTACAGGCCAACAAAATTAATAGCATGCACATTCAAAACACAAAAGGACAGATTTATGTAGTGGATTCGTGATCTAGCATTAATGATACGAAATCAATCACATTGTATACAATGGTCTGGTGCGATGCAAACGTTGCAATTACTACAGTCAAATAGTCGTGTAAGTTCAGGGTCGTAGTGAGTGCTTCAGACGCCCTTTTGTTAAGTATTATTATAATTTATTGATTGAATTGACATTTGCTTGGTAGAACACATTGCAAAAAGATAAAATATAATTTTGGATGACAAACTTTTATTCCATTTCTCCCGAATATATGTCGCCAGGTAGGACCGTCAACCACGTTTTGTCTTGGTATATATATATATATGTTCTTTTTTTTTTTAAATAAAACACAATTCATTTGTACTACTTCCACATATTTATAATGATCAGGACCGGTTTCGCTCATCACGAGCATTATCAACCGGTCCTGATCATTATAAATATGTGGAAGTAGTACAAATGAATTGTGTTTTATTTTTTAAAACGTAATGTCTTTCCACCAAGAATTGACAGTTAACACCTTAAAAGTGATATGTTCTTATATCGACGGCGTAGCTTGCAAAATATCTGTGAAACATCGAGGGATAAGGCATGTTATAGGCGAAGAAATGAATTTGATCTGTAAAATTAAATTGATTTGGTAAAAATTCAATATAAATGGGTTAAGTATCAAAGTATTTAGTTCTAAAAAAAATGTTAGTTATTTGATAGCTATTTCGGCTTAACCGGCAATAATATTTAAATATCAACTATTTAGGTATAACGCCAGTGCTAGGAGCGACAGGACCACTGAAATAAACCTAACCTAACCTAACGAAACAATTAAACTCGTTCTTATTGCATCAACGCCTTTGCTTTTACTTTTTAATTTACCTGTACCTATCATCAATTTCCGGCTTTTTTTAAATCTTTTTGGTAATAGCTCCGTTTCGTGGCCAGAATGTTCCGCTCTCAAATACTGGCAGGGTCAATATCAAAAGATGCTATTTAAAATTTTAAGGGGGTGGGTAATGACATAACAATGTAAAAATGTATTGAGTGAATTTTCTTGGTAGAACTCCATTGTAATACAGTAAAAATATATCTCAAGTTATTCAAAAATATTTGACGCACGCGAAATGCCAAACAAATATAATACATTGAATAATTTTCAATTTCAATTGAATTCGGCCCTGCGTGTAGTAGATATAGTGTTGTATATGAAGCCTTTCAATTTTTTTTTATTCTCATTTACGTACGGGATTTTTTTTTAGATTCTTTCATCAAGAGACCATTGTGTGCCCTGGTTTAAAAAATCGCTGCAAAAACTTCGCTCAGTGTTTTGTAGCTGGGCGATTATTTTCCTGTCGGCTGTCACGAAATAAAGTGTCGAGTACTTTAATTTTCTAATATTTGAATATGTGATTAAATTGTAGAGTTATTTAACATTATATTATATTAACTACCGCTACAAGAATCCTTTATGTATTGAAACTAAAACAGTTATACACTGATAAAAGAAAAACGTACATATTTTCTTTGAGATATGTATATGGAATTGATTATACATGAACAGGTGAAAAAGTAAAGGGTTTCTTAAGAAAGGGATCTCAATGTAAATAAATTTTAGAGGAAAACCACACGCCGTATTAAAAAAATAACGATTTCAAGGTGCTTATTAGAGGTCTGCACGGGCCGAAATTTCATAAAATTACCCGGTCCGAGCCCGTCATATTTAGGCCGAGTCCGAGTCTCAATATCACACTTGTTACCCGAACCCGACCCGAAGCCCAGATTTATTTTTCTTAGCCCAACAAAAGTCTGATTTTTTTAAAATATAATTATTCATTTATGCTCTTCAAACAATACATGTTATTGTTTCCATATTTCCAACTATATTCATAGCACATATGAAATAAATTATTTAAGTTATGAATAGTATTGCTTTATGGCTGACTCATGACCATGAACATAGTACAAAATATTTTTCTTAAATTTGAATTCCTCACCCGGCCCCGCCCTACCCCGAATCTGAATTGTCTTTACCCGCCCGAGCCTGGGCCCGTACAGACCTCTAGTGCTTATTGATTAAGTAGTTCAGACGATGGCGTGAAGTCGAAATAGCTATCAAATAAAACCTATAATTCTTGTTGAACTAAATACTTATTTTCACCATTATTCAAGGTTAAAGGTTTCTAGTTTCACCACGCGTTTATGTTTCCTAACTTCATTTGAAACCCTTATGATTTACTTAATGCAACAAACTGTTGATTACTGACTGTTGATAAAGAAATTAACGGATATCCAAATGCCTGGTGCATCCAGGTAAATGGATAGTTAACCATACCTTAAAATTACTATTAACGTTAGTCTACAATATTACGTTCAGCGTTTGTAGTATTTTAGACCTATTGTATTATACTAAATTATAGTTTATATGAAAGTAACACAGACTCCATACATATGTACGTATACCTAAACACAAGTGATATACCGACGACATTATTCATGGCGATTGTTCCATAGAGAACAAAAAAATATATGAAAATATACGTACAATGGCACAGCTATGTTTTATTGACTTCGTTTCTTGGAGTTAGTGACTCGTATGTTTGTCTATTAACCCTTTAAAGCTCTGTTTCAATTCGACTGACATTAAATTTATCATAAGATTTTAGAACTACGTATACAACAATATTTAACTTACAGTTACAATATTTCAAACTAAAGTGGTCATAGAGATGTAGGATTTCACGATATCAAATAGATACACAAAAGTATTTTTATTGTATGCATATAATATCTCACTAGTGACTTACTTCGTTTTTCTATTAACACTAATTTAAAGCTACGTCTTAATTTAGGTTTGATGAAATTAAAGTATTTTTCTATTCAACATAAGTTTTCTCTCACTTTTAATGTGTTAACTTTCAATTATTCTTGGTGTAAAGGCGTTATATCGATGGTGTTTTGACCAATTGAAGTAACTCTCAAAAAATACGAAAATGAGTTAATTATTGGATATAATTTCAAAGACGACAGAACAGCAGTTTCGTAGCTAGGGTTTGTGCCGCCCGGGGCGGTCCTTGACTTCGCCGCCTCCCCACCTTTTTTCCAAAAAAATTTGTAACCAGGAATGTATAGGCGGAAAATTTTTATGAAGAATAAATATAAGTAATACTTATATTTACAATCCTGATATAATAATAATTTTTCACTTTTAAGGTGTTAACTGTCAATTCTTGGTGGAAAGACATTATATTTTAAAAAATAAAACACAATTTGTACTACATTTTTAAATTTTTTTTTATGTATAAATATAATTTCTTGGCCGTACCCCCCCCCCCCCCCTTGCTACGCCGCTACAGAGCAGGTATCGGCCAAATGATGTAAATTAGAAAAATAAATTGACCACTTGATGTTAAGCCACTATTATATCGACACGCTTCCCGTATAATCCCGTATCTGCAAACATGAGAACATGAGAGATTTATGGTTACATCAATTGACCAAAACTCCGTCGATATTAAAAAAACACAATTTAATTTGTACTACTTCCATATATTTTTTACAGCAATCAGCTGATAAACGGTACAGTACTTTGACTTTACTCCTTTCTGTTCATTTAAAGTTTTGGCCTATAGCTGGCTTATTCTTTAATAGATATATCTCTACTGCGAAACACTTGAACAAAAATTTAATATCATTCCGTATGTATTTTGTGATACGGAATTACTATAGACAAAACTCTTTCAATACAAATTGAAGACAACTATTTTTAAAAGCATTTAGCCTAATATGGATGTCTTTTGTCTTTATTGTTCCTTAGTAGATCTAATAAAACAAAGAATCGGACTAATAGCTTAAAAGGTTTTCTCGTTCACTCGATAATTAATATTACCCCATAGTCTTGACACACCATATTGTTTTTGTAAGACTAATTACTAACTTTGAGACACTTTCAACGGCAATTAGTATTATTTCATGTTTTTTTTTTTCTTGTGTAAATTTATAATATATCGCAGCTATGTCCGCAGGCTAGCGATTTTAATTCGTAATAATACGTTCTGTAGTTAATAATTTTTCTCACATAATCAAAGGCTAAAACATGTATTGTCTCAATTTGATTTATCATTTTTTACATATTGGTAATTGAGTCTCAATCAATATTACTGTCATACATAAAAAGATAACTAACATCAATTTCAAACAAATCGCACCGCCAGTTGAATATAACAGTTTGAATATTTAATTTTGCAGGAAAGCCATTAGAAATTTTACTATAAATACAAAAGAAGTCTGGATACATTAAGTATTGCTTATTTTTATATTATGTAACTGTATTTACGAGTTTTTCTTTACAGTAAATAAATGCAGCGTTATATCGATTTCATTGCTTTTGAAATGTGATCAAATAAATTATATACTGTTTCTATGTCATTATTTGTTTTGAAGATATAAACATATTTTGTAAAAAATAAAAGAGAAAATCACGTATCCAACCTTAACGGTTTCAGACTTATTTTAGAAAATTTTGTTAAATATTCTGATCAATGAAAAACAAACTGTGTTTTTGGCCTCAGCAATTCTATATATTAATACATTTGACTAATGTTAATATCGGAGTTGATGTTTAAATCTCAGGCTATGCCCTTTCCTTAATTTATGAGTATGAAGACAGTATAAATATAGAACGTTTTTTTACATGTTCTTAATGCTATAAATTAGATAAATTAATCATAGTTTACACCGGGGCTGTGAACCGGAACTGAACTGAAAACCGAAAAAACCGTTATTTTTGTCGGAACGAAAACCGGAATGCATGTTCAAACACGCACGTTAAAACTTAACCTTACTCCCCACTTCAGTTGTCGTAGGCGCAACGCGTCTTGGGTCTTGTCCCTTGGACTCCTAGACTGTTGAGTCACTTACTGGCATCCATACGTAAGTATTATTAAACGTTGAAAGTATGTATCTCTAAGTTACTAAATATGTTTTAATACAAATAAAAACATTTAAACATCAATCACTCACAGCTAAACCGGAACCGGAAGCGAACCGATGTATATGTATTATTAAAAAATAGCGGCTTGAAGCCCTGCTTTACACCGACGTTGCATGTATCATACAGTATTAGAATACTAAAAATGTTGATATAAATTAATTTGTGTTTAAGAAATATAATACGCAAAAGCTGTCTAGTCCACAAGTCCAAGTAGCATAGAATAAATTACATTGAAACTAATAAGATAAAAAAAAAAACATATGTATCCCTAAGATTTATTATCAAAATTCTACCGAATTTAGCTTTTCTTGATCTTTATCGTAACGTTTAATTATATTAGAAGTTTGACAGTCGTATTGCCACCGGTTTTTTGTTTTTTCGATATTTAATGCCGGCTATATTAGATACGATTCCTAAAATGTCAGATCTTTATCTCTCCGGTGTTTTATTTGGCATTTTAATAATATTGTTAGACGGAACGAAAACTTTCTAATTTTATATATCCGCTATATTCATAAATTTTAAAGATTACGTGAACTTTGAATTTAATAAACATTTGCTGCATATTTTTGTGTTTTTAATAACGAACTATAAGTTTGTCACGTCAGCTTTATCAAGATACCCCAAGGGGTAAAATTAAATAGTAAAAATCTGGGCTGCGGAGTCGGAGTTATAAAAAACGAGCGAATCAGACTATTTTTTCTATTTCTGCGTGTATTCATGTACTTGTTTCATTTTTATTTATGCCTATAACATCTTATGAAATATACATAAATGTGTAATATGAAAAATTTGGCTATTTACCCGATTGGTTGGTTGGTATTTAATTTGAAGACCAACTACACATAAATAGGAAAAAAACCAGACAAAACTAGACTTTTTTTTAGTCGGACTCGGGTTGTTGGTCAATGTTGCGGAGTTGCGCTTTTTTTGGACGACTCCATACCCTGGTTAAAACAGTTAAGTTGACTAACGTGGTAATAGCGCGTGGGTATTAAAAGTATGAATCTAATAACTATTGATATAAAATAAAAATCTATAATTTAGTCATTCCACTGGCTGTTTTACTAAATTTTACACATGTTCAATGTGTGAACATCTTCAGACTAAGCATTTCGCAAGGTTATTTATTTTTAAGACGAACAATGATTCTAATTCTCAACTTAAACATGAATAGTGGGTGGCTTTATTTCCTGCTACCGGACCCGGGGAAAGGGTAAGACACAAACAGTAATAATATTAATTACCATAACACTACTAATTACAAAATTATACCAGTATTTTGAGTTGTAAATTTCAAGGTAAATAAATTTAATAGTGGTGAGCCACCTATTTAAAGTATTTAGTTTGATGTATGCGCAAGGTAAATGTTGTTTTTTTTTATATTGACTGCCGGGACTAGAACACAGTGGTCTCAAATAATGATTTAAGAAGAGGTGCTACGATAATGATACTATTTTATAGGAAAAGTTTCTTGATACATACAGGTGGGATTGACGATTACAATTTATTTTCACACATTAATAAATTTCAAATCATTTGTAAGCTAGAATTTTTGTTCACTGTTACACCGGAATCAATAAATAACTGCTATACCATAACACGTAATGTTATCTCTTTTACAAATCAACGAAAGTGACCTATTGATACAAACAGGTTTGCTTAAATTTGTTTTAAAGGTAACAGCACTTCATCGTGAATTAAATAATAAAAAAAAACAGTTATACTATTTCCTATTATCGTCCAAATTTTATTCCAAGGCAATTCCTCTTATGTTCGTAGAATTAAATTCCAATTAGGGCTATTTATTTTATTGCTTGTATAAAAACTTATCAATTTATGCGGTTAGTTTTTTTTCCGTTTCCGCTCCCAATGTGGAGCATATGTCCTCCTAGTGGAGGTGTCTCAACAGAATTTTTATATGAGAACTGCTTCTTGCTCAGTTGCTCAGTAGGGATAAAAGAATAGGGCTAGGACATGCCTAGTAGTTTTTGAGGATCGGAGTGCTGGGAGGGAGTTTTTAGACGTCACAAACACTCACTACGAACAGAAATCCATAAATCGATTGAAAGATTAATTTATGAAACTCTCCGCACCGGAAATTGAACCCAGAACATGCGTAACCGTAGCCAACGACGTTACCAACTGCGCAACGGAGCCGACAAGTTAGTTTTAACGTTCGTAATTATTTTAAAAAATATCCACTAGCGAAATTGTAACATTCGCACACCTTATAACTACGATACATGTTTCCAATCCCATGCCTAGGTCGTTTAATATCGTTGTGAATATGTCTTCTTCTTCTTCGATCATATGGCCACCATTCACTCCATGATTTTCTGTCACCCACCAACCGTTTTGCATCTTCCCATGACATGCCAGAGCCCCTCAGCTCTCCCGAATACATCATGTGGGTAATGCCCGATGTTCATCCAGGAAGCCTGAAAACAGGTTGGAAGAAGAGGCAAGCAGGATTGAGGCTCTTCGGAGCCATCCACAACACGTGACCCAGTCAGTTCTAACGTCTCTCTGGTACGTTACTTAATCCCCGAATTCCTCAAACCACCTCACCACCAGTATCCGGCGCAAGTATCTATTCTCAAAATGTCTATTTTTTATCGTCACTGATTTTTTTTGTATTTGGAGTTGTGCTTAAGAGGAACGTACACAAGTCGAGGATCTGTCGGCCCCGTCGGTCATGCCGACTTGGTTGCATCTCTGACAAATTACAAGGCATTTAAAGAGTTTACGGCGTCTTATGGAAAGCGATTGGAACGCAATTCCTTAACACATTAAACCCCTTGTTTTACCTTTTCTTTTTTTTAACACTTATTTTAAACATAACCTACTGCACACTAGAGTGCATGCAACCAAGTCTTGAGGAATTTCTCCTCGGACATTCCTGGCAAACATTTGAAACACGCATAACGTTGTTACGCTGCGGAATACACTCTGTAAGAGTGTGAAGCCGTAGTGGGTGGTGGTGGGTACAACGTTGAGTACCCTAGGGCATTTAAAAAAAAAAAAAAAGTCGAGGATTGCCTATATTGATTTTACGTAATCCCAATAGACAGTATTACTCATTTTTACTTGCTGTTTAAAGCTATTATACACCGGCCTTCTTATATACTCGTGGTTAGTCTCTTATGCACACCTGCATTAATTGCAATGTAAATTGCTTTTGATTTACCTCCGCTTATGGTTGGAACAGCTCGCCAAAGCGGAATCTGAAATAAATAAAAAAATGCGTTGAAATCGTGTTTTTATTTCATTATGGGCAACCGACTGAAGTCATTACTGCACCCAGATACGAAACATTAATGGCAATAGTCGCTATTTATGACGATTAGTTATATTCCTGGCCTGAATACGTAGTTACGGTTTCTATTACGGTTAATGTACGGGTAGTTGACCATGTACCAATAGTTGACCTTTTTCAATAAAAGTGCCCAAATACTCGGGATTGCTTTAAATTGCAGAGTTCAGACAAGTGAAACCATCTATTGTCGAATTGAGGAACTACACATCACCTTCGGGTGTAAGTATTTTATTTTGCATTTCTTAATAGAATTGTTAAGTATATCAGTGAATGTAAGCATATGCTACTTGATTCAACCAAGAGTGGTCTTACAGGAAGCTCTGATGAAAGGCATGAAACCGTCTAAGCATGGGCAACTACTGGAAAAAAAAGTTGTCAACTATGGGAACTTTCAATTTTTTAATTCAATTGTTAAAAATTAAACACATTTTTTTTATAACAGACCCTTTTCTAATTTGCCTTATCATATTAATTCAGACATTTGATACATAATGAATACACTTGCTTTGGCATCGTTCGGTCTAATACTAAACGTTAATCAAATTTGGATTATTGAGATTTTGTACACTTCCATGTATTTTGTCACTAACGACCCGGGCTTCGCCTTTCGGCATCTTCAGGCATTCGAGCACACGAATGGACTCCAACTGGACGACGGTTCGAGTCAGTTGGAGTCCATTCGTGTGCTCAAATGCCTGAAGATGCCGAAAGGTGAAACCCGGGTCGTTAGTGACAAAATAAATGGAAGTGTACAAAATCTCAATAATCCAAATACCCTTAGGTATTTGACCTTTTGGCTGAAAGAGCAGGGAATACCACATACGGTGATTTTGACTGTGTAAAATTTGTTGGCATTCTTGCGTGTGAAGAGGATCACCTCTGAAGAAGTGAGTCAACTGGGTCGTGCCAGCCTCAAGGCGACGTAACGCTACATCTCGGTCCTTATGGGTGGATGTGATCGCTGTGTCGTTTACGTATACAGCGACAGGGTATTTTATGGGGTTAAGGAGATCATAAATAAAATAATTAAAGAGCCTAGGTCCCAGGAGGCTACCCTGGGTACCCTCTAGTCCTCAATGATCTTTGAAATGTAGAGAGGGGTTTTGGTCACGACGAGCTTGTGCACAAAACCGTCGTGCCAGACTGTCGAATGCCTTTTCCAGGTCGAGCAGTACCATTCCGGTGGTTCTGCTCCTGTAAAAATCTTCGGTGATCTGACCCGTGATCTAGCTGAAAGGTGGTGAAGAGACTCTCCCTGAATCCGTATTGGGATTCAGGGAGGATACGGTTATGAGCGGGGAGAAAACATTCGAGGATCACTTTCTCGAGCAATTTGCTCAGGCAATCGAGCAAACTGATAGGTCTGTAGTTGACAGCTAACGAGTGATCTTTCTTGGGTTTCGGAATCGTCACGACGTGAGCCGTTTTCCATGTTACTGGAAAGTAGCCACGTAGGAGACATGTGGTGTATATTTTAGCTATGAAGATGATTCCCTTTTGAGGGAGACGCTTCTTCAGAATAGCGTTGTTCATGTTATCCCTTCCGGGCGCTTTTTTAACTACGAGTGACTTGATGAGTTTCTCGATATCGACCAGTTCAACGATTTTAACATCATCCGGGATGATTTCTTGTGCAGACGGAGCGGAGGCCGCATGAAAAGTCCTCGAGCACAATCAAGCCGCTCAGGTCCGACCCGGCCAGCGACAAGTTTGTATACTCCGATCTCGGTCGGACACCACTAATCCTGTCCTAGCCCTAAAATTTTAATGTATCGATTGTTAAAAAACTATGTACCATGAAAAAAAGTTTTGTTGGCAGCTAATCGTCTTTGTAGAATGACATTAAAAGAAAAAATTCTAAAATACGTTTTACATAACGAAACTACACGAGTATCAATACTTATTTACCATATTTAAAAAGTAAACGTAATGACAAATAGTTTACTGCAAAGTTATTCCGCATTGGATAAATAATAATCTGTATGTACGTCTAAAAGTATTTATTTATTGTATTCTCATTGCACCTGTCGCAGATTTACTCAAATTACAAATAGCCTTCTTCACATGTTGCAACTTTACTCATACCTGTTATAACCTTATCTATTTTCTTTTATGTACTGCATAACTGCCATTGAACATAGATCGTAAATCGGAAAAACTTGGAATATTAAAAAATATACATTATAATGAATATGACAATAATAGTCGTAAAATATACATCGACTTGACTTGTAAAGGTTATTTGGTAACGATAGGCGAATTATATCTTATAGCCGCGCACCAAGTTCATAAATAAGTTTTCATTGTGACAATAAAAAATATGATATTTACACGTTATATACTTCTTTGATGATAAATTATTGATTCTTCATTTATATAAATTCCATATTTTCTTTTGTGAGTATATTATATACAAAGCTTGACTTTCAATAATCTTCTATGGAATTTTGTATGGACTGATGCAGCATCAATAATTGCTATCGCTTTTAAGGGGTCAACTGTCAATTCTTGGGGGAAAGGCATTATATTTTTTAAAATAAAACGCTTTTTTTTTGTACTACTTATTCATGTTTATAATGATCAGGTATCATATATTGTAGCTATGTACTGTTTATTATATTTCCTTAGAAAACTGGCGAAGTTGTATATTAGGTAGATTCTTGGAAACTAACTCTAGGCAGACTTTTGGAAAAAGAAATACTTCACATTTATTTTAATACATAATTACTATAAAAACCGCTAATCAAAATTGTTATAACCGCTGGCGATGCTAGCATAATTTCTATTTTATGCAATTGGAAACCAGTTACATCGATCTCAATATATTTATATAATATTATATAAATAAATTAAAGTCAAGGAAGTGTATCCATAAGTATTTAATTTTGCTTTAAAATACGCAAAACATTTGAAATATTGTATCTTATATCTATATGTCATTTCCGGAATATTTTGTCATGCTGTTAATTCTTTACTGTTTCTTCACTATAAATTGCAAATATTGATTAATCAACACCAGCAACTTTGATACTAGGTATTCTCTTACTAAGCAAAACCTGTTATTATTATTTAAATAAACGGCCTCTTATCGGCCTTGTGGTCTAATGGTAAGAGCTGCACCGTATCAATCAGATGGGCATGTGCTCCCGACGAGGTCAATATCAAATTTAGATTTTTCAATTTAATATCATCCTGTGCATAAGTTTTGGTAAAATTTTTCTTTCATCGAGTTGATCTCATGTCATTAAAAAATATCTGGCCCCTTGGATATTAAGGTAAATTTACTGGTAGTTGATTTTTTTCAATTAAAGTGCCCAAAATAAGAAACGTAGACGCGGGATTTCTCTAAATTGTAGAGTTCAGACAAGACAGTGAAACCATCTTTTGTCGGATTGAGGAACTAACACTTCACCATATATGTCATTGGGGTGTCATAGCGGCCATTTGAAAACAACGTCTTATTCAGTAAATATTTTATTTTGAATTTTTTAACTGAATTGTTAAGGATATTAATGAATGTAAGCATATGCTACTTGATTCAACCAAGAGTGGTCTTACAGGAAGCTCTGAGGCAACTCTTATGAAAGGTTGTCATGAAACCCTCTGATTAGACATGGTCAACTACTGACACATTAACATGGTTGTTACTAACTTTTGTATTATCATATTAATTAAGACGATTGAGCCATTATGAATACACTTGCTTTGTCATCATTCGGTCTAATGCTAAACGTTAGTCGTTATTGTTGTTGATTTTTCTCTTAAGCGGTCAACCACTGGCCACTGGGACATTTATTTCACTTATTTGCTGTAATGCTAAATATTTTATATAATTATATTATATACTTTAACATCGAGAAATTTTATAAAATGGTGTTGTATTGTCGCCATCCAATTATAAGATATCAGATACGATTAAATACATTGATAAATAAAAATTCAAGATTAAGTATTTGAAAAATCTAATTTGTACGCATTCCTAAGATACTTCATTGGAATTGATTTGCGATCTCTGCCAGACGATCGGATGGTGCGTAGACCTTAGTGATTAGGTACATACCTGCAAAGGCCCAACACCTGCCCGATCTATTCTATCTATGTACGCTATCAAACACCTGGAGTACATAGCTAGATTACCTATTGAGTCACGTGTTCTGATCGCGCTGTACAATTCGTATCAGGTTTTTGTATGATATTTTTACGTCTTCTTTAGAAGAATATATATGAGTCGCTGAGTCGCTAAACACGCTACTGGCGTTTTTTCAATAAAATAAGTTTTTGTTGTACGTATGTGCTCTATCGATGGATCTATCAATTTTTCCAGTTGCATGTCTAAATTCAAAAATTTTCCAAACTTAGAATGTAGTTTTTTACACGATCACGATCCTCGTTTAACACGGTCGACGCACTCCGAATAAACGACAGTGTAAAAGAATATTTTAATTTCCCTTATACCCATCATACTGCCCATAACAGTTTTTCGTGATTTACTCTAAAAACCTTCGGGAGCGTGTTTAACGACTCAACGACTCATATATAAGTACATAGTTAAAAGTGATCCAACGTTAAATGTTAATTCCAGTCATGAATAAATGTCCAATTCTTATTATTTTATTAAAAATAAAAAATCACTATGATACATACGACCTAGTCACTAAATTGTCAACTTTGTGTTGTTTTATAGCATTAAAGCATTAGAAAAACAACTAGGATGCTACTTGACTCTTATGGAGGTTATCTCAATATAAGTTTTTCTATGAATTGCTCTGATGCTTCGTAGAGAGTAAGGATTGAGTTATAAAGTTTGGGCTCTACGGTTTTTTTTTTTTCATGTCCGCTCCCAATGTGGAGCATATGGTCTCCTAATGGAGGTATCTTGACAGATTTTTTTCTACGAGAACTGCTTGTCACTCAGTTGCTCAACCTCTCTTTTTTTTCGAAGAGATTAGGCATAGAAGGATAGGGCTATGACAGGACTAGTGGTTAGCTAATCGCTCTCGTTATGCCCCGTGAGGATGGGATTGGTGGGAGGGAGGACTCAGACTACGAACAGAAATCCATAAATCGATTGAAAGATCAATCTATGAAAACTGTCCGCACCGGGAATTGAACCCGAGACATCCGTAACCGTAGCCAGCGACGCTACCAGCTGCGCCACGGACGCCGACAACTCGGTTCTACGGTTCTCTACGGTACTCTACGGTTAACTCATCACTTTTTAAGGATTGGATGAGTTGAAGATATAATTTAAGACATCGACTGAGGGTGCTTGATGGAATTTCAATATTAAATTTGGATTATTGAGATTTTGTACACTTCCATGTATTTTGTCACTAACGACCCGGGTTTCGCCTTTCGGCATCTTCAGGCATTCGAGCACACGAATGGACTCGAACTGAGAGACAGTAAACAGTTTCTAACGCTTATATAGAAGATACAAATGCGACAAATATCATTTACGAGGCAATACATTATACGTCTGAGAGCCACACCGATACCTGAGTTAAAATTTCGGAAATCGTCCTAATCCTTATTTTGTAAACACCATATTACCAGAGTGGCAAATTGCCGAAGGCGATTGCCGCTTTTCAACTTCTTTTAGAAATACCAGTGATTTTACAATTATAATAGTATTGTGGGTTTTGACGGGATGTAATTCGACGAATGGGTAAATATATACAATCATTCCACATTTAGTGAAATCTGTTAGGTGTTTCAACGTATCGGATATAATAGCGGAGAATTAGGAAGGTTCAGCTGCTCATTCAAGATTGGTAAGGAGTATAACTGGCCTCTATTAATTTCTAAAATTTCCTGATAAAATAATTTATGATCCCCCATGTTTTTATGCAACAGTTTAACGCGGATGATGGGGTTAAACTGTTGCATAAAAACATGGGGATCATAAATTATTTTATCAGGAAATTTTAGAAATTAATAGAGGCCAGTTATACTCCTTACCAATCTTGAATGAGCAGCTGAACCTTCCTAATTCTCCGCTATTATATCCGATACGTTGAAACACCTAACAGATTTCACTAAATGTGGAATGATTGTATATATTTACCCATTCGTCGAATTACATCCCGTCAAAACCCACAATACTATTATAATTGTATTTCTAAAAGACGTTGAAAAGCGGCAATCGCCTTCGGCAATTTGCCACTCTGGTAATATGGTGTTTACAAAATAAGGATTAGGACGATTTCCGAAATTTTAACTCAGGTATCGGTGTGGCTCTCAGACGTATAATGTATTGCCTCGTAAATGATATTTGTCGCATTTGTATCTTCTATATAAGCGTTAGAAACTGTTTACTGTCTCTCAGTTCGAGTCCATTCGTGTGCTCGAATGCCTGAAGATGCCGAAAGGCGAAACCCGGGTCGTTAGTGACAAAATACATGGAAGTGTACAAAATCTCAATAATCCAAATTTAGAGTTGAAGATAGTTTTAGACATCACAGAAATCCATTCATTCGATAACAAATTGATTTATATGCCTGTACTGAGATTCGAACTCCTGTGCACCGTAATCGAAGTCAACTTCGTTGACCACCTGGTAAATTAACTGGAAGCTGTTGTTTTTTTTGCAAAAAAAGAACGTATGTATTTATAATGGGACATACATCAAAAACATATGAATTTATGTTATACTATAGGTATTAATTAATTAATTGTCAGCGTCCGTGGCGCAGTTGGTTTCGTCGCTGGCTACGGTTACGGATGTCTCGGGTTCAATTCCCGGTGCGGACGGTTTTCATAGATTGATCTTTCAATCGATATATGGATTTCTGTTCGTAGTCTGAGTCCTCCCTCCCACCAATCCCATCCTCACGGGGCGTAACGAGAGCGATTAGCTAACCACTAGTCCTGTCATAGCCCTATCCTTCTATCCCTACTCTCTTCGAAAAAAGAAAAGAGAGGTTGAGCAACTGAGTGACAAGCAGTTCTCGTAGAAAAAATTCTGTCAAGATACCTCCATTAGGAGACTATATGCTCCACATTGGGAGCGGACATGGAAAAAAAAATAAAAAAAAAATTAATTAATAATCGTTGCAGGCAAATTGTTAGTATACCGTTTGACTCGTATAATCCTAAGGCAAGCGGCGTATTGCTAGGTTATCTGATATCGTTTTTTTTTTTGTAAATTCCACTCGGTAGGCAAACTAATTACGTTTACCATTTGACCACGCTCTCTTCATTTGGTCTCTTTTTTCCTTCGATACTGATGCGACACGCGCAAGGAGACCTTCTTGAATCATCACTGGATTAACACATCAAATAACGGGAGGGTTTCAGTCAATAATCTTTAAAGGCAGCAATCACATATCGACTGCTTAATCTGCAACCCGGTTCACTCCACTTGGAATTTTTTTCAGGACGTAAAAAAACCATCAAGCGGAATTGAACAATTTTTAAGTTAAAAATGATTTGGAATTTTTTGGAATTCCGCTTGATTATTAATTCATAAAATTGTGGTTGTCAGATTTAACAGTCGATATTATACATTTTTTTACACGTCAGAACAAGTTTCGCGTATTTGCTAAGCAACTCTAGGAACAGTAAATTGTATAATATGTATTCTGTACTCGTTTTTTCATTATATCTTTCGGCCTGCTAAAAGAGCATTTTTATTTTTTATTTCATTTAACGTGGATAATAATGCTAAATAATTAATATGGAAAGGTAATTGTAAAATGATTTTCTTTTTGTGAGATTATTATCAACACATCTGACATCTGATATGAAATATCCAAATTTGAAACGTAATACGTATGATATTTTTATTCTACAATTATTGCTTATCGACTCGCCTATGCATATCGGAAGAGATTCATGAACATAAACTAATGTAGGCCTGAGAAAAAATTTTCGTCTCAAGTTAAGTATTATTTTTAAATATACATTATTTATTATCATAAAAAGGGAACTTTAACATATAGGTACAATCAAGTCATTCTTTTTTCAGAAATACGATTATAGCTCGCGTGCCACACAAAAATATGCATATAGCCGCAATTTTCCAAGTCTGAACTACACTGTGACTTCTATAAGCTGGATGATGCGTCCATTTAAAGAACTTAACTTTCCCTTCACTCTTGCACAGCCCATTCACAGTAATAAAATGAGCTTATACTCAGTTACAATATCGAAAACACACTCTAATCACGACGAGGGAATGGGTTGTGAAGGGTGACGAAAATTTTTAGTTCTATTACAGATCATAATGACGCATCGGCCAGCTTACAGAAGTCTCAGTGTAACGCATTATTTGTAAAACCGCTGGAAATCAATGTGTTAACCCATTGTAGCCCGTGGCATATAGGGTTACCGAACTTAATGTCATGATCGCTTTGTATAGCTTTATTGCCCACTTTTTATTGAAATTGGGCCGGCGATCAACATACTCTTTTGATTGTGATTGCAGTGCATTATTTAAACATTATATTGCGATTAAAATTGTATATATATGACAATAAAAAGTTCAATTCCTTCTTACATTTAAATCTAGTCTTGACGATAGTCAACATAATTTTTTTATTTATAAATTCTTCGAGATCGCTTCAAGCGTAATGACATCATTTAAACATTCGTTATTTTAGTTTTAATTTAATTTTAAGTGGTGTCTTCTCATTGTAGCTCTTGATTAAATTTTTCATTATATCTCTCCCTCGGTATAAACATTATAAACGGTACTCCATTTTCACAGAATATTGACAATATTTAGCATTACTCTATTTTTTAAATTGCATTTGAATGGTGTTCTATTTCTTTATTATTTTTTCAAGATGCTTTATACAGTTAATGGCTTTTATTCCGCTGCGTGAAGTTTTATTATGTTTTGTTTTGTAATTTTTAATAACCACAAACTGTTTATTAGTTTTGAGTGAATCCATGTTTTATACTTTTATTTTGTATGTATTAAACTACAGGTACACATATAATTAAACAATGTATCCAGTGGCGGCCATACAAGCCAGGTTACACAATGGCAAGTGGTCCTCGCTGTATATTAGTGGTTCACTTTTCAGTAATTTCATTTACAGTGTAAAAGCACTTTGGGTATTTCATCAATACGAATAAATATGTTTTCTTATGATGTACACAATGAACTCATCATGACTACATACTTATTCTTTCTGTTTGTTTTAGCTGTTTGTAACATTTGACTTTTTGTAATTATCAATTAATTATTAGTATAGTACATAGGAATTAGTATAGAGGGTAGTAGCCTCCTTTGACTCCTAATAACCAATATTTTTGTCCTAAATCAATTTATTGTCAATCATTGGTAGAAAAGCAAGTTTTTATACTAATTCCACAATTTATTAAATGATCAGGAATATCAGGACCACATTGTATTGATATTTATTATGAACATTTTTTTTTTATGTACATATGTGTTTTTAAAGATTATCTTTTCCTACTCGATTTTCAATTTGTCAAATCGACGATGCAATATAATAGTCAGTTTTAATTTTGAATGTACAAATACTTGAAGAAGTTTATAAACTGAAGACAGACTGTCAACGTACATAATTATTACATTTATATTTAATAAAAATGTTGTTTCCACAGTTATTACAGAATTCCATTGCATAGCAACAGCTTCATAGATTTCCTGCAGAAGTCCCTCGTTAAATGTTTGCTACTGTCCTTACCATCGCTTGGTTGGAGGCATTTGCGACTGATAAGGACATGCTCTCCCGTTTAAGGACTCTTTCATACTCCGTGTAAAGAAAACGCGTTGCTTTCAGCCATGTTGGGCAATCTCGTTTCGCTCTTTAATATCCACTGCCACAGTCAACAAGAACCAAGTGAGTGAGCTTGTATGGTGATGTATTTCTTTCTAAAGGATGCAGTTTTATACTTTCCATGCAAAAAAGCATTATATATATTGCCAGCAGTAGCTAATCACAGTGTACATTTAAATTTTTCTTACATACACTTAAACTAAAATGAAGCAAAGACAACGTTTTTTAAATAAACTGTCTCAGCAATGTCGGAAAAAATTTGAATTGAATTGATGAATTTATCTTTCTCATTAAAAGAGATATATTTATGTGTTCATAAGGCAAAAGTTGATATGTACGTTTTTGTCATATTGTGTTTATTTTCACAATGATATATTTGTCAGTACGTGGTGGCAAAATTCGTTATGTTCATATTTCGTCTCCTCTAATGTAAAACTGTCATATAAGCTACTGCAATAACGCTACAGATGCATCAATCCAAATGTAGCTTATTTGTCAGTATAATATTCCGGTGAACGGAAAAAACCGTACACGTAAAAAACCACACACAGAGCAGAAAGAGAAGTATTCACGTTTAAAATAATCTAATCTTTTCATGAAATTTTCAGCTTGAAAAAATGTTAATATTAGATTTATAATTTTAAATTTTCAGAAACTCAGAACGTTCGTCGACGAAAGATTCATTTGTTGCATTCTGACCGTTGACGTTGGATAGGTTCTGTGAAATTTCGAATTTTTGTTCGAAAGTATTGAGTTGTTGATAAGTTGTATTGGGACATTTATATAGGTTATTATTAGTACGCGGTACGACATATGTCATATCAAGTGGTAGGATAAGAAAGATGTATGCTTGATATCAACAATCCATAATTCGGGGTTCGTGGAAGTAGCAAAGCATCAGAATACTAAAATAATACCCCAAGTAGTTTCCTAGAACCAATATTCCTCATCATGCAAAACATTTGTGTGATCAGTGATTCGATTCATTATTTTTTTATTCAATGCACCTCTCGTAATAATGGCCTTAGTTATGTTATCATTATTGCTTGGAAAAAAGCGTTCTCCATTGAAAGTCAATTTCTTGTATACTTTCATAACGTTTAAGCGAATAGCAAAATGTCAGTAGTATGTATGCAATAAAACCTTTTCAAATAATTCTTATTTTTCAATTATCAAATAGATTCTGCCGAAAAGAAGATATTCTTTCTGTATAATCTTAGATATTATTTATTAACGAGTGACCGGCGCTGTCACGAAATCGCTTTAGAAGCCCAATCAACCGTTTAGCGGCCCTAGCGGCAACCGGTTCGACTCCCAAAGTGTCAAATAATTTATTCATAACAAGTGGAAGGCACCCGGTCGGGTGTAAAATTAATCATTACGTGCGGCGCGGTTAACAAGCCAGAAATTTGATAGTGTCGGATTAATAAAAAACTTAAAACGTCCACATAATGGTTGAGCGTAGTTAGGTGAACATGTTACCAAGGGGGTGCCATGAAATAACTATAATTAACGTATCATCCTTTGGGCAATTAGTATTTTCAACAATTAGAAGGAGTCAGGAAATATACCAAAACCAAAACATAGAAGCATCAATCCACAAAACTTTTTTTTTTCCATAACTTCAATTAAATATTGTTAGCATGTGTGCGCGGATTTCAAAATATATAAGGATTTTAATATATATTTTACGAAAAATGGTCGAATCGCTTTCTTCTGATATTGTAAGGATAGAAAAATCGGTTTGCTTATTGCTCTTACAGTTTTTTTAAAACCTTATCCGCTCCCTATTCTGAACATATAATCATCACACGGTTTCTCCAAGCTTCTCTGTCCCCCGCCAGTGTTTTGTGTTTGAAATATTCAAATTAGGGCCTTCCTATTGGATCCCCATTTACATGTTTTTGCCAGGTGATGTAGAATATTGTTATTATAGGATAAAATAACAAAGTATTTAGTTCTACAAATTCTTATCAGGTAGTTAATAGCTTTTTCGGCTTTATCCTATTATAATGGAGTTCTATCAAGTAAATGCCAATTCAAATCAATAGAATATTGTTTTTCATCCAATGGCATTCAAAACGTAATTTTACATTTTTTTTATAGGTATTTTTACCATGGAAGCGATGATATGGTCATCACACGGTTCCTCTTACAAGATTTTCTGTACCCCGCTAGTGTTTTTGCGTCCTTCCATGTCATCCCAGCGACCCGTAGCTCCACCGAATACATCCTATGGATGGTCACCAGCGGACTTCCAGGGCGACGGAAACCTTCCGGTTGGTAGAAGAGACAGGCAGGATTCTGGATTCCCTGGGGCATGCGCAGCTCGTGTCCAAGCCAGGTCAATCGTCGCTTTTTTAGTTTGGACTTAATAAGAGGCTGGTCCGTCCGCTCTCTTACCTCCGAGTTCCTGACAAAATCAAACCACCGTACCCCTGGTGTTCGCCGCAAGCATCTGTTTTCAAAACACAGCATACGGCCACCCTGTGCCTGATTGATGTGCCATGAATTGAAAAGCAATGTATAAAAGTTTCCATTTGGAGATTCGACTCCTTGCCGCGTAACCGAGTAAAACGAAACTATCATTGTTTTTATTCTATCTAAAGTCAATCAAATATTCTGTGTACGAAAAGAGAAGTGTGTTAAGTCGAGGTAGTTGAAAAACGAGTTAAATATTATACATGCGTATAAGAGAAATGGGACGAGTTGAATCAATGCCGCTGAATAAGGAAAATTTATATTTAAACATCACATTTTTCATCAAATATCATACAAATACAAATCTGTTTTGGCTCTCATGAAAATTACTAATTTTCCTTTCAATGACTCCGCAGACCACCGATTGGCGACCGCTGATCTAAGTTAACAAACACGTGCCACCAATACGTGTTTTTTCGATAAACAAATTAGATTTTCAAAATTTTATATTAAGGATAGCTTACCATAATTATTTAACATCTAACGAAAATAATATAACATATAATCATCTACATGTCTCAATAAATATCAGTCACCTGAATATATATAATAATTACACCCAGTAAGATTTATACTATCAAATTCGGATAAACATAATTTTTAACCCTTTGAGTGGTGAGTTATTTTTTTTATTAAATTAGGTTTTTTTTGTATATTTTTACTATTCCCACACACAAAAATACATGACATTGTTTTCAGTTATGAGTCAATCTGGAAAGAATATTACTTATTATATCGAGTAGTAAATATGTTTTCAGATTTTTAAAACACAATTTTAAATTAATTAATTCATTGTAACTTTAAAATAATTTTCTCTAAGCCATTACTTCCAATTTGGATGTAGATTGTAATTGCGTTCTGTGCGCACGTGGTTCTCTGCTGTCACTGATTCAAAGAGGGCGGACGATCGAACCGAAATGGGATTTTCCACTCCATATTATATGGCTACAAATTTGTTTCCAAATATTAACTTTTTAAAAAATTCTTTTGTTCATTTGAAACAAACAAAAAAAATAATGTGACTGCCAAAAATCACTGATTAATATGTTAAGTATCCATATTTAAAGAAATAATAATAATTTAATGAAAAATAAGATAATGGCAATTGATAATAGACAAGACAACACTAGGACGCACATATGCGGCCATACTCCTCAAAGGGTTAAAAACAATAAAACTCCGTGCACAAGTGTTTATAACAAGGCGGCGTATTTTGGATATGTAAAATAATTCGCTCAACCCCGGGGGCGGCAAAAAACTGCCGGTTTGTAAAGTAATAAAAAAACATAATTATTGTCATGCGTCCATCGTTCCTCAACATTATGATTTGTCCAGTCAGGAATGTGGGAGGGGAACCTGCAGTGTGGATGTAACCAAACATTATATATGATAAACTTTTTTTATTGTGTTATGTTAATGATCAGGTACTGATTTGTTTTTAACTTCAAATGTCTAATCGAGGTTGAAAAGACAGTTTTTTGGTCTGTTTCATTCGTTGAGATGTCTTATGTATGCCGTGTCAAAAAGGGGCATTAATAAATATGTTCCAAACCGAAGATACAATTACTTTTCATGGCCATTGATTACAATAATTAATGTTATACGTTGCTAATATTACAACAGTATGTCCGAAAGTAAAAAAAACAAATTCTATTGAAAATAATTATTAACGTCAAACTTTTGAAAAACTGAATAATTACAATCTTCTATATAAAAATCAATGTTTGTTAGTTCGTATCTTATGCACTGCCATACCGTTCATCCGATAAAACTTTGTCATGTTATTGCTTGCACTTGCGCGAAGGTTATAGGGATAGTACAATTAACTTACAGTAGGTCTTATCTATATATATATATAAATGAATGTTTGTCTCTTATGCGTTCCTTTACCATTCATCCGATTTCGATGAAACTTTGGTGAGTATTTTCACAAATTTATGAAAGTAACGCCGCTAATATTTGGTATGGAATTCGATATACGACCGATTCGACCTACGACCAAAGTTCCGGAACATATCTATGTCTTAAGTCGAGGAAAAACCTTTACAGTACAAACGGCTAAATGATAGAAATTCCTATCATTCAACGCAACACAAGACTTCCATTTCCAAAGTGAATTATTGTTTTAAATTTTATATTGAATTATTTCAACTCCACCGTTTCTCTAAGATAAATTTATCTGGCGTACATGGGTATACAGGAGCTAACAATAATAATTCATTCGCCAAAGAAACGTGACAGAGTTCTCACCGCGCAATCAGCTTGAGTTTCGTGTTGTCGTGATCTTTCTCTCGCAATCTCTGCTCCCTGGATGATTTTTAATAAAACATTGACACATCTCGACCGCAATGTTTTGTTTCCCAAACATGGCGCGGTTGTAAAACGAAACATACTTTTATTTCATTTGCATCTTGCATTATACAAAAATATTTGTATTATCACCTAAAAGTCTTAGAATATTCCACATTTTCATTTACACTGATTGTCTTAAAGGATACTTTTCGGTGTATAAATATGTACATAGTGCCTTCCAACCTTATCCGTTCTCTAAAGATCTTTTTTATTAAACACTTTTTTCGTTACACAATCTGTAACATACTGTTGTACTTTGTCACCAGCAAACGAAACAGTAATATTTAACCAAATAACAATTAGATAAAGTGGGTCAGAATTTTTCAATAATATATTTTTCATTCGTGATCGTCTTTTAGAGAAAGGTCATCAAAAATACTTATTCACAATATCTCAAAATTTAACTTGGACACATCTAAATGCGATATTGATCTTGCTGGGACCTGAACTCAAATCCATCTTATCACTAGGATAAAACCATTACAGCTTGATCACAGAGGTCGGCAATGGTCATTTTTAAATATCGATTCGAAAAATGTACTCTTCTGTAGCTGTAAAACAAAACATCAAAGCTTATCTAATTTTCCTTAAATGCTTTTAACTAGGGTCATTTCGCCAGTTAAGTGACATGTGTACTTTCAAAAGGGATTTTGAGTCAATGAATGATAAATACATATTTTTTCGCTGTTATTCCATCAAAAGAGAGTTAAGTAATGTAACACACTAAAAATAAAATAGTTAATATTGTACCAAGCATAAAATAATAGAAGTTTTCCAAAAAAATGCCAATTCTCCCAGTGGTCGGCCCCCAAAATCCAATGGTCGGCCTTTCGTTGCCCAGTGTTCGGCTATCACTATGAAACTTCATGAATATCGCAAAATGATTTACTGATAGTAGACAGAACAATAAAAAATAGAATGATGTAAAGCATGACAATATAAATAAAGTATATTTTGTTAAGCGATCCCCATACAAGATGAATTTGTCGAAACTTGCGAAGTAAAAATGTGCTTTTTTAAATTGTGTATTGCATCATATAGTTCATTACAGTGCATTGGCAAGTGGCAAGACTACCTACACGAATTTAAAAAAAATCGTTTTTTTTACAAATGTACCCACTATTTTTTAAGTTTTAAGCTCAAAAAGCCGACCACTGGCGACGGCTGACTTTAGGAACACTCGCCCTATGTATGGTATGGTTATGAATAAATAGATTTTAGGAAATGAATTAAGTGAGTCAAAGTTAAGTTATTTATTTGAAAATCTAGATTCTAGAACAACACATTTTTAACTAGGCATAGAATCGTATCGAAGTTACATAATTAAATATAGCTTAAAATATTGTGCTTTGATGTTCCTGGTTCGATTTCTAGTTTCAATAGTTTATTCTTGAAGCTTGTTCAAGTATTTATATACCATTTACTATTATTTTATACACTTTCTTTCCGGCGTAAAAAGTGCTACACTGTTAGCAAACTTCGCGTGTTTCTCAAAACGTATTTGCCAAAATAAATTACAGTGCCAACATAACAAACTCTCAATAATAATTACCACGACTTCCCACGCCGCCAAATGTCATTAGCCTCTCGTTGCCCATATGTTTCGGAAATAGTTTCCTTGGTATGTCACTAACTCATCTCTTAATAATTGTTTTAAGAATACGTCGATTCACATGCGAAAGATGTCCAGCATTTTATTCATTAAGAATGATCTCTTTGTGCTTTCCAGAAGATTATGTGACTTATTCATAATATCAGTGAACAGGGCCGTCGCAAGGGTTATTACACTTGTCTTTCAATGGATTCTGTGGTTATTTAAATCAATTAATATCGATGATGTTTTGGCCAATCAAAAAATACGAAAATGAATAAATGATCGGATCTCATTTTAAAGACGACACAGAGCAGGTCTCGGCCAAATGATGTAAATTAGAAAAATAAATTGACCACTTTTTGTAAGGGAAACATCATTTTACATTGGTTTTAGTTTTAAGAATTCTGACCTAGCTACTTGATGTAAGCCACTATTATATCCACAATCCCTACGTATAATTCCGCATCTGCAAATATGAGAATTTACAAGAGTGCATTTCAAAGATTATTAACGCAACTCACTATAATATATAATGTTTTCCATAAAAACCGTTTTTTACTCTCTCCTGAACAATTTCAATTTTGAGGGTTACATTGATTGGCCAAAACAACGTCGATGTGTTTGTTTGTTGAACAATTATGTTTTAAGCTTAGAGGTGTATCACACGAGCAAAAATGTCGCCAATAAATAGGCTTGATATGAAATAAAAAACGATTAAAAAACACCTCCTCTATAAGGATTTTGAATTAACTATGAATGCAGTGAAATAAAGATTTCCTATATGGGCATTTGATTCCACTATACCTTGCCTGTCACCATATATCCGTTATCAGTAATAAGCAGTTTACATTCTTCAAGAGGCAAACATAAATGCTTACTTACAAATTGGAAGCCGATACCGTCTCCGACTTCACACATACTGCTATCCAGAGTGCTGACACTCGGAAGCGCACTTCATGTGAGTAACGATGGCTCAGAATAGGGGAACCGGTCTTAATCATTCGCATTTTTTGCCCGTGCACACATTCTCGCTCGTGTACGGCGACTGGTGGGGAGTCAGCGTTCAGCTTTTTTTTTACCAGTGTATTTTTTAAATGCATTGTGGATGAACTCAATAACAATATTATGAGAACAAGAGATTTTTTAGAATAATGTGTTTTGGTCAGTACATTATGAAAGTGGATGGAGTTGAGTTATGTGCAAGATAATTTACTTCACAAAAAAAGATGTTTTTATTTATTCTCAAAAGACAGACTTCGGGATAGTGAATTCGCGCATCTCACCATTCTTGAAGAGACATGGCCTTGTACATATATCGACGGTGTTTTCGCCTATTGATGTAACCATCAAAATTGAAATTGTTCAGAGAGAGTAAAAGCTGTTTTTATTGAAAACATATGTTGAGTTGCGTTATGAATCTTTGAAATGCACTCGTGTAAATTCTCATATTTGCAGATACGGGGCGATACGTAGGGAGTATCGATATAATAGTGGTTTACATCAAGTGGCCCAGTCAGAATTCTAACCGTACCCGTCATAAATGATGATATTGAAATTGAAATACTGAATGTCTAAAGTAGCTAGTACGTCTGAACTGTGTGCATTGTATAACATTTTATTTTACATATACCGTGATCGCTTACGTCATGAGAAAATTTCATACCTATATGTGATAATAATAAATCGTCTGCAAAGCGGTCTGGGCTATTATATATAAGATATTTTAACCTTCTTTGTACAATTGCTGTGATAATACAGTATATGATTTATTATAAACGCTACAAAATAATTTATAATAATATGTTATTTAAAAGTTGTTATTCTATTAATAGAAAAAGAGGTGGTATTTTCCTGAAAATTCAATCTTGAATACCTAATAGGTATTCTTTGTTAACCCATTCGTACCCGCTACCTGCAATGACTCTGCCTTCTCGCTCGTTTCACAAAACCGCAGACTATAATGCAAACAAGTTTATGACAAGATAAGATTATTATGTATGTATTTAAGTAAGAATGTATGCGCGGCCTGTACACTCCTGTGGCCTGACATCACTAATTATTAAGCGACATTCCACAGAAACCCTTTAAGTTAATGATTTTATGGGGTTTACGACAGAGACTGCTTTATACGTCACACACAAAGAAAGATTTACTGCGCCCACCGCATACGAAAATTCTCCACCTGTAATTTTTGGCTGCCGCTGTCGTAAAAATCTTCATTTATGCATTAAAAATATGAACAATATTTTGTAAAATCACATGTGTGTGTTTGTCTGTTCTGTGTTATAGATGTACAGTTAAATCAAGACAAATATAATATCGAGGTTATACTGACAAAAGACATTACGTCAGTTTTTGATGGCTTTCTGTTTTAAATGTCAAAATTTGTTCAATTCAGCGCTCTACGTCAGTGGTAGGCAACCTTTTGAGAGACTGGGTAAAAAATTTCAATTTTGAAAAACTAATTTATTTGGTTTTTGGGTAAAAACTTAAAACATTTTTATTTATTTTTATTGTAAATTAAAAAAAATTGAAATGCATGGCATACATTCCACAAACATAATAACAGTAACAACAATAATAATAATTATTGAAAACAGTACTACTAATAAAAACAATAATGAAAATAAAAACATTTTTTTAAAATTACTAAATAAAAAAAGACATTATTAATTTAAAAGGAAAAAATATTTAGTGAACAATACCCATAGTTTAGTGTTGAAAATATCCAGCTCTCTAGGCAGTGCATTAATCATCCGAACGGCTCTTGCAACTGGTGACTCGAATGACCGACGCGAACAACAAGTTTTAAGAATAAAAATTGTCTGGATATGGTTTCGGCCACGTAGATAACAATTAGGAGCATGTAAATTAATAGACATGAGAATTTCAGGATTATAAACTCGTCCCCGAAGAAGAAGAGAGAAATGCTTTAGAATCGAAGAGAGTGAAAAGATAGCATTCCTAAAAGAAATTTGGTTGGGTAGTACTCTTTTAGGGAACTATTAAAAGGAAAATATTTAAATTTTTTGAAATAGAAATATCGTAGAAATTTCTTATGAACTCGCTCCAATTTCAACTTGTAGGAATTTTCATATGGACTCCAGATAATAGATCCATATTCAAGCGTACTGAGAACCAAGGAAATGTATAGAGTCAAATGCATAGAGTATTTTGTTTTTATATAATAAAAAATATACGTTCCTACATAATACGTTTATTTGCATATGTATGTGTAAATACAAATTTATTTTATACAAACATCCATATAAATAATATTTTTATTAGTGACTTCCTTGGTTTTGTATTTTGTTTTTAAGTTTTTCCATATTAAATTTGGCAAATATGTAGTTAACTTAAACTTAATAAGTTGTATTTTCAATAAATAAATAATTTTATAATATTCGGGTGGGTACCTCAAAATGTTGTAGTGGGTAATTCAATTACCCGCGGGCAGTAGGTTGCCGACTACTGTTATACGTACTGGTAAAACGTATGAAGTCATAGGATATAAATGAATTTGAAATAGAAACAGTTTTTTTCTGGCAGAAAGCATAGAAGTATATAACTCATCGATACTAAAACTTATAATTTGTATGCCAAAAAGATTATTCTTTATAATGAAGAAAAATCTTTTTAAATCACAAACAATAGTACTTGGGAGTGAGAGTACTTTAAAAATAAAATAATGCTTGAAATGCGATTTTCTCTGAAGGTGCTTTTATGACTTAATGTCTTCCGTTAGCATACCCTCGATATACGTATTAAGACGCTTATTTCTGATCAGAAATTTGTAAATGTATGGTATTGGCCACAGTAATTCTTGTGAAGCCAGAAGGCCTACCGCAAGAATTCGTTGATAAGATTGACGGTAGACATTACCATATGCAGACAAACTCCATGACGAGTGATGATTGACAACTGTGTTGATGACATAGGGACAGACATTTACATTATTAAAGGAGAATTATCTATTTTAAATGTTATTTTTTAATGTAATATTTCGAACATGTGTTTCTCAATGTTGTACTGTTTTTTCTGGATTCAACAAAAGGCTTTTAAAATTAAACACCGATATGTCCACTTTGCAATATCAGTAGTAAGCGAAGTTTTGGTGTTTCACGTATTTTCTTTAGTTTTATTTTTTCCACCGTATTGTATTTTCAACTAAGGAAAATATTCATATTATAAGAAACCAATCAACTGCTTATTGCAATAAATACAAGAGATCTAAAATTGTATCGGAGTCTGCAGGTCATTAAAAGCTTAAACATTTTTTCTGTATTTTTCCGTTCCATTTGCGTTCACCGGTCAAAAACCTCCACCTATAAATTTGTATGATACTCATTAAAGCGAAATTTAGTTATTAAACAACCAATGGAATAAAAAAACTATCAATTTTGTATTGACTCGCAACCGATTCAATTCCTTGAATGTAATATTTCAATCGGTTTATGGATTCGTAACCAAATGCATGGTTCTCTGTGATTTTATATTAATTCCCAACGATCCCCTTTCCGAACTTAAAAAAGAAGAAAGACTAGACTTTCCTAATCACAGACTTCTTTAATTGAAAATTCTGATGACAAGCGAAACCGGTCCAGATCATTTCATAAAATTGTGGAATTAGTACTTATATCATTCATTTCCGTCAAGAATTCACAGTTTACACAATAAACCTGAGTGAAGGACCATAGTATTAATTTGACAAATTCTGTTGATATACCCGCCCCATCGATAGTAAAAATTGTTCACAGCATAAGAAGACATCGTTTCATAAAAAAATGAATATGTATTTATCTAAATAATATTGTTTATGGCTTGTTTGGCTTAAAAGTTAATGTAATGTCATAATTACATTGATTGCAAAAACGTTGCTGTTTGTTTATAATAACTCATCTTTGTTGCATCTAATATTTCAAACCATTAATGGATGTTCATCTCGGAGAACGAGAAGAGCGAATCATTGAGATTAAGAGCAACATGCACTTGAGCAATGATAATAATTCTAAATAAAACTTTCATAACTTTGAGCAACTTTGAACATTAAAATGTCATTAGCGACACAAACAAAAAACGTTAATATTTTCAAGTTCATTGCCACTAAGAAAATAAAAAAAAAAAAAATACAAATTGCATAAATGTTGCTAGGACGAATTTTAAACGTCGTTTTAAATATGTGTAGATGTTTCATGACAAAACAGAACAGTGATAAAACAACACAGGGCAAAAATAAAACTCATGATATTTTGATCGTATCTATTTACGAATTAAATACATATACAGCTCAATTGTAAAGAAATATTTAATATAATATAATAAATGCAAGTTGTAAAGATAAAACACATAAATATTATGTGTTTTATTTTTCCCTGTATTGTTTTATCACTCATCTGATTTGTCGTGTTAATTTTACATATAACTGCATATTTAACACAAATTTCATTTCACTAATCGATCGATATCGTTGATATGTATGTGTTTAGTCATCAAGCCATCATCAAAACTATATTATTGCAATAACTATTATAATTCGACGGCGCTATAGTCAATTGATGTAACCCTCTAAATACGAAAATGCGTTAATGATTGGATCTCATTTTAAAGACAACAGAGCAGGTCCCGGCCAAATTATGTAAATTAGAAACATAAATTGATTACTTTTTGTAAGGTAAACATCAGTTTACCTTGGTTTTAGGTTTAAAAATTCTGACCCAGCCACTTGATATAAACCATTATTATATCGACACTCCCTTCGTATAATCCCGTATCTGCAACCATGAGAATTTACAAGAGTGCATTTCAAAGATTCATAACGCAACTCGCCGCCATAACACGATAAAAACAGTATTTACTGTTTCCTTAACAATTACAATTTTGAGGCTTACGTCAATTCGCCAAAACACCGTCGGTGTCAATTCAATGACGATTCTTCGTGCGGCATGTCAGAAAATATATTATCTAAAAAAAAAACCATTAATAAAGTCATTAGGTTATATTCATAAAAACCTAAAAAGACAAATTGAAATGATTGTTTACGAAGTTGTGCCCCGTTCAGATTAATTGTCATGAATACCACCCAGTTCATGTAATATTCCTCGCCGCTTAGAATTTAAATATTTATGTAATGATTCGAAAAAGATGCGCTCGGGATAATGTTTCCAAATTATTACACACAACTTTTTGATACGCGATTTTGATTGAGGCACGGGTATATAATTTTCGCGTATCAAAAAAAAACAAACCGGATGCTTCAAATTTGATATCACTTTTGCTTTTTGCGATTTATAATGAAGTTTCATCGTTTTGGACTTTTTTTCCTCGAATAGCGACATCACGATACCGTCTTATTATTCATAAAATAATACAACATCGGTTTTTTTCTCATTGTCTTACAAGATTGTTTTAATACAGAAGTCTCCAACTTTTTAGCCTAAAGACTACACTGACTCGTCCACTAAGTTCCAAGGGTCAAGACTTAACTAGCTCCATCATGCCAACATACTGTTGTTTTGAATTACGCGGAAATTTCGATTGGTACTTACGTATCTGTGTGAAAAAAACTATGGCGGGCCGGATACCGGGCATGTTGGTGTTCACGGTCCATTGATTGGAGTTCTTTGTTTTAAAGTAAAAAAAATATAGATATAGAATACTTCGCTGGAATTAAGTTTTCACCCTGTCAATCCTTGTATACGTGCGTCGAATTCGTACATTTTTAACAACCAATACTCCTTAACTCATCTCTGTACCCTGATTCTTCCACCTAAATGAAGATTAAACGATTCAGCCACAAAATACCGATTTTGATTTATTATTATTTGAATGGTATCTAATACTGAAATTTATTTGCAAATAAATTTCTATTTTAATTCCATTTCAAATCATTAAAATTTTATACATTTGATGAACTTGAATTGATCGAGTCATCCGTGTTACTCGAATGCCTGAAGATACCGATAGGCGAAACCCAAGTGACTGGTGACAAAACGTATGAAAACTTTAACAATTTCGACGATTTCAATTAGATATTGAAATTCCATCAAGCACCCTCAGTCTATATCTTTGGAAAGAAAACCATTTGTTGAGCTTATAAAGTAAACAAAAAAGCTTATTTAAGAAACTGAAGAAGACCCGTGACACGTTCTGTATTTTTCCCAACACATGTCTTTATTCTAGCAAGACCTGTCTGATGTGTTTGAGTAAAGTAAGCGTAAACAAAAAAAAAACTTTATTGAAGAAACTGAAGAAGGTCTGTAACACGTTCTGTATTTTCCCCAACACATTTATTTATTTAGCAAGACCTGTCTGGTCTGGGGTAATGTTGATAGCCTACAATTGATAACTTGTCAATGGGAGCACCCCTCACGATTAACTCAAAATTAAACGCAGACTTCATTAACAAAATGTTGATCACTCGGAAAAGAAAGGATCTCCTTTTATTCATATCAGTGATCGAAGAAGCTGCAATATGATCATGAAAGTGACAATCGCTAGGAAATCTAAAAGAATGGCTTGTATTTGAATTTTACCTTTTAATCCTTCTCCGAGCAATAGGTCACGTTATATTCGGGTTAATAAGGTAATTGTTGAAAACTAGCTATAAGCAACACAAAAACTATCGTGTAATAAAGTTTTATATACGGTAGAAGTGTATTTCTTCATAAACTAATCGCATGCTTTCTCATCTCTTTCTAATCTCATTGCAATACTTATTGACCAATATTATCGAGTCTCAAATCATTAATTTATCAAATACGTTTGAATAACGGCTACAGCCATCTCTCAGAGAACATGAATCTTAGCTATCGACAAATAATTATATATAACGGTCCCACCTTTCGAGCTGTAACCTAATATAACAAAGCCAATTTCTCTAAATAAAAACGACCCGACTAACGAGATGAAGTATTAACAATGCTATACATCACTTTTGACTAGTTGAAAATTAATTTCCTTCTTAGCTTTGATATTAATTAAAAAAATAGTTGCGCATGCAGCATGCTGCCGAAATTTTAATGGGAATCTAATTGAAGCCAAGATTGATACAGTTTTTTTTCCCCATTGATTTAAAGTGGTATGATTCTGATTGGGTTTACTTTTCAATATCTTGATTCGTAATATTCTTAAGCATATGTTGCTTATTATAAGATCTCATATCCAGTGTTTCCCGATCTATGAATCTTTTCTTCCTGAACAAAATCACATAAACGATAATAGATTCAAGGAATTAAAGATGTATTATTTCGCCCAAAGCAAGGTTATAGGAAATTTAATCCACATAACACTTGAAGACACAAAATTTCGCGATATAAACTCAACGAAAACGAAATTATGTCATAATCATTCAAGTTGAGATGGTATATTTCAGACATTTACATCTCCAATTTATACTTGTAACTGATCAGGTTTCCTTTCCTGATTATATCAACCATAATCGATCAATTTAAAATTCCATTATATTTTTGTACTACTTCCACATTTCTATATGATCAAGTTCGGTTTCGCTCAACACGAGCATTATCAACTGATAAAATATAAATCTTAGCAAGTTTTTAACAAAAAATATTTGTCTTGGTGTTTTTTTTCTATCAGTTACACAACACACACTCTTTCTGCTCAAGTTGATAATTTTAGTAACAAATATATTATATAATTTAAGACATCGACTGAGGGTGCTTGATGGAATTTCAATATCAAATTTGAATTATTGAGATCTTGCACACTTCTATGTATTTTGTCACTAACGACCCGGGTTTCGCCTTTCGGCATCTTCAGGCATTCGAGCGCACGAATGGACTCGAACTGACGTACATATATTATAATTATGATGTTTACTTACAGTACTGTATTTTTTATCTCACTTATTAAAATGAATTTATAATATTATTTAATGTCCTCCACTTGAGAAGCTTTATGTCCAATAACGTTGTTGATTAAATATATTTCCAACGATTCGTGTGCGAGCAATGAAGTAATTAATTACAACTGGTTCATTTTGATTGAATTAGAACGAAATCATTACATTCGTTGGGATTCATTAGTCTTGCAACATTGTACATAATAATATTTGGTATTAAAACTGTAACTAAAAAACAAATGACTCAGTAGAAGTCATTAACGTTGTGATCGGATACAAAGATGATTACAATGTTATCAATGAATTCGACAGCAACTTTATTATAATACTGGCGTATAGCTATGTGCTACACGTGTTTAGACTCATTGCGAAGCATCGTCAGATGTTTTACTATGACGTAGACAGTGGCAGACTGGCTCTAAAAATATTGATTGCCAGGTAGGTGTCAATGGGGGCCCTCCCAAAGGAGAGCATCCAAAAATGGGTTGAGGCCCTTCTCTATATACTAATAGCAAAATACCAAAGGGGCCCAGCCAAAATTTTAGCGAGGGGGGACTTTTTTTTTCCATGTCCGAGCGCAATGTGGAGCATATAGTATCCTAATGGACGTATCTTAACAGACATTTTTTTTTCTACGAGAACAGCTTGTTACTCAGTTGCTCAACCTTTTTTTCAAAGAGAGTAGGGGTAGAAGGATAGAGCTATGAGAGAACTAGTGGTTAGCTAATCGCTCTCGCTACGCCCCGTGAGGATGGGATGGGTGGGAGGGAGGACTCAGACTACGAACAGAAATCCATAAATCGGTTGGAAGATCAATCTATGAAAACCGTCCGCACCGGGAATCGAACCCAAAACATCCGTAACCGTAGCCAGCGACGCTACCAACTGCGCCACGGACGCCGACTATATACTATGTACTGTACTAAAAATTATTTGATAATTACAAAAATTCACATGTTACAAACAGCTAAAACAGACATGGAGAATAAGTATCTAATCGTGGTATTAGTTCACTTTGTATATCGTTACAAACCATATTTATTTGTAGTGATGAAATACCCAAATGGCTGTATCCTGTATATTTTTAAACACGTAAAATAAAATAGTTAAAAAGTTATTCGATTTTATTGAGGACAAACAGCGGGGCCCACTTGCCATCGGGCAACCTGACTTGTATGGCCAGTCCGCCACTGAACGTAGATATTCATTACAATTCTTTGATTCTTGTTCTATGGGAAATTATGTGCCATGTCTTGCATTAAAATATTGCGTAACTTTATTAAGAATGCTATGTGTGAAATAGTATATTAATAGATTGTCTTTCTTTTCTTTCAGGTAAGGAGTTCTTTGTCTTTGGAGGAGGTCTTTGAGTTCAAAGAAGATTTCAACTCATCTATAATAACCAATGGAGGTCTATATGACGTGTTCATTCTAACCTAGATTAATCAATAATTATCATCTAATAATTTGTACATAGGTGAAGAAAATGTAAGTGAATTTTCTGTCATTATATTGCTTTCCTTCGATTTCCGTATTTTTTATACAAACCTTGAACTAGACAATTCTCTTCTCGTAAATTTTCACATATTTCCCCCTCTGCGGGACATATTACAGAAACTAAGTTAAATGCTACAATTATTGTTAACATCAAAAGATGACTTTTAAGGTGTAAACTGTCAATTCTTGGTGGAAAGACATTATATTGTAACACAATTTGCTTGTACTACTTCCACATTCTTATAATGATCAGGATCGGTTGTGCTCATCACGAGAATTATCAACTGACCAAGAGATTATGCAATTTTTCTCTGCAACTCCTGGCTTAAATAACCGTGGCGTACTAATATAATGTGTTTTTTTTTCAGACCAAAACTTAGGTAGGTGAGGAATTAAACCTAAACATAATAAAAAGACAGATATAGAATAAAAAATTTGAATTATTGAGTTTTGACATTATTGAGACAAAATCTCAATAATCCAAATTTGATATTGAAATTCCATCAAGCACCCTCAGTCGATGTCTTAAATTATAGATATAGAATACTTTTGTCTGTCAGATCTAGATATAAATGTACATTGATACTCGCCGCCGAGACTACGATTTCATTATTTTGATTTATATTATACTAACTAAAGCGCCTCTGATTCCACAGCCTTGCTGACCATGCTGGAAAAGTTTGGCAGTGATGTGACTATTGCCAGTTATAAATTAGCTACACCAGAAAAAGACTTCTGAAAATTCCTGGAATGTAGACGTTTAAACTGTCGTCAGTAACTGTCGGATTGCCGACATCGACGAAGAATTAATCCTGCTGTAACTTTTCTATATATAAGTAAACAAACACGACATTTTCAATGGTCTCTGTAATAGCCATGAAGTGTTGGCACAGTTGTGAAGATAATGGGGTCCGTGCCGGAATCACCAGCGCGCGTGATTTTCCTTTCACGCGGAAGTGTGTGCCTGGTCTACCTGTCAATAACTCGCCGCTGCAAGCCGCTTTTTACAGACAGCCGCGTTGTCAGTTTGAACTCTTTATAGGTGCATACTGCACTGTAAATATTGGATATATCGTATCCATTGTGATATTGCATTCCAATTATATCCCACAAAGTACGCAGCACAACGATGATTTAAAAAAACAAAATGAATCTCTGGGCTTTCGTCCACTTGATTGCCAACACGGGCTTGAATCCTGGAATCAATACTTAGCTATATTGATTTATGATTTTGTGTTGTATGTTATATTTGAATACATTAGTACACACACAACCTGTATCCGAATCTGAAACTATGACGTAGAGAGAGAACAGCTTCAACTCCATTCTTATTTCATTAACCTATAATTGACGACATTGATCGTGAACATTTACGACACATCTAGTCGAAAGCTTATCATTGATTGAATGTTTCGTTCAGCGAGTGAGTATCTTCAACCGACCAACTCTGTTGTACTTCATTATTTGAGAACGCAAGCTCGTTGAACGGAACCGGTCGTCATTATATTATAACACTATGGAACAAGTAATACAAATTTTTTTCTCAACTTTGGATACACACTAGATCCATTTTCAAAATTAAATTTCCTGTGATCAATTTTTATATGACCATTTTTCTGTGCGTGAAAACTGTACATCCAATGTATCGATTATTTTGTATATAAACTTTCTTTACTATAAGCTTCATGCCCTAAATTGATTTTCATTTATATTCTTTAACGTTATTACTATTCAAGTTTCGGCAAAAATCTGTCATTGTAACTATTCAGAACAAGTATTAAATGATATTATGTAACACTAGTTACCATGTAAAAACGAAATTTGCTTTTCTTGAAACCAAAGCCAGTATTTTCATCTCGTGCTATAAAGACACAAGTACTAAAGGTTATTTAAATTTTTATTCTTTTTTCAACCCGCAACCCGTCGTCTCACGTTTCAAATATCATTTTCACGCCAGATTGTTGTTTAGTTCGCGGTTTTGACCCCTTCGCATTCTAAAAGATTGTCCAATTATTTATTTCAAATATAATTTCACTAATAACTAAAAGAAATTATTGTCTTACGTTCTGAAAAGCATTTGTTCAGTCGGTCACGGGTCATTCGGTTAGTCGATAGTAAGAATGCACAACCCGTTGCTAAAAATTACATCGACTGCGACTCACCCACTGTCTGCCCAGACCGGTCTGTAGGAGTTTTATTATTACCACATATCACGTGTAGGTATGAAATTTTCTCATGATCTAAGCGTCCACGGTGTATTTAAAATAATATGTTATGGAATGCACAAACACACAGCTCCGATGTCGTGAGGCGACAGCAGAAATGGAGAGCGAGGCAAACTCCGAAGGCTACACAATCCCGACGTGCCATCCCAACATTCACCACTTCAATTTCAATACCGTCATCGATGATGAGCGTCCCACTAGTCTGGATTAGTGGGCCAGTGGAATTTAGTTTATTTCGATGTCACTTACAGTTCAGTTCTCAATAATGAAAAATATATGCCACATTGTCTGCAATGCTTGTGTAGTCAGATATGTTTTCATAGCATACATTTTGGTTCTTCAAAAAAATGTCGTCAAAAGGCTTTACGTTTTGCAAGTCTTTACAGAAGTAATTATATTTAATTTGCTTACAAATCGTATTAATTGTAAAGTAGATCAGGGCTTGTCGGCGTCCGTGGCGCAGTTGGCTTCGTCGCTGGCTACGGTTACGGATGTTTCTGGTTCAATTCCCGGTGCGGATGGTTTTCATAGATTGATCTTTCAATCGATTTATGGATTTCTGTTCGTAGTCTGAGTCCTCCCTCTCACCAATCCCATCCTCACGGGGCGTAGCGAGAGCGATTAGCTAACCACTAGTCCTGTCATAGCCCTATCCTTCTATCCCTACTCTCATCGAAAAAGAAAAGAGAGGTTGAGCAACTGAGTGACAAGCAGTTATAGTAGAAAAAAATTGTCAAGATACCTCCATCAGGAGACCATATGCTCCACATTGGGAACGGACATGGAAAAAAAAAGATCAGGGCTAGACGCTAGAAGTGAGGGTATCTAAATAATACTACCTATGTGTAACTATATACGGAAGAGATTATATATTATCACAATCCGCAAAACAATTTACCCCTGCCGCCCTCGTAATTAATTGCAAAAAGGCATGAATTTATCCTACCATTAAATAATTTGTGCATCTCTGTTCAACAGCACCGACTAAGTATTTAAGTAAGTATAAGTAGTAAAAATATTATCTCTTTTAAGTTTTCTTTTTGAATGCTAGGCAAATACCAGATGTTTTGAATGAGGACATTTTTTCATGGAAGAAGAACATTTTTAAAATTTTTCTAACGGGGTCATGCCCTATTTATACAGTATGTATAATATGTAAAATATAAACATCTGGTTCGGAAATAAATACATTTAGTGGCAACGCATGACAGTCCTGCTGCCGCTGCTGCCTTACTGGTAGCATACATTTGTATCTCCCGACAAGCTCGGTAACCAGTACCGTATACCCTCTGTTATATTCATAAAAAAATACCCTACGGTTAAATCAAAAATGTCATCAGACGTTCATTATATAATTGTTCGCGGGCCGCAGTGGGTAAAAGTATTGATAAATAATGATGCATAGACTAAACATACATTTTATTATTTTTCATTGTGACGACTATCATATTCCTTTGCTATTGCATATTTTGTTCGGATATCAAAGATAGAATTCTTCATTTTCAATGAAACGTTAGGTGATGAAGTACCCGTCATATTTGGCATCAACAAATTGCATCTCGGGCCGCGGGTTGTGCATCACAGAGCTAACTTATATATAATTTAAGACATCGACTGAGGGTGCTTGATGGAATTTCAATATCAAATTTGGATTATTGAGATTTTGTACACTTCCATGTATTTTGTCACTAACTAATATTTGTCGCATTTGTATCTTCTATATAAACGTTAGACACTGTTTACTGTCTCTCAGTTCGAGTCCATCTGTGTGCTCGAATGCATGAAGATGCCGAAAGGCGAAACCCGGGTCGTTAGTGACAAAATACATGGAAGTGTACAAAATCTCAATAATCCAAATTTAACTTATATATATTTTTTAAACCTTTCCAATATTTATTTGTCTTTTATTTCAAAATATATATTAGACCTAATTGAAGAAGACACTAACTGAAAAATACTAGTTTAGAGTTATTGGTCTTTGAAGTTTGTCAAATCTTTGAAATGCTGTACCTTTTTTATTTTGTTTTTTTGCACAAAGTTTTTTTTAAATAAAAGTTAAATGTGTTCTTCCATACGGTAGAGTTTGAAATAAGGAACATTTTGGTATAACTAACTCTTCCCGACGACATGTTGTTTCATTTTCGAAGAACTGACAACACTAACACTATAATTGAACTTTTATTCGATAAATTTTGACGGTATGACCTAATCTAATACATAAACTGGGCTAGAATAATTATTACACCCCTAAGTTCTAAATAAAACATTTTCTCCCGCCAAAGTATACCGAGCTACTTTCTTGCCGCAGTGTTCTAGCAAACAAGGTTCCAATACCATCTGGTATCGGATTACTATTTGGTCTCGTGGTATTCACATACGGGCACACACAATAACACAATATCGACGCGACGAGATGATTTCAGACGCCGAAACCCGAAACCAGGGCAGGTCGACTCGCCCCGCCCGTCGCAACCGACGCGGATGTAATTTGTCTCCGGAGAAGGAAGAAACAGGACCGCACAGATCCATTGGACAGGGTCCAAGGTTCATGTTCATGTGTTTTTTTTTGCATTATTACAAACAATATTAATAATCTTTGCTAATTCCTTAATATAATAACGTGATTCAGGGCATTAAGCCGAAATACATAGAATCTGCTATATCTAGAATATCTACATAAATATACAAGTGGTAGATCTAATCCAGTGATTCGGAACCTTTCATCACCCACGGCACACTTACGCATTCATTAATATTTCGCGGCACACCATAATCCAAAATATGTAAATTACATTAATAAAACTTACAATTTATTAACGTGTTTTTAATTTGATAAATTCGAAATAGAAGCTAATATATTTTTAAGGGTCTTGATTCGATAACGTGTATTATATTGATACATTCGTTCATTGTTTGTAATGATTCTACTGGGAATTTTTTTACCACTAAGGCTTCCTAATACATGCGGAAATGTTAAATTGCTACGGAAAGATTTTTTTGTTTTACACACGAGATAAACCCTATTTTATTCCAAATTATTGCAGTTGCACTATCCGTGTAAGCACGCACTAATACAATTATTTCTTTAAATATCGAAATAATACTACATTTGTTTGAAGGAGAATAATTTGAGTGGAGATCTCAGCCCCGAATTGCTTTAATTTTTTCCAAATATAAAAATACTCGATTTTTTCTCATTTTGGACGCATACACTGCGACACACTGGTTGCGGAGCACTGATCTAATCTATAGTTATTTTAGAATGAGAAGGTTTTTATTAATTTAGATCTTTACTGTTACAACTACGAAAATCCTGTGAAATCATTCAACTAGAACATAGATTCTATATTAAATCCTAAATAAGTACAGCAATATATTACTATAGTGTCTGCAATTTGCATATATGTATGTACACTTGCAGGTTACCGTCGTTCAGTCATATAATGGGTAATAGCTGCCTCGTGATAGCCGCTGGTTATAAAACCAGAAATAAAACATAATAATAGCAACGGTCAATTTAAAAGTTAGGTTATATGCGACTGACAAAATGGTGGCCAAGGCAGCTGGGCTCTTATCTCTTGGCTCGTGGTTCTAAGTGCCCGCGGGCGATTTTGATTCGGTGCGCAAACCGTTATTTGCGACAATGCCTGTCGGATTGGAACAGACAATAGAGTTGATTTGCATATGATTGGCATAGAGAATAAAAACGCTTCCTACAATATTTATATGTTGCCTACCTAAATTATTGAGGACTGTTTTCGATTGAGTCTTTTATGTTCGAGTTTTGACAATTTGTAGTTCTTCGTCACATTCTCGTGACTTGATAGGTCTCTCATTGAACTTTTTATGTCAACCATGGAATAAATGCCAAAAATTTCAAGCTTAGAGGATTTAAAGATTACAACCATCAGCGGAACGCCTCATCGTAAACCGCTATAGAAACTGGTAGCATTTAACCTAATTATTGTACTTATAATAAATCTATCATCAATATCCATTATCTTCTCACGAGAACTACCGAGCTAGAGTTATTATTTTAGGATAAATTACATTTCAATTAAATTAAATATGATACGAGTAGGCAAGATCATTACAATACTTACTAGTAATTAATCGAATTGGTATTTACTTGTAAGAACTCCATTACAATATGATAAAATATCAAAGTATTTTTTTCCATGGCCGCTCCCAATGTGGAGCATATGGTAGTTTTACTACGAGAACTGCTTGTTACTCAGTTGCTCTACCTTTTTTTTTTCGAAGAGAGTAGGGATAGAAGGATAAGGCTAGGACAGGACTAGTGATTAGCTAATCGCTCTCTGGATTGGATGAGCTGGGAGGAAGCAACAAGACTGGCTGGGGACAGAGAATCTTGGATGAACCGTGTGATTGCCATCTGATATTTCTGCGAATCAAAACACATGTAATAGTCAGACATTTCTGTTTTGCCTTACTCTCTCCAATTATAATGATAAAATTAATCGTCCCTGTTCTTTAAACAATGTCTGAACACAACTCACTATAAGTAGTAGTAATCAGATAAATAATAATCTGAATAACACAACCGGCAATGGCGAAGTGTGCTCGGCGATACAAATTTATTTAATTAGCGCCTGCAGCTCTGTTTTCCAACTCTTCTCTACGACGCGATGATCTAGTCCCTACCTTTGTCTTACGCGGACACCATATTTTATTTGTTTCTACTATTAGCTCTATTGACCCCTGGTTAACTGGGCGTCTTAATTCCTTGACCTCGCTTCTCGCGAAACATCATAGACTAGTTAAAAAGTGATAAGTATCGAGAGCAATAGAATGTCGAACATTACATATTCATATATCGTCAGCCGAAAGAAGTGCAATGTTCTAGTAATACCAAATATGAAATTATTGTATGGATTAATAATAACAATTATAAAACATCATGGAATCGTCGGGTCCTTGGTCCAGTAATCAACTTCGTTGGCTTCGGTTACTGTTGTCTCGGTTTCAAATTTTAATGCCGCCGTAATTATTTCTTTCAATGTGAAAAACTGTTTGCTCTTTGGCTTCATGTATCATCAAAAGTTTATCGCTTAGTCATATTGTTTTGGTTACTTTTTTATCGCCGGCTTGTTTGCGAAAAATGCATTCATAAGGCAGGTACTGTCAACTATAGTTTAATATAACATTCACTCGATAATATTTTTGCTCAGGAATTATGATCAAGGGACCACCGTGCAAACAAAAAACGAATAAAAAGGTGAGCATATAAATGTAAGAGAGTACTACATCAAAAATAAACATAATTGTGTTAGTTTTAATTAATGCATCATATAATCCTTAGACATAAATAACATACATTTATTTAGATTGATAATGATGTCAAATATTACTAGCGGTAGTAACATCGGCATCACGCCATCTTCAGGAAATTTCTTAACTAACTATGACTAACTAAAGACCTACTCTATCATATCGACGGTGTTTTGGCCAATTGATGTGATCCTCAAAATTTAGATTTTTCAGGAGAGAGTAAAAACTATTTTTATCGAAAAAATTATATGGTCGGTTGCGTTACTAATCTTTGAAATGCACTCATGTAAATTCTCGTGTTTGCAGATACGGGATTATACGAAGGGAGTGTCGATATAATAGTTGCTTACATCAAGTGGCCGGGTCAGAATTTTTAAATCTAAAACCAATGTTTCCCTTGCAAAAACTGGTCGATTTATTTTTATAATTTACATCATTTGGTCGAAACCTGTTCTGTCGTCTTTAAAATGAGATCCAATCATTAACTTATTTTCGTATTTTTTTAGGGTTCCATCAGTTAGCCAAAACGCCATCAATGTGTTAGTTTATATTAATGCATAGTATAATCATTAATCATAAATGACGTAATTTTTTTAGATTGATAATGATTAATAATATTAGTATCGGTAGTAATTTCGGCATTACGCCATCTTAAAGATTTTTTGCTCGCTTTAATATAACTAATATAAAGACCTGCTCTATTATATTTATTATTATATTATTATCCAGTTAGTTTTAGTGGTTATAATGAATTAGTTTCATCCTTATGGGATGATTTGCAAATTGTAATTCAGGTTTATTAATTTTAAATGAAAGATTAAAAAAACCTTCATGGAAATTTTACGATTTTCATGCATTTTTTATTCTGTTGATTATTTTCGCTGGTTTTCGGCCGCTTCTTAACGCACACATGTACAAGGAAACGAAACAAATGAACCACACACGTGAAAACAAGGCAATGGCATGTTCCAAATCTGTGGGTCATCTCAAATTACCAACTCGCATCAGTTGGCAAAAACACACGTTTATGATGATGATTAAAAGACAAAAAAACACATAAAACAAAACTGATTGTTACCTTTTACATCGCACAGTGTGACAAAAATGGAAGTAAGTCTTATTCTTTACATTTTTACCAATTCATACCTGAGACAAAGAAATCGATGTTAAGTAATATCGGCCAAACGTTAATACAAAAATCATAACGGAATAGACACATAAAATACGTATCTTCATATCCGTAGTCGAGTGGCCAATACTGTCCAACCTTCGTCCTACTCGGTAAGCTATCGTAGGTTCGAAACCCAAATAAAGTCTTGCATAGCTGAAATAATCCAAATGCACCCATTTTCGTGAACTCTTGGTGTATTCTCCCAGTCGATTTATTTCACATAGCTTTTCTAACAGATTTATTGCAGTTTTCGTTATTAGGTTACAATTTGATAGTTATAAATAAATAGAAAATGAAAATTTGAGCTTTTAAGATAAAACCTCTACCTAGTCTCAGTATATTTTGTTGCATTGATAATAACAAAAATATCAGAATATAGATCTAAAGTGATGGATTAATCTTCGATAAAATTTTGTCAAACTTGTATAATAAATTCACCTACACAGGCAAAGAATCGATATCACAGAATTTTATTGTGTACTTACCGCTTTTTCTGCAAGTAAGGCTGATTAAACTTTTCACTAGTGTTTTTATTGTATCCTATACAAATTTAAAATTTATTGGTCTGTTAATGTTGTCATGTGATACACTCAGCATCGCTTTGCAATCCGAGACATTATTTTTGGCACAACCATTAAAAACTTTATGACCGCTTTGACATTTTTGAGATTGAAACAAAAAGCAGTGACAAATAAAGATAAGGAAACAAAAGTAACGCAAGCTTATTTAAACGCCAGTCATGTTTTGTACATTACTTCAGAATGTTTATTTGTCTATTCTTTTTTCTGTCCCATCAACAACTATGATACCTGACAATTCTTAGTATTTTAAATATCAAATTTAATATAATACATAATTTTTACTCGCGAATTCTTCAATTATCGCCCCACTACCCGAATGCATACTTGCATACTTCAAGTTTCTATCGATTTACTGAGTTGCATTCAAAAGTCTTTCTAGTACGTTTTCATCTTTTCTTAAATCGCTATCCTATCCGATTCTCAAAACTAGGCGCAGAGAAAAATATTGGCCCAATTTAAATCCTAGGGTATGGAGGCTTTTCATATCGAAAGGACTTATTCAAAAAACTTCAATTATATATGCTTGAAAACAATGAAATGAAACACTTCAGGTCAAATAGTCACACTTTAGGACTTTAAAATTTACAGTTTCCTACCTATTTTATAGACCTGTCATGACCCCGTCCCATCATCATATTATAATATGTAGCCTGTCTAAGAAAAAACGTCGAGCTGTTGACAGAACAAACTTTTCTTTTTAATCGCCTATGTTGAAATCCCGTCGGCGTCCGTGGCGCAGTTGGTAACGTCACTGGCTACGGTTACGGATGTCTCGGGTTCAATTCCCGGTACGGACGGTTTTCATAGATTGATTTTTCAATCGATTTATGGATTTCTATTCGTAGTCTGAGTCCTCCCTCCCACCCATCGCATCCTCACGAGGCGTAGCGAGAGCGATAAACTAACCACTAGTCCTGTAAAATAGAGAGGTTGAGCAACTGAGTAACAAGCAGTTCTCGTAGAAAAATTCTGTTAAGATATCTCCATTAGGAGACCATATGCTCCACAAAATGTTGTACTTCTCCGCATTGGTAGTTAACTTTATTTAAAACAGATAAACTGATTGCGTTAACCATAATTAGTATAGTTACCGCTTCCAAAGGACGTCACGAAGAATATAAGAAGACATTTGTAACTTGATACGGTAAAGACTTTTAGATGAATTTCGCATGTCGAGGGTAGAAGACAGTTGACAGTGGGCGTTATTCTTACGTGTTGTTAATGAGACGAAAATGTAGATTCTTTATTTTACAACCATCCTAATTATATATATATATCGGCTTCCGTACCATATTGGTAAAAAAAGGGCGTCATAGCTATCGGAAGGCTTCGTATTTGACATTCGACTAAAACTAACTTGAAATGTAAATTTTTTATTTAATCGGTGTATGTAATATCTAACCGACTCTTCAAATATCGTAAAAATAATAACCGCTAAGTATAGAAGTATGCGAATCTACTGTAAGATTCAAACATTTTTTTTTTATTATTTTACTTAAATTTATATAATAGATTAACTAACATACTACTTTTACATTAAAGCGATGTATTTCGTCACTAACGACCCTGGTTTCGCCTTTCGGCATCTATAAGCATTCGCGCACACGAATCAGTTCGTGAACACGAGCTGACGAACTGATTCGTGTGCTCGAACGCTTAAAGATGCCGAAAGGCGAAACCAGGGTCGTTAGTGACGAAATACATGGAAATGTACAAAATTTCAACAATCCAAATTTAATGTTGAAATTCCATCAAGCATTGTCAGCCGATATCTTAAATTTATTATCACTAGTTGTGTCAATCAATTTGCACAAAATTACCGCTGTATGAATAGAAAACGAGAAAGAAAACCACCCTTACTTGCGAAGTATAACTTTATCCTCTCTGAAAGGGAGGAATGACATTAAATAACCAATTGTCGTCTTCTATTGAGACAGGAGTCCATATTAGTTAAAAAATGTATTATGTATACGATTTTTTACAGAGAATTTTTATTCCTACGAATTTTGAGTTTTACGGTCGATATTGGTACCTATTAGCTTGAAAAAAGGATTTTGTAAAAATAATTTCAAATAATTACCTCTTTTCGATAACACGTTTTGACTGACTTATGCTCGAAATTATCTTTAGAAAAGTCAGTAAAATCGTAGTTACCCTCTCAATTGAAACTACAATGTGAAATAAATTGATTCGTTTTCTGCCAAATTTAAGCTAGGGCATGTCATCCAGTCATAGCCATCATAATAATTGAACACGTGTTTTCAATTGAAACGGACAAGACAAAGAGAAGATGGCGACAAGAAGGGGAGACCGAAAAAATCATGTCAGGGATTGTTTTGTTAGATATACTTTTGAAGCATTAACATATTTGTAAACGCTTACATTAAGCATAGTTTAAGATTGTTTAATGACAGGTAAGTAGAATCTATTCAATTAGGAATTCCAAGCACGATGTATTTATTCGAATCCTAGACAATTACATATAACGAGCATTTATAAGTAAACCCGGTATCCATCAAAAGTTAATTGATTTTACTGAAACTGAAGTTAATATAACCAAGTCTTTGGGATAAAATAAATACACAAGAATATCAAGACATTGAAATTCCATCAAGCACCCTTAGTCGGTATCTTATATTTTAAAAAAAACACAACAACGCTAGTACAAAGATAAAAATCATATTGCCAATGTTGTAAACTGAGATAAAGTAATCTCAATGAAGACGAGAATTCACTCATTATCTTACCTTACTTTGAAAAGGTTTTAACTGACACTTTGGCCTAAAATGACAATTTGATTGGAAAATATTAGCCACATTCTTCCATACACTTTGATTTCATAGTCATTTATTGTTCAATGAGGGAGTTAGCAGTATTTGGGAGTTATATCCACACATATTTTTTTAATAAATTTATTTTGCACGGTTTTATGAATCGATATTACTAATTACTATAATCTCACAGAAAAAACATACACATCACAGTTTTTTGAAAAGGTTTTAATGTCACGTCGAGCATTCTTCGCTCGATGTTTGGTGTGTGTTTTACCTTTTACTTCTATTGTTCTATCGATGTGGTCATTGACGAAAGTTAGTTGAGTTCGTTCAAACATTCAAAGTATATTATTATTCTGCTGTATTATAATATTATTGTTAGCTTATATGAAGTATTAATAAATATCTCAAAAATCAGAACATTTTGTTTGATAAAATTGAAATATCCGATAAAATTTTTAAACAAACTATTGTTGTCAGCTCTAATTAAAGCTTTAGATACTCATTATTTTCTAATATAAAGCTTTAGTTGAAATAAATTATGTATAAAACAAGTAAAATATTTATATTTATAAATATATGCTAACTCACTTATTAGAAATACATTTTTTCCTTCAAAATACAAAAGTCAAAACTTCAAACGCTTCAAGTGCAATTAGAACCTTTTCAAAGTAAGGTGACGATTAGCTGGAGGAGAAAAGACAAACTTCCATGACTAATATATCAAATATATCATTGAAAATATCAACTAACACATTGACCTTGTTTGGACTTGAACCCGTAAACTTCTTAATCGCTAAGACAGACTTTTACTGCTGGTTTATCACTGGTTATAACTTATTTTCATTTAGATGTAATAAACAAAAAGTTTAAAATTTAATAGGAATAGAAGAGAAACATTTTTACCTATTAATTAATTGTTATAACACGTTTGTGTTACGTAATGTAATATATATATTTTTAAGCCGTTCATATTATAGTCTTATATAAACCTATTGATTAAAGGGAAAGTGTGAATACCAGGCTGACTAAATACACATTAATACCAAATCAACTATCAGCTTACTGCCCATTAATGGGGCATTTCCTAAAGCGAAAGAAGTTATATTTATTATTGAAGAATGGAAAAATTCCTTCATTTAGAAACGGCATATTTAATATGCAATATAATACACAGGTGCGGACTTTTTAAGTGGATGAATTTCTACACCAGCAAATATGTCCTGTAATTCAGGATTCAAAATAAAGTAAGGCAAAACTGTACCCATCAATTTAAAATTTTGTGTGTGTTATACTGATTTTATCGATTTAAGGTCAGTGTATGGTATTATGTCAGAATCGGTTTTACCATGCGTGCATGTCTTAAAATGGCTGTTTGATAAATAATCGATAATTGTATTTAGGCCGAGTGTTCCTAAAGTCAGCCGTCGCGAGTGGTCGGCCTTTTGAGATTAAAACTTAAATAACAGCGGATACATTAAAACATTTTTTTTTAATTCGTGTAGGTAGTTTTGCCACTTGTCAATGTATATTTGTACTATACTGACCTATATGATGCAATACGCAATTTAAAAAAGCACATTTTTACTTCGCAAGTTTCGACAAATTCATGTTGTATGGGGATCGCTAACAAAATATACTTTGTATTGTCATAATTTACATCATTATGTTTTTTATTGTTCAGTCTACTATCAGTAAACTCGTTCGCGATATTTATGAAGTTTCATAGTGATGGCCGAACACTGGGCAACGAAAGGCCGACCATGTGGATTTTGGGGGCCGACCACTGGGAAAATTAGCATTTTTTGTAAAATTCTGTTGTTTTATGCTTGGTGCAATGTTAACTATTTTATTTTTAGTTGGTTACTTTACTTAATCCCTGTTTAATGGAATAAAAGCGAAAAAATATGTATTTATCAGTTTTTTTTCCATGTCCGCTCCCAATGTGGAGCATATGGTCTCCTAATGGAGGTATCTTGACAGAATTTTTTCTACGAGAACTGCTTGTCACTCAGTTGCTCAACCTCTCTTTTCTTTTTCGAAGAGAGTAGGGATAGAAGGATAGGGCTGTGACAGGACTAGTGGTTAGCTAATCGCTCTCGTTACGCCCCGTGAGGATGGGATAGGTGGGAGGGAGGACTCAGACTTCGAACAGAAATCCATAAATCGATTGAAAGGTCAATCTATGAAAACCGTCCGCATCGGGAATTGAACCCGAGACATCCGTAACCGTAGCCAGCGACGAAACCAACTGCGCCACGGACGCCGACATCATCCATTGACTCATTTATCATCCATTGACTCAAAATCCCTTTTGAAAGTACACCTGTCGCTTAACTGGCCGACCACTGGTAAAATGACCCTATAGAAAGAATTCAAATGCCAAACATAACATTCATTAAGTACTGAATTATTGGCCATCGATATAGACAATATAATTCAAAAAAGGATAATAAAAACTAAATACGATTCCCATAAATTTTACTAGAATTAAATTTGAATTGTTGAAAACATATTTGATATTGATATTCCATCGAGCACCTTCAGTCGATGTCTTAAATTATAGACTTAAATTGCCTAAAAATCAAACGCATCGCATCGCTTCAATTTTCTGAAATGCAACCCTCTTGACAAATTATCCTTACATGACGGAAAAACACACATATCGTTTCCTCTTTTTATTATTTTACTTTTATTTTTAGACCAATACTTCTCGGCTTAATTATGTTGGTAAGCATGTATAATCGTCATTGTGATAGAATAATATATTACATTAATATAACGCAATTCATTTGCGAGCTTAACATGCTCCGGCATTCAATTCCTCGACGCTGGCCCTGCTCAAAACTGACATAGAAAATAAACTAACTTAAACTAATCGAGATGTTGCCTGTCACAAGTTGCTTGTAAAACCAGTTAAAAATGTTATTCTTTACGACGTTTACAGTTAGACAATTATGCAAGTAATAGATTTGTGTTTTTTGTTTCAAGTATGGCGTGCGTTGTGATGATCTGTAAAATATAATTGTATCGTCTATCAAAATAATAATTGTAAAAAAAAAATATAATTTGAGATGCTAGTTTCTTGATTGTGATCATTTGCTGATTAGGCAACAAATGTAATGCTCCTCGTATATGATTTTTGTATTACTCATATCTCATATTTATTATGTGCAAACTTGTTGCAATACAATTTGTTATATCGAAGACGTTTTGGCCAATTGATGTAACCTTAAAAATTCAAATTGTTCAGGTGAGAGTAAAAACTGTTTTTATCGTAAACATTATACATGGTGAGTTGCGTTATGAATCTTTGAAATGCCCTCCTGTAAATTCTCGTGTTTTCAGATACGGGATTATACGTAGGAAGTGTCGAATAGTGGCTTACATCAAGTGGCCGTGTCAGATTTTTCCCTTCCGAGAATTTGTCATTTTTTTTTAATCGATATCATTTGGCCGAGACCTGCTCTGTCGTCTTTAAAATGACATCCAATCATTACCTCATTTTTCGTATTTTTTGAGGGTTTCATCAATTGGCCAAACACCGTCGATATGGAATGCAATTTCGTTCGAGTAATTCACACTATGGACAGTTTTACATAAGCAAATTTTCACATACATATGAAAATAAAAATCGGATTGTAACGTGATGCACTTCGTGGTTTTCTTTATATAAGTCGGTTTCCAGTCTTCTGACTGTGATTTCCAAAGTGCAGTCTCAAAGGCAACAGTACTCAGTCTGACTTTGGCTACAAGTACAATAAAAGCTGTATGCGGTGATGTCCCTCGATCCTAGTAATAACTAGTTATCGAAATTTCCTTTGATTGTTCCAAAGAATTAAATTTATTGTATTTAAATGCTAAAAAATAATTCATACAACAAATTAAAACTTCCTGATTAACTACAACGAGTAACTCGGTTTGTTGATGTACATATTTTTTTTATAATACATATAAAATGAATATAAATTTATTTTTGTAGCTCCCTCCTTCTTATATTTCGTAACAGCCGTTCTTAACCATTTTGAAATGGTGTTTATTTTTTAAATATATTTTTCTCCTTTTTTTGTGAAATTTACTGAAAAACCGTTCCAATGCCAAAAAAATATGTCATCGTATATAGATTCCAATTGAAGCAATAATGGACACAAATTAAATTTTAAATGTACAATTTTTAACACATAAAATTACACTTAATAACCAATCTCGGGATCCTGCATTGAGAAATTCTGAATCCCGCAATCCCGCAATCCCGGGATTGGATGCCCTATTCGGCACGTAACTCCATCTTGAAGTGAGGCACACTCGTATAAGTAGAAACATCCTCTCGAGTGGACAATTTTGATATGGCTCACTTTGGCCAAGTGAAGACGGCAGCATAAATCATTCCATCTTGCCATCTTATTGAACAAACGAGCACATATTGTGTGCATAGTCGCTTTTTATTTCTCTCGCCATTGTGTAGGTGTGATTTTGTATGCGAATACTTAGTAAAGTAACCGCTTATGATTATGACCTACGACAGTGTGAGGATTAATGGCACCCGCGGATTTCTGCCCGCCTGATACTTCCGAATTTATAAAATGGATTGGTCGGTCATATTTTGTGTCGGACTATCAACTTTTCGTAGCCCAAAAGATTACACATTTAATGCAGCATTCATGAGACAATGAATTGAGAGTAAAATTATCTGTCAAAATACTTGAAATTTTTTAAATTGAGTCAATCTGGGTAACTTTGGCCCAGTTCTGAGGGTTTTTTTTGTATTTTAATGGTTCGACATTGCAAATATTTTGTTCTACATAGAAATGTGCTGTTTTAAGATGATATTTAATTCACATACATAGATGTATTGCTATAATTGATATATAAATATAGATAAAACAAGGTCGGCCAAAGTTTACATCCAAATCTATAAATTCAGTGATTTTAAGTCTTGGAAACTTTTCTTCATGCTTTCATATATTTTGTACATAATTAAGAGGGAAAAATATACAGCATTTGACTTAAAGATTAGTAATACAAATTGAAAATATGGCTAATACAATTTATTTAGAAATAAGTATTTAAATTGTGTTTTATCATTCCAAGCAGACAGCTTACAAATTCAACAATAAATCAAATTATGTTTCACATTAATTCGTATCTTTTACCACCAGGGGCTACTGAATACGAATACCTTTGCTTAACTAAAAAATATTTATATTTGTATTATCATGGTATTTGTTATAACAGCATAAGGTCAAACTTTTTCCCATGTATTGGGTCAATCTTAGACCACACTGAAAATGGGCAAACTTATCCAAATTGAAGGTAATTATATTGAATTAAAAAGTAGAATTTGGTTATTCCACTGGCTGTGTTACTAGTTGTGACACAACCGAAGGAAGAAAAAAGGTCATCAAATGGCGATTAAAATGAATTTGCATCAATTTCACACAAGATGTATTTATTGCATAAATAACAAAACATCGAAAAACGTAACAGTATGATCACTTCGTTTTCTGCTCGCCTGATACGTTAGAAATACATATTAGAAAGTAAGATACGCTTTACTGCCAAATGGGAGGGTTTAACGATGAATTTGATTAACATATCTATCTATCTACTAAACTACGTTTTCTGATCGCCTAATACTTCAATACCGATTGCAAATATTGTTAAACTTTGGCATTTTGGGTTTTATTTATTTATCAATCCAATATTGAGAAGTATTTAACTTAAAATAAAACATTGGATGTCCTTTGCTGACTTTTTCATTATCGTAAATTTAATAATGTTTTTATGTTTTTAGATTACTTAATTTAATTGGTATTTACTGACGGGATTCATACAATATGAGAAATTAATGCAAATGATAAGAATCAAATATCTTTTGCATTGTCTGCTAGCCTAATACTACTTGGATTGTCAAACCACTTCCAATACAGTGCTAATAAAATAATGAATGTAGGTATGTAATTAATTATAAATCAATATAATATGCGAACCGGATTGAAAAGAAGTAAAAAAAAATATTTGGATTGCGCCATACATACTCCTGACAAAAATTATTAGCCATAAAAATAAATACTCGTGCTGTATTTAGTTTTATGCTAATTTAAAATGGATGGCGTCATTCTAAATCATTATTGGATTAATTTGGTATCACTTGTTAATCGCTTAGCACTTCAGGCAAATATTATTTAGTAAACCATACCAGCTTTGGCGACTTTGGTGGTCTTTAGATCAACTTTTCCTATAGAAGTTTCGACTTCTTTCTTTTTTTATGTTTATTGAATCGATTAAAAACAATATTGATTCGCTTATAATACATGCACTTAAATAAAACTATTGTAAACTATTAAACTTTATGTGCTTATTTCGCAATTTAAAATATTTCTAAGATCGGTTTCGCTCTTCGAGGGGACATTTTTAACTAAAATCACTATCAAATTATTTTTTTTATTTTATTAGCTACCTGGGTGTCGCATCTCGGTATACTTCCAGATAAATTCTTTTAAAATTTACAGATTTAAATTAGTTAAATGAGATTTGTTAACGATTTCAAATTGAATATATTTATGTTTCAATGTCCATGAAGAATCTAATAGTATAGTCATTGGAACCAAAGTGTAATATTATTTGTGCAATAATATATTATGTGTAATAGAAGGTAATGCAGATATTTACTTTGATTTGTCAGTTTAATTTTATTCGTCTTTCAAAAAAACGTATTTAAAACAATGTCATTTCTACTTCTCGCCATGCATAAAATCCACACATTACGATAACAATAAAAATATACATATCTGCCTTGCGACATTAAAAATACAATGGAAAATATTAATAAATATTTCTCGACATGAATGCTAATGTAATTCCTATTGTTTTTTTTACAACAATAACTTGGAATAGTTGAATAAACACTATGATCATATCTTGAGTCATCTTATTATTATTCAAGGCATGTAAATTACATTAATGTATTTTACTATTCATAAAGTTCCTGTCCAATTATTTAATGAAGTTTACAAGCTATATTTAGAATCCTTTGAAATACGCATACGCATTTCTCACTCCTGCTAAACCGCTACAGTCCTGGTGATTCCAAAATTACTTCCTTTCATTGTCACCCTTTGTTTTTTTAGAAGAAAACTTTGATTCGACAGTTTTTCAAAGGATTCAGATCACAACTTTTAAAATGCTTCAAATGAATAGATCGTTTCGAGCGCTCAGGAGAAGAAATAATAATAAATTTAAAGCAGCCACTGCGGTGAGCATAAATTTCAATAAAGCGTGTCCAATAATGAATTGTGACATTGCCTATTTACGACTTTACACGTAATTTTGGATGGCATGACGCTCGATTGATTTGGCAACACTGCAAGGAAAAAAATGGAGGGAAATTAATATGTCAAGATTGAAATTGATGGCCTAATCGAGATAGTTATCTGAGCTAGATATGTCGCTTTTTATTATAATTTATCATCTAACTGTTTTGAAATGCAGACTATATTTGACCTTGTTGGAAGCATTCTTTAAACTTTGTATAATTATACAAATTTAAATCGCTCAAATTTTACATAAGCTTTGTCAACCGGCCCGGATTCTGCCTTTGGGCATCTTCAGGCATACGAATCTACCGATGAACTCGAAATGACAGTTAGTACTGACAGGTTGTATCGTTTATCCAAATATATAAAAATGAATGTTTGTTTGCTTGTTCTCTATGCATTCCTTTACCATTCATCCGATTTCGATAAAACTTTGGTGAGTTGTTGTACGCACACCCGTGAAGTTAGAATCTAAAAAAACTAATCACGTATGTACGAACAGCGACATCTCGGAAAAAACTTCTGATTTATTCGTGTACTCGCCAGATGGAAAACAGTAAATAGTGTGTATCCAAAAGCACTTTCTTTTAGTGACATTGCAACGCATACCGGGTACTCATACCGGGTAAAAGACATCAGAAAATCAGACAATATTATTATCACCAGGCTTAGAAATATATACATGTTGATTTGAATTTAGTTTAATACAGATTTGATATTAATGACGAATAATCGTAATGATTGGGGAAAATATTTACGTAGTTAATTAAAACTCTGATATTTCAAAAGTTAAATGGATAACTTACATTTGTTGGAAGAAAGATAATGAAATCATATTTACAGTTAGTAAAAAAACCCAAGTCTCTTGCCAAGTGCACCGGAAATGTTTAAAAATAATGATTCATTTCTCGGAGGGATTTTTTGCTGCGCCTCGCGAAAAGAAAGGTCTTGGGTTGGGGATATCAATGAGTAAAATTGATCAGTTCGCAGAGTTCAATAGCATCCTAATGGCCAAGTTTTCGGCCTGCGTTAAATCGACCTGAGCCCATTCGGCGTAATGATCTTTAATCATATTATAACTTGATACTTTTTTGCTCTCCGTATAAAATGATACGAAAAAAGTGGTACAGTTCTTACTTACTGACTCAGGATTCAGTGCCGAATCAAGGTCTTTTTTTATGATTAACAACACTGCAAGGTAGAATTTGCTAAATCAACCGAATAAAATCTATATATATAAATTAACGAATGCTTGTTTGTCCCTTATGCGTTCCTATACCATTCATCCGATTTATGCCGTACTTTCAATTTTTCTCTATGTTTTGTTCTAAGAACTTCGCGTAAATTATCGGCTATCCCATTCGTAATTGAATTTCCTACAGAACTGCATTGTTATTATTAGCATTTAGTAAATTTTCGAGAAGAAAAATAGTAGTATGTTGTAAAGACAGTGTTCTTAAATCTGTGCCACCGGTCCGTAAAACTTTCACCCAACTATATCGCTACACGATTCGGGGAATTCCTGCTGTTGCGACTAACTCCATGTATTACAAAAACGCTGAACGGTCTCTTGCAGCACTTATTTGTAGAATGTGCACGGCCACCGAATGCTAGTTTTGTTTCAGTCTGCCTATCGACGACACTTATTTTATCGCGCTCATGCGTATTGTTTGTTAAAATGAAGATCCACGTAGAGGTAACCTCTGGATTAATAATCAAACATGTACAAGCAGTTCTCGACGTATAACGGTGTCCCGTTCCGCCACTTTGGATTTAAGCCGAAACGGTCGTTAATTGAATTTCAAAAAAATAAATTATTTAATAGATGACATTAAAAATAAATATATCCAGCTATATACTACATTCTTCCAATTTGGATGTGTATATGGGTCACCCACAGTAAATTATTATTTGAATATTTGATAGAAACTGAAAATATTTTTTACTAATTAAAACTACGTCGTAGAGAATTTACTGCATGTATGTATGTGTATCTGGTTGACGCCGGTCCGTGAAATATTTTTCCAATTTTCATCGGGCGGCGGATGTTAAAAGCTTAAAGAACACTGTTGTAAAGCATATTCACCGAAATTGGAACTCAATGAACTAAATATAGAGATTATCTTACTAAATGTTAACTGAATGTATTCTTCAACAGTACTCAAAATATGAACATCATAATTTAACACAAATGTGCCAGTAAGGTTAGGTCTTACACGGCCCTGTTTTCAAATAATATACTCTGGCATTTCACGGAACAACATCATTGCGAAACGTTTTTGTGATGGACATAATTGGCTTATTCTTTTTGCAGCATCACTGTTGTAATTTTGAAGTCATATTCTCATATAATTTTCTCTTCGTGTCTTCATAGTAAGAAACCGTTCAAAATTTAAAATATTGGTAAATATCGGATTGTCAGAACATGGTCTAAAAATTATATTTTTCACCGTAAACTACACAAAATGAAATGTCTTAGGGTAGAACAATCTTTTATGAACCTAAATATATCGGAAGTGTTTGTGGACGACGAAAGGAAACGTTGGAATATAGGTTTAACGATGATATATCGCAAACTTTCATGTCTATTACGTCTCTACACAGTTTGTATGAAGGAACAATGACGGTGACATTACAAATTGTGATCGCTTCAGAAAGTACGCGAAATTAAATGTTTTAGGGTAGAACAACAAAACCAGACCAAACCTAACATAATCTATAATTTAAGACATCGACTGAGGGTGCTTGATGGAATTTCAATGGTTCAATTCGAGTCCATTCGTGTGCTCGAATGCCTGAAGATGCCGAAAGGCGAAACCCGGGTCGTTAGTGACAAAATACATGGAAGTGTACAAAATCTCAATAATCCAAATCTAACATAATCTAACCCAACTTAACACATCATTTTTTGTAGTTTTCGGTGAAAAATATAATTTTTAGACAATGCTCCGACTATCCGATAATTACCAAAATATTTCCTTTCTTTACAGATTTTAAGAAAAGAAGTTCTTAATTGTAAAATATGTAGAAGAATAAGTAATGTGACGAACTTATTTAGTACAATTAAGCGCTCGTGGTCTGATTGAAAATAAATTCGTTATTTAAATACACTCCTGGGTCTTATGGACAATGAATTTTGATAATGATAAATTGTTGTGGCATTGCTAATGATATGAACACGTTCATCGTGATAAAATAATACGGAATAGGTATCGTGTTCCACCTTTCATTTGCATTTTATTATGAGTGATGGTTTCATTCTCCAATTACATACAGCTTAGTTTAATGCGTCAGATAAAATCGGCCGTATTGAAAAGCAAACAAAATCAATCAGGACACTTTAATATCCTATGTGGGTCTTGTAACGAAGATCGTTACTTACTATCTTATACTAGTTACTATGTTTTGACTACCAGGTATACGTAAACATATTTTAATATGTCTTACTTAAAATCGACTGACGGGTTTATCATAATCTTCTCTGTAGTGAAAGAGAAACACTCGTTCGCCTCTATGAAATAATTAAGAGTCTTTGCAAATCATTTTCCTTCTCATTCTTACAGCGCTCTATGTCAATAATATAAGACAATGTGAGAAACCAAATGACTCACATATATATAATATTTCAAATGGAACCGTGCCAAAAGTAATTTACTTTCGCACTCTGACATAGCTTTGTAAATAGCAGGTAAAGTGCAAAAAACAAAAGGCTCGTGGAGAATCCAATCATCATAAAATAAATTATGTATTTTTAACGTTTGCACAGCAACACAATATTATTTTGGATTATTGAGATTTTGTACACTTCCATGTATTTTGTCACTAACGACCCGGGTTTCGCCTTTCGGCATCTTCAGGCATTCGAGCACACGAATGGACTCGAACTGACAGACAGCAAACTGTGTCCAACGTTTATATAGAAGATACAAATACGGCAAATATTATTGACGAGGTAAGATATTATACGTCTGAGAGCCACACTGATACCTGAGCTAACATTTCAAGAATTGCTTTAATCCTTATTTTGTAAACAACCCATTAGCAGAGTGGCAAATTGCCGCTTTCCAACTTCTTTTAGGTGATTTTACAATTATAATAGCATTGTGGATTTCGACGAGATGCAATTCGACGAAAGGGTAAATATATACAATCATTCCACGTTTAGTGACATCTGTTAGGTGTTTCAACGTATAGGATATAATAACGGAGAATTAGGAAGGTTCAGCTGCTCATTCAGAATTGGCAAGGAATTTAACTGGGCTCTATTGATTTCCAAAATTTCTTGATTAAATAATTTATGATCCCCCATGTTTTTATGCAACAGTTTAACCCCATCATCCGCATTAAACGTATGGTTCTCCATTAGCAAGTGATTTGCGAATGTCGAAGTTTCTTTTTTTAATCTAAAGGCAGCTAAATGTTCTTATTATAATACAATATTATTATTACAATATTATTATTATGCATATTTAGCGATATCTTTCTATTTTTTTTTTACAGTGGCCTCACAACAGGAACATCGCGTGGCGTGACTCCAGTCTACCTCCGATGTCGTGCAGGACGTTTGACATGGCTGTATCCTCGAGGAGCTCTTCGGGTGATTCTTCGCCTGCATAATTCAGAAAAGGACTTCAACGTCTGCCTCAAAATTTTGTCTCCAACAGGAGACGATCCAAAAGATGACGAAGAACTGGATCTATTCGCAGAAAGACACAGAGAAGTTTTAGACTTCAGGGAACAAGCTATTGCCAATAATGAATTAGATGGAAGACGCAAGTCAAAAAAAGACATTGAGTTTCCAGCCAGGCTATTTTTGGAAGGCAAACGAAGTCTAGTACCTTTGTATGCTTCCGATGACGGAGGTGGAAGATCTGTCAGATGTTTCCGGTCGAAGGGAGGAAGGGCAGCTATATATGTAGAGGCATCAGGGAACGAGGCTCATTCTGGTCCTAGAAGGGCAGCTCGTTTACTGTATGATCTTCAACCGTTGCCCACTAGAGCATATGATCCTGCTGAAGAAGAATGCAGGCCTTGCACTGCGAAGGAGATGGCGCATGCATTTTGCACCAGTGATCTAGGTAAGCTTTATTTTTTATTAAACACATCTTTTTTTGCAACCAAGCCCGCTCCTGAAGGGGAAAATACGATCTCCTAGCTCTCCTAGCCTCCGGAGCTTATCACATTAAAAGACAAGAACTGTTTATTCAGTCAATTTGCAATTAAAATAATGGCTTATATTTAAGTGCCGATAAAACAGTGCATCTTTGATTTTATCATTGAAAGTCAAAAGAAAAACTATCTCCTTACGTGAATAAATTAACTTTCATCGTTACTAAACGAATTATATTTTGTTTTCTTTTTAAACTAATATAACCGTACCCATCATAGATGACGGTATTGAAATACTGAATGTCTAAAGTAGATAGTACTTCGGAAGTGTGTGTGCATTGCATAACATTAAATTTGAATTATTGAGATTTTCTACATTTCCATGTATTTTGTCACTAACGACCCGTATTCAGGTATTTATAACGAACTGTCTGTTTGGTTTAGTTTGAGTCCACTCGTTTGTTTTAATACCTGAAGATGCCGAAAGGCGAAACTCAGGTCGTTCGTGACGAAATACATGGAAATGTACAAAATCTCAATAATTCAAATTTAATATAATAAAATGTTATGCAATGCACACACACTTCTGAAGTACTATCTACTTTAGCCATTCAGTATTTCAATACCGTCATCTATGAAGGGTATGGTTATATTAGTTTAATTTGATGTTGAAATTCCATCAAGCACCCTCAGTTGATGTCTAAAATTTTATTATATACTCACCGTGAACGCTTAGGTCATGAAAAAATTTCATACCTACACGTGATATGTGATAATAATAAAAAGTCTACAGAGCAGTATGGGATATTAAGATGTTAACAAATATTTTAACTGCAATTACTAATACAGTGAAAATAGTTAAGCTTGAAATGTTTTTTAGATAAAAAGTAAATAAATTAGTGAGTTAAAATAGAAAATTGAATGACCATTTTTAAAAAAAATTTTATGCTTTCATTGACTTGTTGCCAGAAAGAAAGTATAAGTGCCATGCGAAAGAAATAATATTATAAACTTTTTTAAGAGTCCCGGGGGGACTAATAACCTTAGTCAGTTTGTTCCCATTATTTTAAAATATATGCGTCAAGCGGCTTGTTTATTATCAGATCGCAGATCACTGAATCGTTAAATTGTAAAATGTATATTTTTTTAAATATATAACTGCATTTTATCAAGATCAGAATATTTTTTCGCATTGAACACGAAAATGCATTCCAAATGAGTTAGTATGTTTATCAGATAATAAGTTGACGATATAAAAAAAAATATCAAAAAGTATGCCCCGGGTGAGGATCGAACTCACGACCTTAAGATTATGAGACTTACGCGCTGCCTACTGCGCCACCGAGGCTTGTGGAAACTGTGGAATAAAAAGTGAAAGAATCATAGGCGAGATTTAAATTACAAAATGATTTTTTCACACTAAATATATACACATTTACAACGAGAATACCGGACATGTTACTATGACAATATAAAACTTACGCGATAACAAATATTCTGCCAACATTGAGCAATAATTCTTCTTATCTTTCTATGTAAGACTGGCGACCAAATTAATTTACGTGTGATGGTAAAGAAAACATTCATAAATTGCATTTTCTCGTTTACATTTTTACCGTAAACATTGATGACCTAACTCCGCTTGCATATAATATATATCGACGGTTTTTCGACCAATTGATGTAACCCTCAAAAAATACGAAGAAAAGTTTATCATTGGATCTCATTTCAAAGACCACAGATCTGGCCGAGACCTGGTCACTCTATAACATTAGTATTTAAATATTAAAATAATAAATTTTCAGTACGAGTGATAATAGGCAGGGTGCCAGATATTTTTATTTTTTAAGTCATTCAAGATTTACTAGACGAGAAGACATCACAAAAATCCATACTCAAGATTTCCAATATTATTTTATAATTTAAAATATCGACTGAGGGTACTTGGTGTAATTTCAATATCAAATTTTGTACATTTCCATTTCGACGATGTTTTGGCCAATTGATATAACCCTCAAAAATACGAAGATGTGTTAATGATTGGATCTCATTTTAAAGACGACAGAGCACGTCTCAGCCAAATGCTGTAAATTAGCAAAATAAATTGACGACTTTTTGGAAGGAAAACATCATTTTATATCGGTTTTAGGTATAAAAATTCTGGCCCGGCCACTTGATATAAGCCACTATTATATCGACATTCCCTACGTATAATCCCGTATCTGCAAACACGAGAATTTACAATAGTGTATTTCAAAGATTCATAACGCAACTCACCATATAATGTTTTCGATAAAAAAACTTTTTACTCTCCTGAACAATTTCAATTTTGAGGGTTACATCAATTGGTCGAAACACCGTCGATTATATTGTATGGTTGTTGATACCATGATTCTCCGGCCTTTCGACAGTAGTGACAGTACTGATGCTGCTGCTATTAATCTCCTTTTGTCCCAAGAGTTTCGTAGTGCTCTGTTTAAACATGGCCGTCGAGACTACCTAGAGTAGAACGAAGCAATTGAAGACACAAGTGGATGAAGCAGTTATGTCACAAAATCAAAGTTTTGAGTAAATAATAGTTAATTTTTTTGATATAATATCTTCAAGCCGAGGACAACTTAACTAGTTTAATGTTAAGTGGTTACAAGCGTTTTAAGAACCTACAAACTAATTTCTTAAAAGCTACAAATTTGTCATTTATTTATTATATATTTAAATATATATATTCTCCCCACTTGAACCGCCTAAATCTCAAGTCGATTTTTTTAAAGTGTTTATTTACACTGTTGTATTTTTCTACATGGAAAAAGTTAAGTTTTCAATCCTGTCTAGGAAAGTGTAGACACCTGTTTTTTTAGATAATTATGTTTTTGACTGCCTTACCCTGTGGCTTCTTTGTGTGTTCACATTTTTTTATTTTACTATAAAATAATATTAGGATAGAAAAACTGTATTTACGTTAAGAAATGACACGAGTGGTGGTCCGTTTATGTTTTTGATGCTCAATATTGTCATTCTGTACGAAAAGTCTTACTATTGAAGAGTTATAAAGAAGCTAGAATTTTAATATTGCATTTTAAAAATGCTGGGTATTGTAAATGTAACGACACTTCCTTGTTATTTCATCGTATACTTTCGCAATTATAATGGATTTATGTAAGAAGATTTTCAGTCGTAATCGAGTGCAAATTATAATAATATCACAATTTCACTACTACTTCATGTATCAGCTCCAGAGCGAGCGTGTCCAATCGCGCTTTATTATCTGCCAATAAAATTGTCAATTAAAATCATAAATTGCCTCCGACATCGTTAAGTGCTTTTAATAATACCATGATCGATGCCCCCATATAATGAATAACTAATAATAATAAATTTGTGCGCTGCGCTGCGAACGTATAGAGCTTTTAACTTTATTGCAATAATTATTATCAGTCCATGGTCCATTGATTTTAAGTATCATTGTCAAAATAGAAAATTTTACAAAGCATGCACTGTAGAGCAGGGCTTCTCAAACTATGTTCCGCGAAAACTTAGAATGGTTTTATATGCTGCTGCAGCTGCAAAAAAAATCAAACATGTTTGATTCGTATTCATATTATATACTCAACAAAATAAACAGGTGTTCTGTTAACATTGTAGGGTTTACAAAGTGTTCCCTCGCAAGAAAAGTTTGGGAAACTCTGCTGTAGAGTAAAGGCAAATCAAAGTTAAGTATACGCTTTATAACTTTTCAATTTTTACTACACTTCTACAATTTGTGTAAAATATTATACCTACACTATAGAAAGAATTTCTTCTACAATCAGAACGATTCTATCCTTACCCCTTAAATATTATCACTAGCTATATTTGAAACCCAATCTTAATTTGAAACACGGCATTAGCACGGCTTTTAGCGGAATTTGTAAACAAGAAAATTCCCCTTACAAAAGGGATCAAATAAAGTTAAAAATACCCCAAAGAAGACCCGTAACTAATATAGTGTAAACCCAATTTTATACATAATGCATGGTGTACGCAACCATTGTAATGTGATCGAGTTATACATATTACGTTTTTATACATTTTATCACTAAAATTGATACTTTACCATTCCACTTGTTCTCGGCTCTTTATGTATTTTATCGTTTCAATATTTGGTAAATATGCTACTCTTTTTCTGCCTGAAAAATTACTTAATGCTGCTTAAAAAAAATGCCATTCTTCTAAAACGGCAAAAAATCAAAAGTTGCGAGCAAGAAAACCGATAAATTATGTAAAATACGGAATATTATTCGTCGACAAGACCTTTCTTTGAAAAGGTTCTAACTGCACTTGACCATGTTTTGAGATACGAGCGTTTGAAGTTTTGATCATATTTTGTATTTTGAAGGAAAAAATGCATTTTTATTAGTGGGTTAGCATATATTTATATATATAAATATATTACTTGTTTTTTATATAATTTATTGTAACTAAAGCCTTTATATTGGAAAATAATGAGTATCTAAAGCTTTTATTAAAACTGACAACAATAGTTTGTTTGAAAAGGTTTATCGGATATTTCAATTTTATCAACCAAAATGTTCTGATTTTTGAGACATTTATTAATACTATATATTATCATGACTTGCTAAGCCTAACTAAGCTAACAATATTATTATAATACAACAGAATAATAATACACATATACTTTGAATGTTTGAACGAACTCAGCCAATTTTTGTCAACGACCACATCGATAAAACAATAGAAGTAAAAGGTAAAACACACACCAACCATCGAGCGAAGAATGTTCAACATGACGTGAAAACCTTTTCAAAAAAACCGTGATGTGTATTTTTTTCTGTGAGATGGTAATAAGCAGTTATATCGATTCATAGAACCGAATAAAATAAATTTATGAAAAAAAATGTGTCAATAGAACTCCGAAATACTGCTAACTCTCTCATTGAACAATATATGACTCTGAAATCAACGTGTGTGGCAGAATGTGGTTAATACAACATTTTCCAATTATAAGGTCATTTTTGGCCAAAATGTTAAAGCAAGGTAACGAAATGTCAATATTGTTTGTCCTACGAAATTCCATTCGATATCTTATCGTGACTTTTTCATACTGACAAATTATCGGTTTCCCTGATTCCCATGTATGATGATTGGGCATTAATTAATTAAATTTTCTGCAGAACTGCATTGTTATTAGCGGCTTTAAGTAAATAATCGATGACAAAAAAAGTAGCACGTTGTAATGCATTACCCAATATGTTTCTATTCATCGTACTAAATAGATATTGGATTACATAAACATTGTAATAATGATTATTATTTTTTCTCTCATAGATCATTGGTTTAGCGCCTCACAACCTTGCTACCAATGACAAAAACCCTACGGCTATGTAGAGAGATTTTTTCTTTTAATAGGGAAGGTTTTTACGGTTTCGGCTATTAAATATTTCGAGTCATTACCTTCGTGTTTTATTACTGCAACTCAGACTGTGCTGCGGGCATACTAATTTGCCACAATATTGTTTTTAACGGGATTCATAAATAAACATTTATGCAAGGCTGATTTGATCCGTTATCCCATACATTTACAATGCCACGTCCCACATCCCTTCAAAGGGTTGTTGTTTATATTAATAATTAATGTTATTTTGACAAAGTTACTAAATGGATATCACCGAAAACGTCTTATAATTTATACGAAATTCACAAACGATGATAATAATAATTTAAGAGGATACTTGGTGCAACTTAATAGTTAAAATTGTGTACACTTCCATAAGTTCTTTCACTAACTACCAGAGTTTCGCCTTTCGGCTTCTTCTGGTATTAGTAGAGCACAGTTTGTATTGTTTATGTGCTAATTTTATTTCTAGGTGTTATTATGAATTCACAATATCTTTTTACGCACAACATATTAACAGTCAACCTTGATTCTGGATAGCAACGTCAATTCCTGTACAATCCAGACGACCTGGCAATCCTAATTATATAGTGCCTTAAAAATTCGTGCAAAAAAAGTAATAATGAAACACAATCAATAAATTATACAAAATTTATGTTTAATTTATATCTATGAAAAATTGAAATTATTGAATATGAGACTATTTTCAATATTCCCTTATGCATAAACTTCTCGTGTTTTCTAAAATGCTAAGATAACATTTATGTTCGTCAGTAGGTATTACAAAAACAAATAAAACACCCCCTCTGAATATAATATACACCATGCAGTTACCATAAGAAGACGTGACATCCCAATATTAATAAATTCTTCAAAAGCTCCTCTATAAATCTCGGCGCGAACGCACAAAAATAACCATTAAAATTAAATACAATAATTATTGCCCATAAACATCCAGTTTACATACAGCGAAGGATTGGATCCCTCGAAGAAAGACAATAAACGTGATTTTTGAAACCATTTTAATGAAGTTAATTGAAAAGATTTTTACTACACATCTTGTCGTCACAAGACTTTTACTCCTATCTAAAAGACAAACACCAGCTCTTCATTAAAAACACTTCAATTTTATATTTAAATACACTGGGGCCTCGTATAACACGGTCATATGGTTCCACAAAAACGTCGTGTTATACGAGGGTTGAAGTTCGTACAAAATTAGAGTATGCTTTCCAAAAAATATCGAATTCTGTTAATATCCTTTTTTTTTTTAATAAACAATCGAAAAATGTGCATTTACGTATGTATTGAACGAAACTTAATTAACGTATAAATAGATCATTCATTCATCATCGTATTCTATATGTTGGAATCTTTTTCAGTTCGGTTCGAGATCGATTGTGAGCTTTCATTATCGGAGGACTCTAGAGTATTTTCGATTTAGGCTTTAAAAATTCTGTAATAAGCGATTGTTTGCTTTTAGTGTATAAATCTTTACGTATTTCGTGATAAGGGGCCAAGATCTGTTGTAATTCCCTCTTGAACTTCCAAACTTATTCCCATTGTAGGATCATTTTCTACAAAAAAATGCAGAAATCGTGTTATATAATAGCGTGTTGTACAAAAATATGTCACATTTCATCAACCGTGTTATACAGTTTCCGACTTGATCTAACTAACGAACAAATTAGTAGCATAATTATAAATAGCAGAAATAAATTAAATACATAAAAGAATTTCAGTGTAATCAATAGTGTTCACGAAATATTTGTAATGTTTTATTTTTTTTGTTTTCTGACGTTACATATTTTACAACCTTATCACCATCACTACCATTACACTATTAACACGTTTTTCGTAATCAAAATAAGCAACAGTTTTCTATCCAAATAATTAATGGTTATTTACTTGAATTTCTGACATAATTATGCGATTATAATTAAATAACCTAAATTAAGTCGAACCAATTCTTTTAACAAATCCAGTCATATCGGCTCACAATCGGCGTTGAAATCTTTTCTAATCGTTATGTACTCCACCCTCGTAGTTTCGTGGATTTTTTTCGTGTTGTTATAGCTTCGCTCTAATATCCTACTAACATAATTTAGGGCTGTAAGAATATTATTTTATTTATTGTCTATTTTTACATCCCTCCGAATATTCACTTGTCTACCTGTTAGCTACAGATGAATTTTAAACCAGTGTGAAGAGTACTCTAACCCTATATTGAGTCGGTGGGGTATTTGGTTGAGTGGCTGTATTGTATAGAGAAGAAATAACTAAACACATCATTCCCATTAAAACTCGTAATAATACTGGGCAACATAGCTTATTCATGCATGGCATTTCTTTTGATGTTGCGTCATTGATGGTATTATAAAATATCGAAGATATTATTTTTTGAAAATTCTCATAACGGGTCAACCAGTTCTGATCATTATATAAAATTGTGGATGTTGTACATTTTTTTCCTTTACTAAATATATTATAATGGCTATCCTCCAAGAATTGCCAATTAGTACTATAAAATTGAAATATAAAAGTGTCCTTTCGAGGAATTGAATTCTTGACCGCGTAACCGAGTAAGACGAAAGCCGATACGAAGAACGATATACTCCACATAGCAATATTCCAATATTCATTGATTTTGTATGATTTCAGAAGTTCTTGGTATTATCGTATAATTATTTCCTTGGGTGCGTCGTAGATATCATATTTTTAACTGGGCTTTTAGTGTTTAGTTTAAAATCGTTGTTCGCGAATGTAATTACTGTAAATATATATATGTATCGAAAAAGGATAAATTTTAAGAATAAAATCGATCAGAGAAACGAATACATAATGAAACATCATAAAATTAATAATATATGTGTACATATTGAATATATTTTCGTCGTGGGGTCTAAAATAGCCAACATATATTTTATATATTGTAGCAAGCATCAGTCATTTACGGTTAAAACCTTATTTTATAACGAGACGTACAAGTCGGTGAGTATAATAAGGAAGGCAACAAACGCGTTGGGGGTGCGCAGCCTCGAGCTTTACAGGGTTCAAAAGATTTTTTTTATTTTACAATCTTACATATTGAGCTTTTAACCTAATAAAGATTGGCGCCCACCCATTTTCGATAGGTAAGGTATCAAAAGTTATGTTTTTGATATAGTGAGATTGATCTAGTTAATATTGATGTTTTCGATCCTCGTTACGTCATAATATTTCATCGATAATCGTTTGAAATTAGAATGCATTTCAAAAACATTTTTAAACTATTAAAGATAGTTCCTATATCGCCGTTTGTAAGATAATAATTATAGGCGATTTTGACAGCGGTTCAATTATCTATTATTGTTAAGTCACATCAAGATCCATCATTGAAATCATAATATATTTTAATTAATAAAATTGCGCGTTTGTTAATATTCTTTATTCAAAGCTGTGTGCAAAGCAAAATGTGCGCACTACTTACTTTCCATTACAGCGCATCTCTGAATGTGAAATAATATGAAGCTCGAAGAAACCTATCTAAATTGAAAAATTCTCTTACCTCCGAGTTCCTGACAAAATCCCCTAGTATTCGCCGCAAACATCTGTTTTCAAAGCACAGTATACGGTTAACCTGTATCTTGGTGAGGTGCCATGACTCGCAACCGTAAAGCAACACCGTCAGAATGCATACGTTGAATAAGTGGCACTTGGTTTTGACCGAGTACAACCTTGAGTCCCAGACTTTCCGCATTGAGTTAAAGGTTGCTCCAGCTATCCCTAATCGGATTCCGAGCTCTTTACGCGGATTTAGATCGTCGCATTCTCACTAAAATAAATCGAATGAAATGGAGAATATATAATCTCCGACTTTGCAACCAAAACGGCTGCAGCCAGTTTTCATATTCACCGCCAACACTCACACAAACAAGCGCGTAGCCACATAAGTATATGTAATACGTAGGGCTGACGATTAACGCTGCGTATCGGGAGTTCAAAGTTGAAAGACTGAATATAGAGAGCTTTTTTCAAAAATATTTTTTCTTGTGTTCTACTTGACATTTTCATGACCTGTTGCTTAAATTCTCTATCGAGATTTCTGCCCGCCGAGACTTCTTGGAAAAATATTTATTTTGAATTGTAAAATATTATTAATTCTTTATTTTGATATACTCATCAAATTAATTTGTTAAAAACGGAGTTCGATAGAAGATTTCTGAGTTCCAAAACTGTGAATTAAAGTTTCATCTTTTTACTTCACCTCTGTCCATTGATATTGATATTATTGACGATTATTTACAAATGGAGTTAATTGAAATCCAATGCGACTCTTTGCTGAAGCAAAAATATTCTGAAGTTGAAATTCTAGAATTTTACAAATACCTACTGATCGGTTTCCTAAAATGTTGTCTTTCGTAATGCGTATAATGGCTTTGTTCGAAAACACATATTTATGCGAGCAATTATTTTCTGTAATTAAAAACAACAAAACTACAGAAAGTTCAAGATTAACCGAACAGCATTTATCGTCAATTTTGAAAATTACGACAGTTCAAAATATTCAACCAAATTATAATGATGTGCTTTGTGGAAAACGGTCCTAACTATTTGTCACTTTGTTTATAATTTGTATATTTTAAACGTCTTTTATTTGGTCCAATTTTAAATATTGAAAACATGCGGCCCTACACTGATGTAAATTAGTTTAAATGACCCGCGGTGCAAATCGAGTTTGAAATGCCTGCCTTTATATTTGTTAAGGAATAGAAAACTGTATACTGTTCAATTATAATAGAGGTCCCCATATACACTTTAATTAACAGCTCCATCGAGAGATTTACATTAATCAATATACGTAGTCCACCAGTCTTGCCTTTTTGCAGATAGCTTTATGCTTGGTACGATATTATACCTTTTATCATGTGCATTACAAATATAATTGGATTCACATGTTTTCTCCAATAAAATAAATACAACACTATTTTGTTATGCGCACCCATATTACATTGTAAAAAGAAACAAATGAAATGCGTTTAAATTACACCACTCAAGATGGCCGAACAATGATCCGATGAGTTATGGCGGCAACAAAACTATAGATAATTTTATCCATAAATTATTATAGAGGCGTGCGTTAGAAAGAATCTCTATGCATCACTCAAGATTATTCTTAGGTAGGTAAATAATGTTCCATGTTCAAAAAGATGCGTTTTCTTGCCAGTCATCTCGAAAAAATCCTAACCGAAAGATTGTATTGTGTATATTTTTCGGCGGTTCTTTTTTTCGGATTTCTACGGTTCGATGTATATTTTTTAATCAATAATGCGATGCACTTACGAACAACAAGATTTTTATTCCACATTGTTTGACCATGGCTGTTCTTAAATCGGAGTATAGGGTATTTTATTGCTTAATATGTATGATGGTTTTTAAAGAAATATTTAATTTTCTCTCTCCAACACCGTATACAATAATCCAATTACTGGGAATTTTCACTATGGATTTGGGGAGTTTAATCTCTGCTTAACCACTATGCCTTGTTCTTCAACTAAAGTTTTATATAGAATTATCATATCTCGGTCGACTTTCTTTCCTTTGTGGGCATGTTTAGTTCTTTTTTTAAAGTATTGAATTACCGAATCGTCTGGAGCCATGTTTGCATAGTATAATCGCCGTAACCAGACAGCCACTAATATAATCCAACCGCAAAACACATATTGAGCAGAGGAGTCAAACATGCGACCCACGAGCATAATCGATAACTATTTTAAATAATTAATGTTTCTTGTCTACTCACCTTAAACTCTCAGAGGGTATTTAAAACTATGAAGTTACGATCTCTTACGGGGATTGATGGTAACCATTTGAGAAGACCCGGATCGAAGACAGGCGAATGACTGGTTATCGAACGTCCTGGAAGGGCTGGGATCTCAAACACCATTTCAAATCCGGTTCAACACTTTCCATCGAATATGCAGTGGTTTACAATACACAATATATAATCTTAACACCTAAAATTGATTCTACAACATTTACTTTAAGTTATAATACAAATAACACGACAAACGATTTTAAATCAAGTCCAATGCAAAACAAACACAACCAATTCATATTGTCACCTGCGCCGACCACGAGGTCGGCACTTCACCTCCACTCGACAGATCGTAATCGACTGTGTACACATACAATTCAAAAAACTCCCTGCATCGTCGGAGCCACCCCTTTCCGTCAACAATGGACTCGTCTAGCGGACGTGCCCGGCGGCTATTGAACGGCTTGGCAACAAGAGTCGGCCGATTCTCCGAATTATTGTCGTTACCGCTGAGTGATTTCAGTTCTGGACACTAATGAAACTTAAACTTAACAAAAAAACCAGGGTGTGCACATTATTCATCTGAGAGTCGAAAAAAGTGGGCTAGGCATATTCGTCATTTTAAATTCTCCCTATCTTATGCAGGACCAGTTACACTTCCACTACACCAGTCACTTTTCAACTTAAGGGTGGGTCTGTTCCGCTACTTAAGTTACAATATTAATAATGAGGTTCTACCAAATACCTTTTCAATCTGGCAATGTTATCTAATAATTCTAATTTTTTATCATAACGTTATTTTTTTTATTTTAGTTAGTTTTCAGTGCATTGATATGAATGGTTATTGTCTTGTCAGTGCGAATGGTCGTTGGTTAAAATGAGACTGTCGCTCTAAAAGAGTTTCAAATAATTGGTTAACAAGCAGATCTCTCAATACCATCAATAAAAAGAAAGTTTAAGACATCGACTCAAATTCACCAATGTTACCATAGAAATACTGACAAATACGGTGTTATGAGTCCATAAGCGTGATAGGATATGCTACAGATTGCATGACTACATTCATTTTAATTCTCGATTATTTTGCAATAAACATATTTACACACAATATGTACATTTAAATACAATAAAAAATATCTTCCTCAATGTATTTAGGTACAATAATTATTACAAATCAGTTTAAATTTCATTTAAATATATCTATGTACTTTAGATCCATAAATATTCTATCATTATAATCGTACTCGCGAAATAAATGGCAACATTTATGATAATCAACAATCTGTAAAATAATTTGAAAATGGAATTTGTAATACTTGTAAAGAAGAGTATCAAATTTAGGTTATGTTTGTTGTATCTAATATTTTCAATATAAGATCATTCTTATTTATTACTTCTGTCGTAAAGGGAGCAGATTACAAAGTAAACTAGTATATTCTAAAAAAGAAATACCGTAAGTAACTCTGACGAGTGAATAGTGAAGGTAAAAAGTCAAGTGACTCCGTTCTATCATACAACAATACAAAAAAATACAAATGAACCAGTCTCCATAGCACACTCCATTTGTACGTGACTTATATCGTTTGAAATTTGAGTCTTCATTATAAATAATAGGGTTGCCATACGGGGAGATAGACTGTATTTATTGATATTCTGTATTTTTGTCTGTTTCGTATATAAGCGAATATTTGAAAAAAAAACTGGAAATTTCATCATCTAACCGTCCTAATATATATTTCTTTCATAGTATTCGCTCCCAATGTGGAGTAAATGTACACACTATGAAGCATCTCAACAGAAGTTGTTTTTACAAAAATTGCTTACTATTCTATATTTTGTATGAAAATATCATCCGATTCATTCATAATTTATCCATAGACATCAAATCGATATAACCCCTATAGTACGCCATATATTATAACCATGTCCGCTCCCAATGTTGAAGGTATCGACGATGTTTTGGCCAATTGATGTAACCCTCAAAAAATACGAAAATTAGTTAATTGTTGAATCTCATTTTAAAGATGACAGAGCAAGTCTCGGCCAAATGATGTAAATTAGAAAAATAAATTGACCACTTTTTGGAAGCGAAACATCATTTTACATTGGTTTTAGGTTTCAAAATTCTGACCCGGCCACTTGATGTAAGCCACTATTATATCGACACTCCCTACGTATAATACCGTATCTGCAAACATGAGAATTTACAGGAGTGCATTTCAGAAATTCATAGCGAAACTCACCATATAATATTTTCGATAAAAACAGTTTTTTCTCTCCTGAACAATTTGAATTTTTAGTGTTACGTCAATTGGCCAAAACACCGTCGATATGGACTCCCAATGGAGCGTCTCAACAGAAGTTGTTTTGCGAGAACTGCTTGTTATTCTATCGCTCAACCTCTATTTTTCGAAGAGGCTGACACTAGAAGGATGGGTCTAGGAAAGAACTAAAAGTTAGCTAATCGCTAGCGGTTCGTCCCGTTTTTAGGATCGGATGAGTGAGAGGATTCCCCTCCCGTTCGACCATCATCTATTTTATAGAAACGGTTATCTGTGCTCGAAGATAGCGTTCTTAATATATGTTTTTTCCATTAATACCACTGATAATGCATATATGTATTATTTTATAACGTCAGCCTGAAGTGCTCCGAATAAAGTCAACATTGCATTAAAAATGTTTCATTCCAGTATGAAATTAAAACATTTAAAAGTCTGTATAGTAATAAATACTTTTTAAATAGTAAAACATATTGATAATCCATCTTTAAACTTGTCGATAACCGAGTCAATAAGCCAAAATCTGCCGAATCATCTCTCTGGTCTGCTTAATAACAATGTGTATCACAATGGCCGCCGTTATAAAACTGCCCTGCCAGCCAATATGACAACTCGTCTATCTTATTTAGCAGCTGGCGATTAAAATACATTAAGTGCATCACGAACTATCTGACTTAAATTACACGTTACTAATTTATTCACAATATATTTCACATAAACGTTTGCGCTAAATAATATCGAACACAAGAGCGTATTCTCGATGTTGTTATAATATGGAGGGTCTGTCAAATAGATTGAGTTTATCATACACGGGCGGTGTATTATTTGAAACGATTCTTTCTCTCTAACCAGAATTGCCATGAGAATCTTACCTCAATTGGTAGTATCATAGTTATTGTTAGCTAAACTAAAACATGTCGCAAGACTCAGTTGTAAAATCATTGAAAACCAATCGAATGACATCATGCGAATCACTTAATTTAAAATGATCATAATTAAATACTTCATCGAGTAACTAAGAAAGGAATTAAACTTAATAATTTTACTGTATATAATATAGAGTTTTTATAAATTAATTCAATCATCAACAGTAATCGATTATTAGTAAATGACACTTTAAATAGGACAGGTGGGTCAGTACTATTACATTTACTTCCGTTGGGATTTTCACGTCCAAACACTAGTAATTAATTGTGGACTATTATTGTCTGTCTTACCCTCTTAAATATAGAAATAAACCCACCCCACCCTTCAATTTTAAATTGAGAATCATTGATAACCTTAGAAATAAATAACCGTGTGATATAGTTAGACTGATATGCTTCTTAAATAAGTGAAACACGTGTGACATTTAGTAACACAGCCAGTGAAATAACTAAGTTATCAATTTTATATTAAAAATCAATTTCCACAAAGTTACAGCAGAATCCATCGAAAATATCTTTGAAAACAAATCATACAGAAACATATTACGCCTAAAATGATTCGTTCTGTAAAAATAAGTCTTTTTTTTACTTTAAAGTCACAGTTTCTGTTTTCTTTTTTGCTCTTTCTTTATCTCGGTGTTCATACATATTTATCTTTTTGATTTATTTTCAAATAATACCTGGCAGTTGACGAGAACGTGATAAAGTGACGATAAGGCTGTGTCAATATTTGGGTGCAACTAACTTTGTCCAAACACGAAATATATTATTATGGAAGTGATGTTTGCATTATATAAACACTATTTATTCCTGCGCGACCCAACAAGTTCTTTTTATTATCTGTTATTTTGATAATATTTTCAAATCAGTATCGATAGTATTTTGGCCAAAAATATTTTGGCTCAATATCGACTGTGTTTTGGCCAATTGATGTAACCCTAAAAAGTTCCCTTGCCGTAAGGAAAACATCATTTTACATTGGTTTTAGTTTTAAAAATTCTGATCCAGCCACTTAATGTAAGCCACTATTTTATCGACAGTCCTTACGTATAATCCCGTATCTGCAAACATGAGAATTTACAGAAGTGCATTTATAATCGCAACTCACCATATAATGTTATCGATATAAACAGTTTTTACTTAAACGATTTCAATTTTGAGGGTTACATCAATTGGCCAAAAAAAAAAACACCCTCGAAATATTTGGAAACGATTAGATATTTATTTTTGGGTGAAAACTTCAATGAAATCCGTAAATGTCACGGAAGTTTTAAAATTTGTATAAAACGTTATCGGAGTATTTCTTTACGAGTTTATCAAACCAGGTATATGATTGTCTCCACAGTAAATAAATTAAACTTCAGATATCTCTCTCCGGAGCGTTTCCCTTCCAACAGGACACGTGAACCCTTTTGACATCGTTTTCAACGTTATCCACTCGTTGTCGGGGTGCCTCCCGGAGTTTCTTCGGTAAATCCTTTCGAGAGATTTAGAGTTCTCAAATTTGACGTGATCATAAATCCTCGCACCCCCAATCCCTTTAATCATAATTAAAAAAGAGGGTACAGTATTTGTAAAAATGCGCCATTTCGACAGTAAAGTACCCAATTAATTTATTACTATAGTAAAATTTACGGATTTTGTATTGTTATAGTTTATCTATTAAAAGGGAATACGTACATTATATACCTAGTACTTGGTATACTGCCCTGCAAAGTAAAAACACAGTAATTACATGTTTAACGTTTCGTCAGAATCAGATCATTTACCTTTTAGTATAGTAATATTTATATATGGATAGTGATTTTTTGGGATAATGTACAAAAGTTCTATGGCTTCTTTTAAAAGTAATAACCAAATTGAAAAAGTAAACATTTCTGTTAAAATAATCTGTCCATGTGTTTATATTTACTATTGGCTAGTATTTTGTAGCTACTGTAAGTAAAAACACAGTAATTAATAACATCTTATTATTATATATATAATTGTAAGTAAAAACAGTGTTTTCACAAAAAGGGCTTTTTTTTACTTACAAACATAATGAAACTTTGTTTTTACTTACAGATTCGAGTTAATTTTTAATAATTACAAAAACATTTGACCTTTTTTAGTACAAAATATAAATTTTACTGTGGATTTTCTTCCCTAAAATATTCCAAATTCTCCACTTTATCATACTTTAATTACGTCATTTTCTGTAATTACTGTATTTTTACTTAGCAGGGCAGTATATTTATATCATACTTGATTTGTTATAAAGGTTAGTTGTTGATTTTGATCATATATATCAAAATTGATCTTATTTCAAAATTTAATACATATAAAATGATCATAATTTCGATCATCATCGAATCATTGTCAACAACATCTTGATGAGGTGCATTCGGCTACGAATATCAAACGGATTTTGATGTAACTTTGAGTGCGCAATTGAAAGGATATGATTTTGTTACGACAGGCACACCCACCCACCTACCCACCTGTGTTCAAACAACAAATCCTTGAAGCAAAATTTAATATATTTAAAGTAGATAACATTATCACATCGTCGTTATTTGTTTTCTTAGAACGTTTTAGCTTTTAAGCACACTATCTTTCTTATAACCCTTCAGTGACCATAACAATTTTTTTGTCTTTCATAGTTTTTTGATACAATTTTGTAACCCAATTGAAATGATTTAAACCGTAGTTATTTTTTCGAATAAATAAACGTTACGCACGATTATTTCAAAAATATATTTACTATTGCTTGTATTATAAATGTAAAATAAAAAAATTGCCCAGCTTAATAAACAACAATGAATCATATATTTTGAACTTTTTTAGTCACTCGAGGAGAAATAACATGACGACATTCACGCCCATGCCGAAGATCTCAAATATTAAATTCGTTTTTTGACCTTACTGCAACTAGAACCCAAAACTGATCGCTATGGTAAATCGTACTTTTGGAATGCAGAGGTCAATATAAAAATGTTACAGTTCTGAACTAGGGATTCCATTCGGCATTATCAACTATTCAGATATCGAATAGCTAAAACTATTCGAATAGTTTCTGATATATGAAAATAATATTGAATAATTAATAACATTACATTATATATGCTAAAATAAAATTTGCAGCAGGTTTTTTTTCAATCACTGAAATTACGGCATGTTTAAAGGGTGTTTAGCCCCGAATCATTCGTCAAACTCAAGTATTATGATTTATGATAAGATACTGAAAGCGTCCGAGTTACGTGAAGACAAAAAAAAACACTAGCTGGGGTATTCGTCATTGTTCTTGAAATCTGGAGAAATTGTGATGTGATCTCTCGTCGATTTTGTAAAATATTTCATTAAAAATTATTACGAATAGTATTCGAATAGTTGCCCAACTATTTGAATATCGAATACATAGAAAAGGGATGAATATATTTACGTATCAAATATTTGAGTGTGAATCGCTATTCTGAACTAAATAAATGATAATAGTTTTTTCTATTCAATATCCGAAACCAAATTTTATAAATCAATATCGACGTATAGAATAATACCAAACTACATACATCCACACAACATTCATTGAAAATTGTTCCTATAAATTAAATATTATAGTTAAAGACATTTTCTCTGGTGATTTTAGTGTTAAAATAGCACTTGATACATCTTTTTGTTATCTCAGAGGCATGAATAATGTAGTACCATTCAGAGAATATACCTCAGTCGGGCGTCGAAGAGGGCATATCAGTTTTGTTGACACAAGATTATACCATTCCATATTGTTTATCAATACTATCCTATCATCATACTAAGAAACGAACGCTCAATATGTGAGACAGGAAGTTGTTACAAGAAACATTATTACCAAGTAATATAATACTATAATATACGTTCATTAATTGTTATATTTTGTACCAAAAGTCAACACAAAAAATGTGTATTATTAACCTTTTATAGGGCAAATTAGTTTTTTCCGAAATTAACTGCGAACTATATTATTTCGAATTATATATTGTGTATTGAACAATAATTTTGCCATACAAATGAAAAATACTTAGTAATATTTTGGAAAAACTGTAATATGCGGTGGTTTATTTATTGAAAAAATACTGTAAATCGATAATATAACCATCAAAAATATCATTTGCAAAATCGACGTATGCGCAATGGTCGATTACCAACCACTTACGTATAGTAATTGTTTGCGAGTGATTGGTGCACACTTCAAGTTAGATGGTCGATAAATACACTAAAGAACTTTATCGATATCGTTTTTAGGTATTAAGGTTGACATATCTATGACACCGTATGTAGATAAAACTTTCGCGTATGTGGACTAGTTACCGAATATATCTATCCAAAATCGGTCCTATGTCACAATGCATTTACGGAGTAAACAATCCTATGTCCATTAAATCCTAAAAAAATCATGATATAAATGAAACTTTTCAATCCCCTTATCTATCCAACTGCAAAATAACGAACACCGTAAGAAAACGACTATGCTAATTGATATAAAATAAAAACCGTTTTGAAAACACGTTTTTGCTTCTCCTATAAAATTGTTAAAATGGACACAGGACCTTTAGCCACACAGATACAGATTTTAAAATAATCATTGCAATTGGCGCGCAAAAAATTGAATTTAACTTCTTTTCTAGACAGGAACCGGAAATATTTGTTTTATTTGGTAGTGTAGAACAGTGTTTCCTAAACTATAAAAATATCCGCCTTTTTCCTTCATTTTAAATGGCGTCAGTTGCTTCGAAAGATTTTGTAGGCAGCCCCAATATAATTAACACACGCATCCTTAATGAAAAGAATTTAATTATATTATACCTGAAGGAAATTGACATTTTTCTTCAAATTTGCGCTCGTTGCAACAGTTAATTCTCTCGAATGTTTTAGTCTAAAGGACTAAAATTATACTGTCCAAAAGTATATCACGTTATTGTAGATAAATGCGGATTAAATCTACCAATTGACTATTCCCGTCCAGTGACAAATATTGCAGCTGTGGGCAGAAACAACTGTGTGGGGTTTGCACGCAGTTTAGCACCTATTAGTCTCTCAAGACTGTTGATGGGAAACAATCAAATACAAGATGAACCCTGTCAGTTAAATGTACTCTATAATAGGTGAACTTAATTGAAAAAAGCCCACGTTGACACTGGTACCGTAAAGACTGTTGTTTTCTTACGTACTATGCTATGACTCTTTCGCACTCATTGGGTAATTTAAAAATGGCTTAATTAAGTTGATATCAAGTCGTAAATGTTCTTACTTATTTGATAGTCATAGATAGGCAAGAATCGATGCTATGTCAAAATACCTTAAAAAATTGCACATAATTAATTAGATATGAACGATTTTTCACAAATAGTTTTATTTTATTTGTATTTTCAAATGTTTTATTTTTACCGGGGACCCGAGCCGGAACCGAACCGAAAACAGGAAAAAACTGCTATTTTTGCCGGAGCGAAAACCGAAACCGAATTTTTTCGCTGATAAAAGCCAGATTTAATTGGTAAATTGTATCCAAATTTTTTTTATTCAATTGATAAATTGTATTTTTATCAATTGATAATTCTCGCGATGAGTGAAACCGGTCCTGAGCATTATTAACATGTGGACGTCGTACAAAAAAATTGATTTAAATACCAGCTGAACCGAAAACCGGAATATAACCGATATATATTTTATTTTACCGAACCGGAATAAAAAAATAACGGTTCGGGACCCTGATTTTTACGTACAATAGTGACAGTGACGTCTACATTTAAAAAATTACTACAACTTAAAAAAACAATTATTCTAATCATAAATAACATAAAAAAAAAGTGTCGTAATAATTATATCGCCCTTTATTTTTGCTTTCATTGTAAATTTAAATCTAAAATTTCGAGAGTTTAACTGTCAAACAAAGCACACTATTTTTTAATGAAGTGATTAGTTTCTTAATAATTATTTTTTTCGCCCCGTGGGGCATATAAAAAAACACTCCAACTCAATTTTATGAATTGTATTATTTTCTCCAAAAATACCAGAAATATTATTGATACCAACATTGTGAAATAAGATATTGGTTATTGAACATTGCTATAATATATAAATTCTTTTTATTTTCAGTCGCCAAAGGCGTGATCGTTGGAGTGCAGCAGCGCCCCGAGCTTGACACCACTGAGCTGACCATCCAAGTCACCAAGCTCATCAGGTACACGTCAACAGACGGGAGAACCTTCCAGCCGGATACGACAAGGGAAACCATAGAGTCTTCGACACCTGGGACGAGAAATTCAACGTTATCTAGATCACTCGATGAGGATATATTTGATGAGCTCAGTGATCCCGACGGTGGACCGTGGTATGGGAAGATACACGCCGGGGCGCATTGTGGCGTCTCGGGCGGAGCTGGAGAATTTTTGGTGTCTGCCCGAAGGAGATTAGGTGCACTCTCTTTGGCTTGTTCACCGAGAGCTTCTGAGTGGGCAGAAGTCGCTAAAGCTCTCAATGCTGATGGAACTGCTCACTGTCTGTTGTTTCCTTAAATCAAAAAAAGACTACAGTGTTTCAAAAGATTTATGCAAACTTTGCTACTTCGTCAAATGTGATTAATGACTTGGATTGTGCATAAATCTTAATACATTTTTTAAAAGGCATCAAGACATATTGGTTTCTTGTAAGATGAATGAACGAAAAACAAGAAATATACATATAATTATAATGACATGAGTCCATGCAGATCAAACATGGCCACTTCACTTTTCCACAACAATTGTAATTAGGAAGTTATCAATTTTAATTTATGATGAAAATTAAATACCTTAAATTTACCTGCAAAACAAAAGCAATAAAAACGATACTTAAATCATTCTTATTCATGATAAATTTAAGTTTCTTTGAAAATAGTCCTCCACATACAGTACAAATCAAAGTTAATCGAATCCATTGCAAGCAATCAAAGAGAATTCAACACCACTACTGTTGTTTCATAATGAATAAAACTGTAAGCATGTAAATTTTTGAGTTGATATTCAACGGAGATGGCTGTATTTGATCTGCACATACTCAAACATAATGAATTTATCAAAATACCACAAAGTGCCCATATTTAATTAATATGATGCAGAAAACATAGCATTCATTTTTTTATTCAACACAACTTTAAATCTGATATTTGTTTCAAAAATATTGTAATATTTCTGACGATAAATTCTTTTAGTTTATTTTCTGACATCTACTTGAGCTTATTTTTGTTGCATACATCACTTAACATCATACTTGTATGATAAAACATCACAGTTACTTTTGTTAAAAATGAAAGGATTTATTAATACCTAACTCATTTTAAATTTTTCTTGTAAATACACAATAGCTCATAATCTATTGCCTTGTATGCATTATGCGTGGTGGCCTAACAACATCATCAAAATAGTGCTGTACGTACTGTGTACCAGGCATTGTACAAAACGCATCTTTTGCTATCGAACAGTTATTGTTTCCTTTCTAAAATCATTATACTAATTAATTCCTGTTTTCCGAATTCCTTGATGTAATCTGTAGAATCCTCCAGATATTTGATGCGTTTGCAAAATGTGCAATGCGATAGCAAGAATTGTCCTGCTAAACTGTTGTAAATTAATTTCAGCATTTTTCCATGTAGTTGCTTCTGTTTTAAATTTAATTGTAAATATATGAAGATCTTTGTAATATACCTAAATAATTTTTTGTCTATTTATATTTTTTACGAGCTGTTTTATATTGTAACAAAGTTAGTTATAAGAATCATTTTTAATTAAAAACAAACAATGTATATTCATATTTATCTGCCTTTCAAAAAATGCACTATTGCATAACGTTTATAAATTTGCAATTCTTATAAGATTGATTTACTGATCATCGGAATAATATAATAACTAATTCTCCTCATTTAACAATAGAAATGACTTAAAAACAATGAATTTATTTGTACATTTCACTGTATTATAGTAATTATTAAAAATTGTACTTATAACATCTCCAAACTGAAAGTTTCTAATTAAGAAATTTCTACGTAAACAGCACATGATTTGAAAATAACTCATATATTCTATGGGTTTAATAAGTTTAAAAAAAAATCTCTTACCGCGGTAGAAACCCGATGAAATGTATGTTTAAGATGATATTGGCAATGCAAAATAATCACAGTAAAATGAGCTCCCTTTGAAATTTAGATCTGTATTTCATTTAAAATGAAATTGTTTTACCACCTTTTTCCTCTTGACCAGATTGCGCTTTTTATACATTCAGCAATCTGGTTTCTACAGCTGAATAACAATGTATATTCTTTTATTTATTTTGAAATATAATCCGACATTTAGGTTAATGTCATATTTTTATGATATAACATTCATTAAATTAAATACTTACTAATCAAAAATATTGGTCGCTAATTAAACGCTGCCAATGTTATTTTAATCCAAGCCAGAATTTTAAGAGCTTGCAGTATTTATTTTGTGAATTCAAAGTGCCAAACTTCTATAAAAAAACAACGGATTTTCATGCTCTCAATAATTATGTTTATATTTTAACTTAATTTATTTTATTTACTTACATTTCCATTAACTACCATGTTAATTTTTAAATGGTTAAATGTATAATTTTACTTTATAACATCGTGTAGCTGCTGTAATTTTTTTCTCGTTATGTATCATGTGCAGATGATTATTTCTATCAGTTTATTTTCATACTGACAAAGCAATCAAAAAATAATATTGAATTTTACATTACAAGGGTGTGGAACGTTTTCGTGTCTGAATTCCGCATTCATTTATTTGTAATCTAACTACACCACATTCAAGTAACTTTAAACAGATACACTAAACTTTAAAATATTTCGTAAATGATTGAAAGATTTGGATTCAGTGAAAAGGCCACACTTAAAGTGGCAGAATCCCCACCTATGCATTAGAGCAACTATTGAGTAAATTGGAACACTAAGCTGGGTGTATAATATTCAATGATGCTCTTTGGTAATACTTACTAGCACTATATCTTTTGCTTTGTAATAATAAATACATTATAATATTATTATGAATGTACAAAAACTAAAAAACACAGTTTATCCAACTTTTTAAATCACTAAATCCATCATCAAACCGTAATAATTTGTGACTTATTGTCTGGAAAGGGTGTCAAAATTTTGAGTAACTAAACAACAAACTTCATTAGTTTTTGTTTCCAAAATAAAATATAACCATCAACATACAACAGACCCTGCAAGAGATCTTTTGATTTTTTCTTGTACTGTCATACATTCATTTGTATATCTCTGATATTGATATATCACTCAACAGCAATATGTCGTAACCTACAAATTACTAATGGTTGGTTACAACATTTTGCTGTTTGTCAAATGACATACATATGTAACGCAGTTCCTGAAACTCTACTAGAATATGCTAAAGCAAGGTGTCCTGATTTCCCTTCATTTAATTCACCCTGCAAATACAAAAGATGCTTAGGTTCTTTTCTTTGTACTTTTTTGTGGCAACGCTGCATGTCAATTAATAAATTTAATTTACACATTCATTTATTAATTATATTGCTTTTCTCTTATACAGCTAATGAATTTATTTATAATTTTTAATTATTTTTATTGGACACTTGAGCAGAATTTTAGTAATTTGCTTTAGATCTCAGTAATTTTAATGATATTAATTCTTAAGATTCTATGAAAACAACAACATGGCACATTTTTAGAACACATAAAATAATAAAGAAATGATTGACAATAATTTTTACAAAATACATATAATTCAATAGCAGCAAAATCCTATATTGCCTACGTCGAAAGAGTTTGATTATTGTTACATATTTATAAATTTTAAATATCAAAGTAGTACATACTTCTGTTTCTTTTACTGTGTAATTGGATATAAATTTTATTATTTTGTCATTCCAATAATGTGCTTTGTTTCTTGTGTTATAATAACTATTGTAAGACAATGTCAAAACCTACATGTTTTATTATACATAAAAAGTAATAATGTATGTTTAACCATTTTAGCCACTGAGCATTGGGAGTGCCAAAAGTTAAAAAACAGTCACAGCACTGCCTGCTGAAAGGGTTAAAACATTATGGATTCAGAGTGAATGATACAGTTAATAATTACCAATTTTCTAAATTTGATACCGGCTTCTATCTCAGCCGTTATTTTGCAATCTCAACTTCAATTTTTAATTAGCTTGATGCTTCATTTAAATAAAAAATCCAATGTTAATACATTCTGTGGTCAAAAAATTATATGTATCATTCAACCTGTGTTAAAGCGCTGTAATTATTAATATATAGGTATAATTTAATGTTTATGTCAGAGTTACTATTTAAAAAACAAATATAATACATCATTTATTTGACATTTGATATCGAAGAACTTTCTCAAAAATCAGATGACAGACAGAGTTCAAAACAATTGAAGAATTTTTCCAAAAATGCTTAAATCAACGAAAAAAACATTACAGGACTTAAAACCATATAAAATCTTATAGATAACTCATTGTAAGATTTTTTCAATGGTGTTTTTTGAGAATATAAGTGAACATGTTGATACCCAGATATGCATTTTGAACTCACAGGAAGCCATGAAAAGTGAAGGGGGCTTTGAGCCTATCCTGGCATTCTTGGAAAGAGGTCTTCAATTCCGTTTTTTTGCGTAGAAGTGAAGTACTGTTTGACAGTTCTTTCAGTATAGCAATTTTTATATAACTACATAGAATCACATCATTGAAATTATATTTTTGAATTTGACAACTATTTCACATTTTCAGACTTAAGGAAATAGGTATAACCTAAACTTTATTGATTGCTGTCATTTTTTATTATTTTGTCATAAAGAATAGTGTTACATATTGCCTATCTTCATGAAAAAATACGTATTCTCCAGAAACAATAATTTTAAAATTTGGATCGAATAAGAATAAGACGAGATAAAAATGTTTTATAAAAAATCAAAATGAATTGTAATTATAATTTATATTGTGATTGGTGCTGCCATTAAAATGCCTTAAATTGTGATATGTAAATATTATTATGAGATCATAGCAGAGAATAATTTTATTAAGTATTAACATAAAAATAAAATGAATCTTTAAAAAAAAATAGATTATGAATAATTCATTGTGAATAGAGAAATATAGTTTTTATTGTTATACAAAGATACTGTAGAAATGTTTAGTTAAAAAATGCTGCTGTATATTGTAACAAAATTATTATTATAAGGGGGCTATCTGCTCTCGAAATACAATAAAAAAACATTTTTCATAATTTTTTTTTTTTTTTTTATATACCTTTCACAAGATACATACAACAGACTTATGTGGGCGAGACGGTGTCGGCTCATGGTGATTAATAAGTATAAGAGAGATGGATAAAAATTGACGGGCGCCATTTTTGCAATTGTTGACGTCATTCCGTGCATTATATTTACAATCTACTATGTTTACAACAGTGTTTTGGTGACAATAAAAATTTGATTCGTCAAAGTGACGTCACATATTTTACAAAAACAACGATCCAGCTTGCCTATGCTTTTACACGATGTATTAGTCGGCTTGTTATTTAATAAATGGTTGTAATACAGTGTGATGTTTGTCAAAACTATCAAACTTCATGATAATCTAAAGGTGATCGATTCTAAACGGACCGACAATATTGTTGCAAATAATGTCAGGGCAATTGAATTGTGCAGTGACGTGAGCTTCAAACTCCAATGACCGAAATTCGTTGGGTATTGACAGCTGTCATTTTTTCTGCATTATATGAAACCATAGAGTACTGTACTATATAGTATATTATCTATGACTAAATATTATAGAGGTAATACCATGAAGTTGTTCAGTTTGGATGGAATTGTCGCTAACTTTTACTTGGAACAGGATATAAGTATTATTTTGTCCAAAAAAAAGACTCAAAAAGGTAGGGTATCAGGAAAGAAAAATGATAGTTGTAAACACAATGTATTTTATTAACGAAAAATTCTCACATGACAAATAAATACAGCAAATAATCAAACAATGTACAGACACAAAGATATTATCAGTTTAAATAATCGAATATGTAACATATATTCGTTTACTTCTTCAATAAGTAAATGTAAATAAGGTTATGATTTGTTTTACGGTAAGATCAATAAATTTAAACAAAGGTAATATTTCAACAGAAAAGACAATAAAAAGGTAGTCATTAAGACTGGTTGCAATATAATTGTAAAGCAAATAAAAACTATACAAATAAAAATTTTGAATACATGGAATACATAAATAAACAATATCGTTTCAATGGAAGAATGTGCTTTTTTGATTATGATTCGAAATGCATGGCCAGGCTAAAAATTGACCAAATTTCATTATTCTAAAGCATAGAAGTGCTTCTATCTCTAGAAATGATGACCTTGCTTATCACGAAACTGCGTAAATACTGAATACATATTAGCCATATTCCTGTAAGAAAAATATACATCTGTACTACTTGTCGATGTGCCCAGACATTAAAGAGACATATTCGCTATTTTGGCATAATTCTCCAACAATATTTCCCATTTTTTTGTTTCGCGAAAGAGACACATAAGTAACTTTGCTTTTGTAACATGAATAAAATTTCTATTTAATCGTATTGCTGGAAAATCACAATTTTAGAGGCATGACTAATTCTCTTAGATTTATTATTGAAGTACTTTTTCATTTAGAAAACAATGAAATTGAAGGGTGTCATAACTTTTCCTATGCACTAGTTAGAAACAGTCATAAAAATGCGATTGACAATAAATTAACACTGACAAGTCTTAGGGATTTACCAACAGAGACAACAGAGGAAGACGCACTGCACTCCTCACAATAAGATGATTTGACACCAAGCAGGATTTGATTAAAATGTATATTTCTTCATAAGCCGAATCCCATTATTGCAGACAACAATCTAGTCGAAGTTTTTGGATGCTCACTGAACGTGATCATAATGTTCTAGATCAGTGCTCTGCAACCTTTTCTCATTCCCGGAACTCGTTAATATTTCGCAGCACACCACGAGCCAAAACATAACTTACAGCTTATAATTTTTCTTTTCATTTGATGAATTCTTAATAGTAGCTAATATACAAATATCATTTTTTTAATGGAAGCCAATTAAACCGTTTTACCTTTCAAAGTGATAGCACATTTAACAAATCATTTTTGAAAATTACAAATGAAAAAAAGTCAAGTATTTTTATAATAGAAAAAAAATAAAGCAATTCTATTATTCTCGTAGGAACAAATATTGTATTGTTTTGATATTTAATGGGATAATCGTATTAGTATTTGCACGGATAGTGGAGCTGCAATGATGTGAATAAAATGGTGTTTGTCTCATATGTAGAACAAAAAAAAATCTTACCGTAGAAATTACACATATTTACTACATGGAAGTATTGGTGGCGAAAAATTTCCCAGTGGAATTATGACAAATAAGAAACGAATGTATCTAAATATTATAATACGAACCAAATAAAGAGCCTTAAATACACATTTTTTGAAAAACAAAATTCAATCCTGTTGGCTGTCTCGTGACAAAGTTTTGGTAAGATTATTTAAACTTGCATTGCTCTTAAAGTATTCATTTTTACCTAACCAAAACATGCCAGAACTCTATCAACTCTTTAAAAATAATCATTGGATAAACTTGTTACATGGCTGACATCTTTGAAAATCTGAATGAATTCAACAAAAAATGAAAGGTCGATATGAAAAATGCCCTGACAAATATAATATGTTCGAACAGAATCATTGGAACAGAGGACCAAGCTTTTGTATGTAAAAGTGTATAAAAATATTGAACCATTTTTTGTTTAGCGGAATCCAAAATAATCATTCTGTTTTTAATAAGAGTCTCGTTTGAAGGAGCATTTCCAATGGTCCTCTGTCTGTTCCGATCACGAGAACGGCAACTTGCAAACCACCAAACTTCTTTTCCAAATATTTCCAAACTCTCAGATGTGGTGCAGTTTTTGATCTGTGTCATAATATCTGTCAATTACTTTTAAGGTGTTAACTGTCGATTCTTGGAAAATGACATTATATTTTTTAATTATTTGTACTACTTCTACATAACTATGTCCACTATTCTACTATGTGGTAGTACAAAAAAAATTGTGTTTTATTTTTAAAATATCTGTCATGTATAACTGGATTAAACTACATACCACTCTAATTAATTGAAAATGTATGTTTTCTTTGTAATAAACGTATGTTATATCATATAAAAAGTATTTGAAATAAAATGATGGTTGAGAAAATTTTTAAATAATCGTTGCGATCTCCACTAATGTTGAAGATTTCGATAAAAATGATTCAGAAATATTTAAACTCGCAGCTATGCCACCATCATTCTTTGAAAACATTATATTATGAGCAGTTTTCTACTCAGGATGTAGAAATTTCAACACTTCAAAAAAGACTGGTGCAACTGTGTCCAGCTTTGGGAAATACATTAAAATGGTTAGAAATAATAGATATCGCTGGGAAAGTACACTGCAAAATTCTGGAGTTGTACAAATAAAAGAATATGTATTGACAGCATCGTACAGTTATTGCCAATAAAAAAGAAACTCTACAACATTGTAATCGGACAAGAGTTTTTGGAGAAGGGGCTCACCTAAATGGGAGTCGACTCCATGCACTCGCCAATTGAAAGGCATTTAAAGAAGAGATAAACGCATGTTCCCGCAGAATATATTGTAATATGTAGATCTGCTAGAAAGAATCCTAAGCCCTATAATGTTGAGTATGTACATTAGTCATGCAGACGTTAAACAATACAGCTCAGTGCAATTCTACAAGTGCATTAGGCCTGGTAAGAAGGTGGGAGACACTAGGACAATTCTGAATAAATAAAATGGTTACGTCGATTATAAATTACCGTTTATATATACCCTTCCCTTCAACAGAGAAAAGAAATAGTCATAGTTCCAGGAACATTCGGCAGTCTACTTCATTTGTTTTAAAGTTAAGTTATGAAATGGCGGTTTACAATTTGATTACTGTTATGAAAAGTAACTTTAGTATTCACGGATGGATATGTAAACCAAGTTTTATGCACATACTCGCGAGCATATTCCTCTGAAGCTTTTTTCATGTCCCATGGAGTATCCTTGCCTTGTAGATGGACATGTGTCAGACTTACACTAGCCAATATGCTTTTACTTTTCTTATCTGAAACAAAAAGAACACAGAAAATGTATTATTTATTAGCCGTCTATTTTCAAAAAATACACAACTATTGTGTGTGTTACAACAACATAAACCAACGAACTTTAGTTATAGAAATCTTAACAATAATATCCATGGAGTGTTGTTTTCCAATTGAAACAAGAACTTTGAATATTATTTCTAGTGATTAAGGTGACGATTTTGAATCATAAATTGCGAAAATAAAGACAAATACAGTTGCTTTAAAAGACAGCAGTGAAAATTCTCACACTTTTTATGAGCTCCATATTGTCAGTGACGATTTTCTTAGTGGTGTTGGCTTCACAAAAGAATGAATAACTGAGCTATGATTAAAAGTTGTCCACATCTGACTGTAGTGTTAACAGTAGTTGTTACATACGTTTAGGTTACTGTGGAGTTTAAAGTGGGCTGATGCAGGTCGCAGCATGTTCTTTCAGCAACAACAGAGATGACAGGATATCTGGAATGATAAGACAACTCTTAGAAGATAATCTATTTCAGTGAAAAATCTACTCAACATTATAACACAGCACAAACTGTGAATCTGTAAATACAAAAAATTAATAATAAATTCGTTCGAGTTATTAATCTGGCTGAAATAAATCACACATCACATTAATTAAATTAGAAAAATAGTGGAAATAAAATATAGGTTACCCAGGCGAGGAGGTGAGACACGGATGCAGGAAAAGTCTTGCAGGGTCAAAAGCTGTAGCTTCAGGCTATACTGAAATGAATGAAAATTTTTCATTATATAAATAGTCAAAGAAGCATATTTAGTGGTTGTATTTGTTCGTCACATTATATATCTATGACAAGGTATAAATGTCAAATTGTATCAATTATACGAGTTTGACACATAAACAGTATTTTGGGTAAATATCGGATACACAAGCCTAAAAATGAAATTTGTACAAGAAAAATTACTCAAAATAATGGGTTAAGTTAGTTTAGGATCGGTTTATTCTAGCCTTAAACATTTCATTTCGCGTATTTTCTGAAGCGATCGCAATCTGTCACGATGGTCGCGATTATCCCTTTAGATTATTGTGTAATTTTGTTTTTGAGCTTGACATATTATAAATGTAAGTTTTACGATAGATATGAAGAAATCTAATACAGTATGTTGCTGTGAGAAATTTCATTATTATCTGGCATATACAGGTGGGTATTGCCAACACATTTAATATCTTGCAAAGCAACCGAAATTTTCAAAATGATTGGTGTTAATTCTTTCACAATAAATACATTGTGCGTCAAGCAATTTTGCACTAGACCTACTAGCTTGTGCCCACACCAAGTACGGGTATCTGAATTTTAGTGATTGTGGAAATATTTGACTCTGACAATAATAAATGTTATTGTCCTAGTCAAAAATGCTGGTTATATTACGAACATCACCGTGCATTGTTATATTAGCTAAGTAAATAACTCACGATTTTCACTGCAATCACACCTTTCAACAACGCACTTTTTCAAACGCATTTTGGAGATATCAAATCAATAACAAAACTAAAACGAAGTGCGCGTATAATTATGGTGAACGGTAAAAGTATAGTAGTCTATGAACGGGCGGAATGTTGAAAAGTTTGTGCATGGTTTGTGCCTATGCGATAGTATATTATCTATGCCTATGCGCCTGTAGCTGCATAGTATATTATCTATGGTAGCATGTCTGTAGGTCGTCGCGACTGTTTACGTCATAGACATTTTATATTTTACATTTAAAAGAAGAGTCATTCAAGTTTCAAATCTGAAATTATTCAATCAAAAAAAATGTTCAGACTTATTGGCCAGTATTTTAGCCAAAATAAAAATAATTGGTTCTTTTTTTTGGATTTATCGAAAAAATTTAATTCAACATTCAATTTCTGTAATATTTTATATTTGATCATTTTCTACATCTGTTTGTTTCCAGCCGGTCATTTTCAGTTTCCTCCAATACTATTGTTCCATCTAGCAGTACCTATTGAAGTTGCATGAGCCTGATATGAAACTTCCCGCTATTTGAGAGCAATTTCTGCAGTTCGTTTTATTTAGAATACATTTAAAACCGGCACATACGCTTTTATTTCCCGTAATTCGGGTTTTAAATATTCAAAGTACACACGATTTTTAGGAAGTTACAATTATAATGAAATGAAATAAAAAATTTGAATTATTGAGATTTTGTACATTTTCATGTATTTTGTCACTAACGACCCGGGTTTCGCCTTTCGGCATCTTCAGGTATTCGAGCACAAGAGTGGACTCAAACTAACACACAGACAGTTTATAACGATTATATGCAAAATAAAATAGGACAAATCTTATCGCTGTGTCTAAGAAATTAACATCTAGACTGGTGACCACCTTAAGACTGAACAGAGGGGTGAAGGGGGTTTTTTAAATGCAAAATCCCGATTTCAACTTAGGGTGACCATGGACCGATGTATTAATATGGGAAATTCATTACTTTGATTGTTAATTTATGTTTAGTTGTGATTATTAATTCATGTTTTATTTTTTACGGACTCATCTCACGTACAGGGTATAATAGAGGAGAATTTGGAAGACTCAGTTGTTCGTTCAATTCCTTACCAATTTTGAACGAACTAGTTGTCTTATTTTGTTTGGTATATAATCGTTATAAACTGTCTGTTTGAGATAGTTTGAGTCCACTCGTGTGCTCGAATACCTGACGATGCCGAAAGGCGAAACCCGGGTCGTTAGTGACAAATACATGGAAATGTACAAAATCTCAATAATTCAAATTTGATATTGACATTATAAAACTGCTAAGTGCCAATCTTATGTTTTATTTTGTATAAAATATTTGTTTAAACAGTTTTTATTACATTTACTGAAAATTGCATTTTGCGCTTACTATATGACACACCCTGGTTTGTACTCTACTCATACAGGAGTTTTATGTTCATATGGCATACATTCATCATAAAGAGATTGAAAATATGATAATAACAACAAAACGTGAGTGACATTGAAAATATATCTGACATCTGTATAATTTGACAGATCTAGAACAGAGACACACATATTGAGCAGAGCGAGAAGGGGATAGATTTATCCTGTCAATATTGCCGTAATATCGATAGCGTTCGATTTTGAAAATATCTTCCAGTCAAGCTCCCGGCAAGTATGTGCAATACGGTAATGTTGCGACATTAGTATCTTGTTTTGATGTTTTATACATGACCACACATGGTCGGCTGCAAATTGTCTTAAAAAGTTGGTCGTTTACAAGTCGCATTAGGGTTAGGAAAAGAAAAATGCTTAGCAAATCACTCTCCCTACACCGTGTTTTTAGGTTCAGATGCGTGGGAGGTAATTTAGAAATCAGAGAACGCCATGAATTTGAACAGAAATCCAAAAATCAATTAATGAAACTGTCCGTAGTGAGACTCGAACCCGTGGATACTGTAAGTGAATGAGTGCCCAAGTTGGCCACTCAACTGTAGGTTCGGCATACATCCAAACATTACCTTAGGTGTGATATTGGTTAGTGTGAAGTTGTACCTTTTGTCATTGAATAAATGTCCTAGGCGCCAGTTTTTTATCAATCTTACACAAAAAAATGTGTTTTTATTATTTTTAAAAATATTAAATTTTCACTAGAGAAAAAAAACATAAAAGATTACAAGTATTTTTATTGAATCAAAAATTCGTACAAAACATGTAAGTCCACATTTTTTTATTTTGACACTAAAATATACTCTATTCATTTGAAACTATGCTAAATTATTTAAAAAAAAACATGACTACAAGTATTAACCTGACCCCTTATTTTCATACTGATGGAATTAAAATATTTCACTGTTTATACTAGTTTAGGCAAGTATTCGTTAGCCTATCTGAATATTGACAAGAACTGCTGACTGGATAGAAAGGATTCCTGTCTTACTTAAAAAGCAGGTAAATATTTGCCTCGAGTCCAAATGAGTCCCGTTTACTTAAATTGAATGAATATATAAAATTACTCAGTCAATGGTCATTTAACAAGTTTGAGCATCCTTGAAAGCTTCATAACATGTCAGGTAATACTTGTCAGGTAATGCTCACACAAAAAAACCAAAATTTTTTGGTGAGAATCAATAAGAACTAAATAAAACAATAATTGCATAGAAAGATCCAGAATGACTAAAGGAAGAGCACTGACAATTTTGGCAGACAAAATGAGGATATCTGCGGTACACTCAATGTTATATAGGACTATCTGACACCGACTCAAAGAATTTGAAAGAAGCAAGCTCAGAAAAAGAAAATTGTTAACTTTATTATTACACTTGCTGTTTAACTAATTGTGATGTCATGTTATGATGAAGTTATCAATTTTAATTTAAAATTGAAAATGATTTCCACAAAGAAGTTCTAAATGCATTGAAGAATATAAATATTATTTTAGTAATAGCAGTTTGATTCTCACCTATAATAAAGCCTTAAAATAACAGTCAACCAATTAATAATTAATAACACTACCTTAAATAATTATTTAGGAACATCAGCAAAAATATAAAACCAAGTATATTTACTTATAACAGCGCAAATTATTATTAATACATTTATTAAAAGCCAGTGTATACATCAATAACAGATTATTACATTTAAAATCGTTGCACAATCCATGTCATTTGATTGCAACAATAACTGGTAAATACTGTAAATCAAAAAAAACATTGTTGACCGTAAATATTTGTTAATTCGTGTTAATGCAAAGCATGTCAGATGAAAGCTAAAACTGACTAAGTGCATTTTATAGTGACAGGATATTTTGACTTTCAACATCAACTTTAAAAAACCACAAATTTTTTTGGCATAACCTTTTTATCAAATTGGCGGCAAAACTGGAGGAAATCTGACAGATTTCGTTCCCGTATGAATACTAAACTTCTCATAGATGAAAGAGTAAAAAATATCATAGGTTTACCAAATATTACTGTCATGGATACATTAGGATTTGTGATAATCATTTCGCCCCGTTCTGGCAAAAAAGTTTGTTTCGAGTTACATGTACTAAAATGATCTTTTTTCGAAACTCTATTATCTTTGCAACACAAATTCGGTGAAATAAAAGTTCTCTTTAAAAACACCATATAAAAAAACTGCAGAAATACTAAACTAATTCAGAAATTTTTTGAATTGAAATCAATATTTATTATTTTTGCAGTATTTTATCAGAAAATATTTATCATTGATTTACTAAATAGTATTTTCGACTTTTTTTGCCAGAATGTTGACAATATGCTCTTTCACTTGAACTGAACTAATTGTAAAATGAGTTAACATTCTTTGCGTAAATCTTTTTCAACATATCATTGATTATTTTCATAGTTACCCTCTATCTCAAAAATACACCTAAGAAGTTTTTACATAAAATTGAGGATTGATGAAATCTTATTATACAAACAGAATTATTAATAAATACAGTGAGCAAATAAACACCTTTGATTAGGAATGAAAGTTTTATCAGTTATCTAGCAACACTAGTTGAACAAATGTTTTACATCAACAATCAACCCTTTATCAACAATCAAACCTGTCCATCAAACCAGCATGCCCAGTATCAGTATGTTAAGTCTCACTAAATGTTATGTGTTGAAAATACGCTTCATATCGTGCAATTAAAATATTTCCTAAGGTACTCAAAATTTTACCCACCTATGGTTTCGCATCCTTCTTATAGGATGTTTTGCGCCATGCGATATCATTATTCGTCTTTCAAATTTTCATCTGGAATGTCCGAGTAAAAATTCCTTAAGACTTGGTTGCATGCACTATATTGTACAAAAAGTAAAATAGGATATGGAAACCTTTTATGAGTTGAAATCCACTCGCTCTCGTCTATGACACCCTGAACTCTTTGGATGCCTTATAATTTTCCTTAGATGCAACCAAGATCTGTTTGACAGCCATATCGACTTGAGAAGATTTTCCCGTTCATTATCCACATCTAGACATTCTCCGAGTAGGTGATCAGTACCCTGAATCATATAAATGCATTTTCATTTTTGACTACTGGAAGCTATTACAAGCTGGAAGAGCTCGACAGTGAGGTGACCGTGACCAATTATGAATTGGCTGATCCGAAAATCAGTAGTCAAAACTTTAGTAATCACCTTTCTCCACTGCGTATTTGAAAAGAATTTGTAAGTTTTCTGGCCTTGGAAGAGGTATCCATCGATTCTGCCAAATCCACATTGCAATATTAATTGTCATACTTATAACATACAATTAGTTAATTAATAAATGCACTGTTGCAATTACAGGCAAATAATTTTATTGTAGATAGTTTATCTATGATCGACAGTTTGCCACAATATTACTAATAAGTGCAGTTTAGAGGTGATTTAACAAATAGATTTGATCGAGAGTAGGGGACTATGTGTAATATGAATATTCATGTCATAAATAAAATAACAATACAGATTATAGAAAATTATATGATTTTACTTCAATCATATAGTATAATTATCGTGAGACATGAATCAATAAAATTAAATCCCAACAAAGTCTCAACAAGGAATGTCAAAATATATCAATATAGATATTCTTAAGTAAACCTTTACTAACCTGTCATGTAATTAACAGAAATATAATGCATACTAATTATTAATAGCACACTAATATACAAAACACATATGGTTTTCGCATGTTCTAACAAACTTTGGATATTTATTTGCACATAATGACTAAACTAATACATTTAAACGATATAAAACTATAATTATTTATGTATGAATGGTCGACAGCTTTTTGCACATAACTATTCAGATTATTAAACCACTGGCCGACTTGTCAAAAGGCTTACTTAATAAAAGTATTCGGTTGGTAAATGTCATTGTTTTTGATTGCAAAGTTCACATGTTTGTCCACATTAGGAGCTGAAGGTGAGTGAAAAGGTTCAAATTTTTAGACAGCGATATCTATTTTTAATCCGTTGTAATTATGTAAAATATTCACTCTTTCAAACAGATAAAAGAATTCAAAGAGTGAGTTTTAAGTCTCTGAATTGGCCAGCAGTGTAATAATGTGAAATTACCTTTTTTAATAATAACTAAGCAACAAAATAAGAACACAGATTTTTTCGAATACCAATATCTCCATTCGCATCTTCTACTTGTCCCACACATATATCCAGTTCAAAAACCCTGCCACTTTATCACAAAATTTTCTTAAAATCAATCAAATCCAGATTTGGATTGGGCTGGGGGAAACAATCGATAATAATAAGTTGATATTGCAAAGTTTCTATCTGGTGACATTTTTTCTTTTATTTCTAGCACAAAATTTAACAATAGAAACGTCACTAAGTATCTGATCACACAAGTCTGACTTATGTGGCTATACCCCCTGTATTTGAAGAACATTATTTCGTGTGTTAATGAACAATATCATTAACTACAAATTTTGAGAGTATTTGACTATTGTGTTTGGGCACACATGTGAAGATAGGTATACTTTAAAATGTGAAAAAAAATCATGTGATTGTTCACCCCGGCCATCGATATTTTCTCTGTTGTTTTTACTGTTTTTTTGTTCCGAATATAAGATGCAATTTGCTAGAAATATGTCTAGTGTTTCAAATACAAACAGCAAAAAAATTTTAGTCTATTAAATATTTGTCAATATAACGAGATCTGCTTATAAATTATTTATCTACAAGATTTTGAAGTGGTATAGGATTTTTTTTCTTCAAACTTTTTTGTCTCAGAGGCTTCTTTCGGTAGTTTGATAGTAAAACGTAGCCATCTTTTCAAGAGAAAAAATCCAATTAATTCATGAAAGTTTCCATTCGGGAATACGAACCCTAGTTAGATTAGAGTCCGAGTGCGTTAACCACTCGGCTATATCGGCACTCACACATTGTACGAAAAGTAGATTTTGTTTCTTCACATGTTAGCATAATGGTCATGAATTTTTTTTTCATTCGATTTCAACTTAACAAAAATTATAAACAATAGGATGCCAAAATTTTTATACAGATTTTTATGTAACAATAAAAGATGTAGAGACCGAAAATGACCATCACTTAATCTAGTCTTATCATCGATGTCTTTAAATTTTCAATGCAAATTAAAAAATTTGATTCATTTTACAATGTATATTAAAAGCTTTGTGTGAATTTCAAAAAAAGGTAGTTTAGAGCCGAATTTACAGACCACGTTTTACTGTAACTTTACCCTTCATTATTTTCATATTACACCTTATACTCGGAGCAATTCAGTATTTTAATCCACCACGTTTTGTACAAATCATGTAATACTGTATATACATGCAAATCCCAACTGTAACAATAATTTGAATAATTAACAGATACTATTGATTTCAGAATGTAGTGGAAAAACGATTGAGCCGTAGATAAAATTAACGCTACAACACAATGAGGGTTATTCTCATCTATTAGACTTCTCAAAATACCTGCAGAGTTACGATTTACACATTCATGCAGAACATAATATTATAATGTATTTCACTTTAGTCATGTTTGTTTGATAGGTACATTGTAAAATGCAGCTTTTGTTTTTGGTTAGTTAATATGTCTAGTGGCAAGTATGTCAAATATTGCAATTAATATATACAAGGTAAATAATTCACCAAAACGGATCCAAGCGTAAAAGACACAGGAATATTTTTGAGAGTTAACTAAAATGAGTACTTCTGCATGATTGTGTTGAATCTAACTATCTGGTTATTTTGAAAGGTCTTATACATTAGAATAAGCACCCGTGTGTTATAAGGATTTGCCAGCCATGTTTGTGGTAAAACATTTGAAAGATTTGGCGTAAGGTAATATGGTGCCATGAGATCTGTGACATACCTCTACAAATTGGTATCCATCTTAGGTATGTAAAGTACATTGTATTATATAATGGATTCTTCCAAAAACAACACTTGTATTTATTTAAGATTAGAATGTAATTATTTGTTTACTGGGATTTGCATGTATTTAATGCTACACTATAACTCAAAAACACCAAACCAACACTGTAAATTAACAAGCTTGTTGTCGATGGCTACATAACCAAAGACATAATATCTACTAAAAAGTTCATTCACATGCTGTCATACAGAAAAAGTTTTTCCAAACTGCCCATCGACGAAAGGAAATATTCAAATACATAGTTTATTTTATATATATATTGATTTCGTATAATAAATTCTGATATTATATAGTTAATCCTAAATTGATTTCAAAATATAATAATTCATTCTTTTTCTCTAATATTTTTAATGCAAAGAGTACTGGACTTGAACGATTCCATCTTTTGTCTCTGGCTTTAGTGTCATGGAGGAATGAGTACATTATCAAGATAGGCAAATAAAACATACCTAATGAATTCAGCTGATTCATTAACTACTACCCAGGATTTATATAATGCTGTCTAGAAACAAAATACTGCCATCTTTCAAATATGTTCAAGAATTCTTGGCTCCAATTACGTTACTGCAACAACTCCGAAAATCACGAAAATTTTCTCACAGACCAACAGTTTAACAATTTTACACCCTGTCACTTTCTCGAGTATGACGACAATAGATTTGGCAATGGATGATGTTTCAGACTATATGCCAAATTCAATATCAGCGAAATGTGAATACTATAGAAAAAAAATAACAATGAAGAGGAAAACTAGTAATTTTGTTGAATTTTCACTGAAATCTTATTTTGCTCCGTCAGTTAACTACAATTGTTGCATTGGTTCGTACATTATAGCCACGCGTACAAAATTTATATCATGACTCATAATGTATAGTGAATGTTCACAATTTCATTCACTCAATACTCATACTCACGCACACACTCTCATTGTGTTGTGCAGTGAGTTACAGACAATTGTAATTATTGTTACGAAATAAGTTAAGCGATGACAATATTTTGAAAGAAATATCCTGCTCCATTGAAATTATAATCCTTATTGACAGATGCCAGAAGTGTAAATTAATTTTTAAATAGTGTTTTCATAATGTATAATCACTAAAACCTCATTCTTAACTGTTATAAAACCATCTGGCAAAAGATGAAAACATCGTTACCCTAAAGGAGAATAGTACATAAAAGTTTTATTATTATTATATAGAAATTTGGATTGGGAAGAATTATTGGTACACACTTCATAAGAATTTATCACAATAAATTATCAATCAAAGGGTTTATTATAGTGACGATAACTTAACAAAAGGTTTTATTGATACAAAAATATACTCTCTAATAGAATCAATTGAACATTTTTCGTCGTTAAATAAATAACTATTCATGTTACTATTTTTTGAAATATAAATCACAAATCAATATATTTTTTGGTAACCTAATATTATTTAAAAAAAAAACACTACCCAGCGCTGTAGTCATTAAATTTGCAGGGGGTATACATTAACTCGGCACTCGTTTTGCGGTATCATATACCCTATATTTATGCCCATATTGATTTCCTATTTCCATATTTTACTTTATCGTATTTTGGATTAGAAAAAGGAAAACTTACAATGTGTTTTATTTTTTGTTTGTTGGTAGAGTACTTTCAATCATATACCCTCCACTACAGTACTGATTGTTTTATAACTCATCAAAAGCAATGCACAGTAATTGCCTTCATAAGTAAAAAAGCAGCTGATGCCAAAATAATATTCTTAATAAGCCCTCAATTCTTGGTGGAAAGGCAACATATTTAAAAAAATAAAACACTGATGGTCATTATCAGTTGATAATGCTCGTGATGACCGAAACCGGTCTTGATCATTGTAAACATGTGGAAGTAGTACAAATGAATTGTTTTCTTTTAAACATTTAATAAGGATAGTTTAACTTGTCTGTGGCTGGAATATTTTCAAAAACAATACAAAGGATTTTATGTAATATATTATACTTATTAAAACTCACCGGGTCCTGAATTGATTCTGATATTTTTCTTGTTTTTCTTAACCCTTTTACATCTTATATTCAGGTACTCAATAGTAAATCAAAATTAATGATTTTTTCTGATGCTGTTAGGCTTTATAGGTTTAAGTTAATTCCTCTCATTTTAAAAGAAATTACATCATCGGTAATATTTATCTATCTCCATATCCTTATATTCAAAAGCTGCTTTTCTGCTTGGGATGGCTATAATTCATTCATAATGGATATGATAAATGTATTCTCACTCTGAATTGAGTGATAATATACAAAAGAATATTTTTAATTTGTTAGAAGTTTTTTTGACTACAATAATAGTTTTAATAATAATTAACAAATATATAATGTATTTGTGACCTCTTAGCAGCAAGTAAAATATATTATTAATAAATTAGAAATCACAGGTGCAGAGAGCAACCAGTTCAAATCCAAGATAGTATTTGATATAATTGAGATTTGGGAGTAAGACAAGGTTGAGTCATTGCACCATTCTTGCTTATCAATATAGTTTAACTTTATTCTATCGCCTCAGCGAAGATCAGGAATTACCTACAACTCAGTTGTGTAAGTCAGTACTGCCATATTTGACGAATATGGATGATGACAAAGGTATTCAATTATTTATCCATTGATAAATTCTAAAAAACAAATGTTGTACACAATCAATTCTGTGACATTCTGTTGTCTGTTTTCTGATGAAGAAAGAACAGAACATCGAGAATATCGACAATTTCAGCTACTTGAGAGTGCATATCACGGCAGATGGCACTTTGTAAAAAATGCTCAATATCTGAATGGGAAGGAGATATTTCAAAGCTATTTCTGACTTTCATAGTTACTTTATTGGTTGAAAGTAGTTCCACAAAAAGTCAAATATATGTTATCATTTTTTTTTACTATGTCCGTTCCCAATGTGGAGCATACGGTCTCTTAATGGAGGTATCGCAATAGAAGTTTTGCTTGTTACTCAGTTGTTCAACCTCTCTTTTTCGAAGAGAGTAGGGTAGAAGGCTAGGGCTAAGACATCGATTACATTTAATAATTCTTGTGAAACCAAATACTAAGCCATTTTCAACTTATTTTGTGGATAGTAATGTTTTTTTCATTTATTTGGAGGTCATTTTTGTATGGAAGAAATTTGGGTGACCAACAAATGAAGCAATTATGACAAATTTTGAATTGCTTCAGGTTTGAATTATAAAGATTCAGTCGGAACTCAATTAGTATTTATAAAATTAATTTTATGTTAGAGGGTTGAAAAATTCATACAGAGACAGACGGTCTGATGCTATTTCATCGGGTTTCCAAAACTGAAGAGCTGGTAGAAAGACATCGAGAAATTTTCAAGATGATCTACTCTAGACTGAAGAGTTGACGACGATAGTATTACAGTGAACGTAGTTTGGAAGAGACAAAACTCTTTTTGAAAGAATGAATTTTAGTTTGCTAATACGACTGGTTTAATAGCAAAAAATGTAGAATAATTAAGAATAACTAAGAATAACTGATTAAACATTATAATACTGTAAACTTACAGTTAAATAAAAAAATTAATAGAAACAGCATATAAGTACATTTAATTAAATTTATAAAACGAAGCCCAGCCTATATATATATATATATTTTTTTTATATAATTTTTCTTTACAATATTTTACAAAACAATACAAAATTTTAAGAAAACATTCACAGCCGTTTCCGATATTATCATTAATATCCTGTACGATCCCCCCGCTTCGAAATTATTGACAATTTAATATCTACAGCTAAACAAATCAATTTGAGAAACTGCCACAGTTTGAATAGAAATATCTAGAATGGCAAAATGTACTAATCTGAGTGCAGTTGAATTTGAGACTTCTGATCACATTTTGTCGATATGCCTTTGCTGCTCACTTTTCTTGAAAGTGAAATTGAAACACAGCCATTCTATTTAGTTCATTATTCTACAGTTAGCACATAGCGAATTCTCGATGTATTGTTTTGAAAGACCAGTTGAACAAAATGAAAAATGAGGAGAAATAAATATCATTCGCGTTCAGACAAACATTAGGTGGAAAGTTGTATTCAGCTAGTTATAACTAATATTGACTGCTTAATCTACCAACCGACTACATCTACTCGGGAAAGATTTCAGGACATAGAATTTAACAGCTCCAAAAATAAACTTTGTTACTTTTTTACTTACAAATAAAGTGACAAAGTATTTGTTTGAAATTTTTTTCTGTATCACAAAAGATTGGCTCATGTGTGGAGTAAGCCGGTTTTCAGATTAAGTAGTCGATACGTTTTTTATTCCAAACTCTATCAGCATAACACACAAATGTTATATGAAATAGATCAGGCTAAAATTTGTGACAGGACAGTAATAGCGGGTAAATGGAGTCGTACGTACTTCTGAGCGGAATGACAAGTGTTCGACAAAAATGATCAATAATATTTGAAACAGGACAATGAATGCGGGATTATTTAACATTGTTCTTTTGAGTGTTTCATAAATTAACGTAACTATAAATGCGAGCACGGCAGATTGACGTTTCACAGTACTTAACACGTCCAGTGCGTCGGACACGGCTCCCATGTCCATACTGCTCATGCCAGATCATCTGGATAAGACACGTCACACATCGGTGACATGTGTTTTGGGGAAGTGAAGATAAAAACTAGTTTAGGGTGATTACATTATTAATAATTTTTGATTTTTAGATTCAAAAATTCGCAAAATATTGCGAATTTTCAGGTACTCTGTATTACATGAGATATTTCATACCCCGTGATCGTATTAATGAGTGGTAGATAGCATTCGTAACGAAAAACAATAGTAATTTGTGACCGAGAGAGAAAGAGTAAGAGTGTGAGTAGTCTAAAGGAGGTTCACACCTGAAAAAAACTTTTAGTTACAAGAATGGTGAAAAACAATAAATTGAGAGTCCACTATGTGCGAGGCAGGTATTCAAAATCTCTAATTTTGGCATAATTCGACCAACCTGTTCATTCAAAAATGCTTTCAATAGATATTATAAATATAAAATACAAAAACTTTGAGACGCAGAGTCCGAATAATTATTATCGATACTCTAAACACAACATAATTATATTGATAGGCATCGATATATCATACACGCAGTTTACACACATTAGACGTAATATATATACAGCCCGACGCATTTGACACACCGGTTTTATTATTTATCAATGACGGGGGCCGTCATGCAGTCTAGGTTCAGGTCCTCCATGTTGGGGAGGACGAGGAGCTTCTCGAACTCCGTGCAAAGTCTTTTCTCTATCCAGCTGGTGATGTGACTGAAGTTTATCACTCGCGCACCCACGACCGGTTTGGCCTTGAGCCACAGTTCAGGGTTGCCGCGGAATCTGAAATGTTGGGTAAATAATAAATCTCGATACACCAATAACTGTAACTCTAACTAAGCCTCTCGTCACTTTTTCTAGCGTTATTTTGCAAGTAACGTTGCTGTCAAAATAAATTTCAAGAATCAAATTAAAATTATAAATACATATTTTATAAATTTGCACAAATGAATATTTGAGTATTTGTAATCATTTTTATGTGCATAGATTGGCTTACCCGAACCATATCCTATCCGAGGGCGGAGGTGGAATGTTAATCGTGAGACATCCGACGAGTCCAAGAAGCTCAACGCTCAACTTCAAATCGGTATTGGAAACTCCTTCCATGGCTCTCTTAACATATTTGTACTCGGTTACCTGCAACGAATAACATTTGAATTTTATTTTTGCTATTCTTCTAGACATGTGCAAAACTGACATTTCTTGCCGGAGGGAATGCAAAAGAGTGGTTTCGAACTGACTCCTATTCAAATAATATCACTAGATCACATTTCAAGATCAAAACAATTTCAATGCAACACTGTGAAAATAACTTAAATTGAACCTTATAGGATAGTTATCATTGCAGGTATTAAAACTTTACCCAGCGATAACGAGCGTTAAAACCTCGAAAACGTTAAAAAGACCCATCACGTATTTAAGTGCTCTGCAACCGTGTGCCACGGCGTCGAGCATTCAAAATGAGAAAAAATCGAGTATTTTTATACTAGCAAAAAATTAAAGCCACTCAGTTGTTAAGATTTCCGTTTAAATTATTCTTATTGAAACAAATATTATAGTATTTTGATATTTAATGAAATAATTGTATTAGTGTTAGCACGCAACTTCAAATATGGGAATAAATTAAAGGTTGTCTCGTGTGTAAAACGAAAAATATCCTACCTCACAAATTACACACTGCTGCATATATTGTGAAGCATTCATTGATTGTGAAAATTTTCGAGTGGAATTATAACAAACGATGATCAAATACGAATGTATCAAAATATTGTCAAATCATGAGCCTTAACTACGCATCTTGTTGTTGTTTCGCAGCGAATGTGAACACGAGACTATTATTGAAAACAGAGAATTTTGAATATGGCCAAACAAAAAAATGGGCAGCATCCACTCAACTTAGCTTAAATAATTTTTAGTAGTGAAGCTTAGTTAATTTAAAAAAAAATTCGTGTGCTAAGGTCTCATCACTTTGAAAAGAATAAAGAATTTATTTGGCTTTTATTAAAAAATATACAAGCCACTATTTCAAATTCATCAAATAAAAAAAAATTAATAAATTGTGAGTTTTGTTTATGAAATTTACATATTTTGGCTTGTAGTGTGCCGCGAAATATTCATGAGTGGGTGTCGCATATGGTGTGTCACATATGTCACATATGGTGTGTCGTGGGTGAGAAAAGGTTGCGGAGCACTGACGTATATGACTACCAGATGCCAAAACGGGTACTTGTTAATATCCCAATTGGTCACAGCCCTAAAGTAAAAGTAAAAAGTGTTAATTAGCAATGAGAACTGCTTACATGTTGAAAATATTTATTAGAAGCGATTTTGTCCACCATTCTCAAAAGTTTTTTCGTGGACGAGTTGGCATTCGGAGGAAGCGATGGTGCCGCATCAGCATCTCTGAAATAAGATCAATTATTTATTACTTTAACACCTACAATTCACAAATCATGACAAAACAGAGAAAGCAATCTTTCAGAATAATCTTGCTTGAAGAAATCAGTAGAAAGAGAAAAGGTTTCTGCAAATTCTGTGGTCTCAGAGGCTAGACTTTTAGTTTTGGTTGTCTTCTATTAACCATGCCTGCATCCAGCCGACTTATAGTTGAGAACTGCCGGGATATAGTAATGTTCTTTTCAGAGGATAGTGATATAATAATGGGGTTAGGTTAGGTTAGGTTAAGACTCAGTCTTAGCTAATTGATTATTTTCAGGATCATATAGGATGGGATGGATATGAAAATATGACAAACTCCAGAAACTCAGAAATACTCCATCGAGTAAATAAAAAAGGTATTAAAATGAATAGCTTAGAGTTTTTATAAATTAATAAAACCATTAACACTAATCGAGTATTAGTAAATAACATTTTAAATAGAACAGATGGCTCACCACTATTAAATTTATTTCCTTTGGGATTTTCATCTCCAAACACTAGTTAATGACATGTAATTAGTAGTGTTATGGTAATTAGTCTATTAGTGTTTATGTCTTACCCCCCTCCCCACGTCCAGTAGAATGGAATAGAACCCACCCTATCCTTAATTTTTAATTTAAGAATTAGAAATATTGTTTAGCTTTGAAATAAATAACTTGCGATATGGTTAGTCTGAATATGATTCTTAAAGAGGCAAAACGTGTCGTGTAAGTGATAAATCCAGTGGAATAACTAAAATACCAATTTTAATTTTATATTAAAAATGAATTTCCACAAACTTACTAAGTTTCCTGTATTTCGATACAAACTCAATGTAAAAAAGTGTCCAGGTTGAAAGTCGAGAATTGAATCATTGATTTCACAACCAAATAGTACAAACCCTAATATTTAATCACTCAGAACCGACACATTCTTTTTGTTGTAACCATGTTTGCCCCCAATCTGGAGCATATGGATCTCTAATGGGACTCATCTCAACAGAAATTCTACAAGAAATGCTTGTTACTCAGTTGTCCAGAGTTGTTAGCGAATCGCTTTCACTATGCCCCAATGCGTGGGAAGAAATTGAAATATCACAGACGTCCATACTTTCGAACATGAAGTTATGGCTGTCATGTCTGTTATTTATAAATTCTCTCCCAACCGTTAGATTCTAAAAACGAGTCATAGAATGATTAGCCAACCACTAGCCCTGTCATTGTAGCCATTCTTCTATCCTCACTCTATTACGCAGTTTTCATAGCAGACCACCTTCTGTTGAGATAAGACCATAAGCCCCACATTATAAAAGACTAATGTGGAATCATAAATATAAAATAAAATGTTAATCAAACGGAATCATAAAAAAAGGGAATCTTCATCAACTGGGACTGATAGGAAAAGTGAAACATATCAATCAGCATTATTCTCCTTACACAACAGTTTTGGGGGTAGAAGGTTGGGCTAGCGGGGCGTCATCTTCAGAGCTGCTTTCCGCAGTATCTTCCAAGTCAGAATCATAAACGGCCATAGAAATACCGCCACTTCCTCGTCCGGGTATTTTATTTTTGTGCTCGTGCGGTTCTTCACCTTCTTTCTCTCCTGGAATAGTCATAAAACCTCTTAATATTTCATCCGTTAAACAAAAAATTGCTGTTGCCACATTCGTAACCAAAATTTAAATGTAGTGTGACACAGAGTATAAGCAGAACCTATATTTACTTGTGTTCTTCAGTAAGGTAAAAATATCAAAGTATTTAGTTCTACAAATATTATAAGATATAGGTGATAGATATTTGAGCTTCAAGCCATCATAGAACTATGTTTAAATGGATTTTGGTTTAACTTTATACTCGCTTAAATGAGATAAATTATTCAACACGGCTCCTTTGGTTTGAGTTGTTCTAGGAAGATGCTAAGCAATATTGTTAATAAATTTTAAACACAAATATGTTCAGATCATAATGATTAGGTGTAAAAGTGAGCTTCTTGTAATGGTTCAAGTAATTGTGATCAGCGAATTTTCGTTATTAATAAATTATATGCGTGGGCAGTTTCCTTTCTTTATAAGCAATGTATGGGGGCATATCTAGAATTGCCTCATGGCTTAATTCTACCCAATGCAATAATATGTAAATTCAAATTTACGCAGCTTACTTTTGTCTTTCAGGCTCATGAGGTTAAGTTGTGTTGTCAGAGTCATGTTGGCATGGCCACTGTAAGAAATTTGGAGATCGACCCAGAGACCTTGCGAGTCCAGCATCGGTGTAGAAGCACCGTGAAGACGTGGAGTTTCCCCGCCGAGATCCAAAGCCGTCACCACCAACGGGCCCATAAACGTAGGAAGCTAGAAAGAAGATTAAAACTTCAATATCAATCTGAAAATTTGGAGAATTGTCCAAGTAATGGGAAAGCTTGCGGGTGGAGATGGTATATAAAAAATTTATAAATTGCAGTCTGGAGGCACTAAGCCACTTGTTTCATCTTTTTATCCAGGTGTGGGGATAGGAATGCTGTCAAAGGGATTGGATTAGTTATGCAATAGTATACCATGAATTGTAGAAAATTGTTGAGAAAAAATTCAATTTCACATTTTTTAAATCTGAGTCGGATTGTGGGTCAATGCTGGGGTCGTGTTTTTTTAAACAATGGAAGGTAGAGACTTAGAATCAAGCAATATTTCATCAATCCCTTACCTTTAAGCTGGAAAGTTTCTTCTGAATTCTTTCTTGGAGCATTGATACCCAAGCTGGGTTTCTAAATGTGTCGAATACTATCCGACCTATGATTGCATTCAACCAAAGGACTTCGCCAGTAAATTGTTTCTTTTCATTGGGAATTTCTGTAACGTGTTTAGCCTAAAAAAGAAAGCCTCGTGAGTGCCACCGTAATACAAATCTTTCAAAGCCATGTTTGCTCGCAGTTAAAACAGACAATTACAGAGTGGAATTCCAACTTAAGAGGTTAAGACACTTTGAACGATATGGCCGCACGGTTGCGGCCAAGTGTTGCGTTATCTATAATTTTGCCATGCTCGTAATTTTGATTATATATAGAAACTACAGGCATCTGTAAATATTTTGGAATATAGATAATGTTTGGCCATAAAAGACAATTTCTATTAGATTCTCTTCCTGGAATTAATATAATAGTATATGTCCACGGATGAACTCTATAATGAAAGCTTCTAAACACATCTATGAAAATGCATAAATTATAATGCTTAAATTTTTAGTACATATTTTAAAATTCCATCAATTTACACACTACTTGAAAAACTAAATATTATTCTTCCCAGACTGACCAATATTAAAAATAAAAATGTTTTTGTACATAGTTTTTTGTGGAGTAACATTAAAAGTATTCTATATAAATTCAATAAACCCAATTTCATAGAAAAATAGCTCAAAGTGTTAAATCAATATTTAAAAGACAAAAACAAATCTGACAAAACGTATGTGCCCTTTTCTTAATCTTGGATGTTTATGATTGTTGGACAGGATTGAATCGGAAGCTGCAGAGGATGGCGATGAAGTGTTGTAAGAGAGGAGATCATAGTATGTTGGAGTCTGGAATAGATAAAATAACTGATGACTATTTCAAATATCCCAAAAGCAATTTTTCGGATTTATTTTTGAAAAATTTGTGTTACAAGATATTATCACAGGAGCAATTTTTCAGTTCAGCGAAGATGAGAAGTCTCGAAATAATTGATAATTCCATCCGATAGCACTATGGATTGCAAGATAAAGTTGTGTGACAACATTCCTTGTGACACTACCGCCACAGCTAAGCGATAGATCTTTAGCTGGGGTCAGTGTATCATAAACCTTCACCACTACATTTCAAAAGGTCATTTTAAAAATATTTGAAAATTTTCTTAAAATTCTTACAAACTGTCGTCATAATCACGCTTTTAAAAACAATGCTATAGATTTGTGGTCGCCTGCAAAAAAAGGCAACCAGTGTTGCAAACTTATCAAAAAGAAAATCCTCATAAAACGAATATTATTTTGAGAAATTGATTTACAATATTTATCAGAAAGGAATTTATTTAATCATATGAATTCCCAATATCAGCAAGACTATTTCTGACAGTCAGTCTTCACGCTACGATATTAAATAGATGATAGGTTCCCCATACCAGAAGAGGTATTGTCTTTGCCTACCTTCATCTGCGTTAACCCTTTTAGCACCAGAAAACTAATTATCATTGCAAATGGGCTAAAAAGCCTCACACAACCGCATCTAAACTTAACACAAACTTAAATGTACACTCTGATGCTAAAAGGATTTCATACATGTCGACGTCTATACCAGTGGTGCGCCGTCCATACATGCGGTAGATGCGGCGCATGCCTTAAAATCCTGAATAAAAAGTGTTCTTTCTCTGTGTTTCGTTGTTAAGCTATTAAATATTTATTTTATATTTCCACAGAAAATATTTAGCGAGAAATGGTCGTAAGTCAGTCCCTCACCTTCTTTTTTTCACAATGGGTAAAGGTAGAGGGATGGGCTTAGGGAATGATGAGTAATAATCTAATAGCTCTCCCAAGGGTAAATTTTCAGGTTCGCATAGGGTATGTGGAAGGGGATGAGAACAATATAGATATATACAAATCAATTAATGTATGTATCCGTAACCGAGTAGGACAAAAACCCACCAAGTTACCTTATCAACACTAGTTATTAAATCAAATTTGGATTATTGAGATTTTGCCTGAAGATGCCGAAAGGCGAAACCCGGGTCGTTAGTGACAAAATACATGGAAGTGTACAAAATTTCAATAATCCAAATTTGATATTGAAATTCCATCAAGCACCCTCAGTCGATGTCTTAAATTAAATTATAAAAAAGTTATTAAATCGCTGGATAAGAATAATTGAACATGAATATAACTATTATAACTACAAAAAATACACATTGGAACATCGAATTTTTATAGTCACGGAAAACACACAAAAGAGAAATATAAAATTATAATTATGGGTTTTGAGACTATCATTTAACACATATTGATGCTTCACCACTCACACGTCACAATAAAACAGAGAAAATGTAAAACAAATATGAGAGATAAAACATACTAATAATCTTGGGGTCCATGTTTTCTTGTCAAAAAAAACAGTAGTTTAGTGAGCATAAATAATTAAGTGTAAATTTCGAAAAAGAAGAAAGAGTGGAGTCGTCACACCACTGGAATGAAAAAAAGGGAATGCCAGTTTAAAACAAATGATCTCCTCGCATCAGACAATAATCCTTGTCCTTTTAATTGAAAATTTGTGAAATGTGTTGAAAATTATGTTTATATTAACATTTGTTTTTTTAAATAAAATACAATTCATTTGTACTATTCCTAAATGTTTATAATGATCAGGTCCTCATATTGACGGTTAAATTTTCCGTTAAATGTTAAAAATTGTTGAAAATTATGTTTATATTAACATTTGTTTTTTTAAATAAAATACAATTCATTTGTACTATTCCTAAATGTTTATAATGATCAGGTCCTCATATTGACGGTTAAATTTTCCGTTAAATGTTAAATTTTTTGTGTAAAATGTTAACTGTCAATTCTTGGTAGAAAGGCATTATATTTTAAAAGTAAAATGCAATTTACTTCTGCATGTTTATAATGCTCATGATGAGCGAAACCGGTCCTGATCATTATAAACATGTGGAAGCAGTACAAACGAATGTTGTTTTATTTTTTTAAATATAGTCTTTCCACCAAGAATTGACATTTAACACCTTAAATGTGATTAATATTTGTTTCAAACTCCCAAATAACCGATCAGTTTTTTTCTGACTGGTCTTTAACTCTTGAACCGCCATCAGTAAAATATCAATTTATGTCTTGTATGCTAACAAATTTCTTAAAATAAAAAAGCAAAACCTTGATTTTACCTTAGTGAAGTATATTTGAAAATGAATCAGAATTGATTTCATCATTCACCGTTTATCTGTTTTGTTTACTCTATTATTACCTCAAGAACATCCTTCATGTACCGCCAAAAATCAACCTCTTGGACAGACTGAAAGGCGTCTGTCAGTAATGACTCTTTATTGGAGACCGCAGGTGTCCACAAAACTGACGGGGCGTCGTTGCTTCCAATCAACTGAAAATTTCAAATTCGATTTATATGAAAACATTTTCTATTATTAACTTGTTGAACAAACAAATTTTGATTGCGTAATTTACGAAAAACTCTAGTACAGTAGTCGGCATCCCAGAGTATATTTTAGATATAGACAGAACATTTTGACCATTCAAATAATAATTTATCTTAAACACTAGCTTTAAAAACGTTATATAAAAATACTCGAAAACCTGACCACCAGTTATAAATTTTAATTACATCTTCACATGTGTTGACTATACTCCTAATGATTAAGCACATTCTGTTAATATTAGTGAAAGAATAAAAATATCATAAAGATAAAATCCTACACATGTTTTTATACAAAGGGAAAGAATTATAGATTAACCCTTTAATACTGATAAAACCCAATTTTACTATTGTATTTTTAATAAAACCAGTTTCTGTGCAACTACGGTTTGTAAAATAGCAATTTTTTTTTTTTCATGTATATAAAAGCATCCCAAAGGGTCACATAACAATTGAAAAAAATACAAAAAAAGGTTAAAATTTATCGCAATTAAAAGATGAGTGTCAAAAAATACAAATAGTGTGAAAAAAGCCCCAGGCTACAAGTGTTAATAAATGACTTGCCAATTGGTCAATTGTTGGCATGGTTTAAAATGCTGGTGAGACAATACCTTTTTATCAGACTTCATATTCCCTACACGAACTTTGGATTCTACATTATCTTTCTTGGTCATTACTCTGCTGGGTGACCCGTCAAATGTTTCGGTAGGCTCAGGTCGATCTAAATATTCATCGAGGTAATCATCTTCAGGGACATTCTCGCTCATCGCCAGTTCTAGATTTTTGGCACTTTCGGCATCTTCAATGGCAGTCTGCAACCTTCGATACCTAGGCATTTCAATGTCAAATTTATAAGCTGCCAATGAATATCATTAATGTTTTGTTTTATTTCGATGCCATTTGCAGTTGATATAAATAAATTCCCTCCAAATTTACAAATCATATGTATAGATTTGCTTTCAGACATTCAGTCAGACTATTGTATGTTTTTGAGTAATTAAACAATTGAATTTTAAAAAAAGTATTATCATACCATTCATCTTTGTCTCTCCCAGTTCTTCCAAAGAGGTAAAGAACTATTTCATCTGGACCACTGTCGGCCAAGTCGTCTTTGGACCACAAATAACTGGCTTCATCTTCCTTAGACACCCTGTCCTGTTAGAGGAAAATACGTTCATCAAATAGAGAGGTTATGATAACTCTTTATTAGCACATTTTTCATTACAGAGTTAGGTTATGTTTGAGACACACAATGTCAACCAATAAAGCATAATTACTTCTCCTACCATCACGCCCTAAGCTTGTGAATCAAATTGAAATTTGACATAATAGTAAACATACTTATAGGTATGTTTGTTGTATATATATATATATAATTTCAAGAACACAGTACATGCACCTTTTAATATATACGACAGAGGCGCCATCTATTATTTACAGCGAAAAGGTGGTAAATTAAATAATATAATATTATTAAAACTAACTAGCGACATCTATATGTTATCGCAAGCTATAATATGATTTGTTTTTTAATTTTTCAGAATTACATTGTTTCATTAATCGACGATGTTTAGTGGAACCAATTAACATCGATTAATGGGGCATTACTGCATATATATATACGTCACTCAAACCGCATTGTTGAAATTGACTGAAATTGTTTCATTTGTAATAATTGTGTAGGGTAAAAAACCAGAAACAAAGAACTATGGTAGATGGAAGGTAGATGCATACATCACATAGATATCACATCACACCTGTAAAAAATTTAAAACAATCTCATGCTAGAAATCAATAAAATACTCACATTTTTGTCTGCAGCGAGTACTTCTTTAAAACCTTCCAAGGATAGCCTATCATTTTCAATATCAGAGTATTCATTTGAGTTGTTAGAATGACGCCGTTCCTGAATTGATAAGAAATGCATTTTAGAGATGCTCCAGCAAACAGATTTGTTTGTCAAAGTCGGTACAAAAACGGTTGATCAATCAAACTACACTAATAAATATTTGAATAATCAATTAATTTACTCTTATGACAGGTGGATCCTCATCGGAGTCATCATCGAGATAAAGATCCGGGAAATCAGACGCTGGATCAATCAAAAATGGATTTTTAGAATGAAGATGTTCCTTAATAGCTGTGAAAATAACAAAACCAGTCAGTAACTAGAAAATCTGCCAACATTTTTGGATGTGACTTAGTTCTGCAATAGAAATTATTTTCATTAAAATTACGGTTAATCTGGGTAACTTTGAGCCAGTTTTGAGAGTTTTTGGATCGCCATTGCATTTATTAGTGGTATTGCTCTACATATAAATGTCTTAAGATGAAATTAAATCAATATAAATAGATTTATTGTTATAATTGATATATAAATATAGATGAAAACCAGCTGGGCAAAATTTTCATCCAACGAATCTCTGTAATTACAATAAATTCAGTGATTTTAAATTGGCAGCTTTTCTTTATGCTTTCATATATTCTGTACGTAATTGAGATGGGAAAATATAAACAGCATTTGGGTTACAGATTAGTAACACAAATTGAAAATATGTCTAATCCAATTTATTTCAAGAAAAGTTTTTAAATTGTGTTTTATCATTCCAAGCTGACAGCTTACAAATTCAACCATAAAACCAATTATGTTGCACATTAATTCACATTTTTACCATCAGGGGCTACTCAGTACCTTTGCTTAACTAAAATATATTGATATGACATTAGTATTATCATGGAATTATAACAGCACCTTTTTCCATGTAGTGGGCCAATCTTAGACCGATGGGCAAACTTACCCAAATTGATGGTATATATATATATATATAACTATACATTATTCTTTAAGAAAAAAATTATGGAAGTGTACAAAAATTCAATGATTCAATTTTTATTTATTTTTCGATTGAAGATCTTTAGTTACCTTTAATGAGGAATGGCTTCCGAGGTGTTTTCGACTGAGGTGAACCTTTTATGGAGTCCGAATAACTGTCTTTTTCTGCTGACGTACCAGACGTATCATGGGCACTGCAGCATATAAAAACATATTAATAGTGGGTGAGAATAATATCTAAGGAGGTTCTCAGATATTCATAATCAGCCCTAAATGTAAATATTCAGGTTATAACCATGTTTTTATTAGTTGTTTTGAATCTGTTGAATTGAAATCTAACACTGATGCCTCATTCAGATTGAAAATTATTATGGGAAGGCACCATGTTGTGGCTGGTGTTATCACATGTGGTTTCTGAAATGCAGATGGGGGTTATATATACAGGTAGTCCTTGACTTACGACGGTTCGACTTGAACAATTCGCACTTATGACCAAAAATTTTACTATTACATTTACTCAACAAAAAAGGGTGGATGACGCAATTTATTTTCGAAGACTGCTTTTTGAATTTATTTATTCCTGGAGTAAAACAATATTGTTATCAGAAAGGAATTTTAACGCAATTCTTGCAGACATAACCTTATTTTATCCACTTGTATTATAAAGCAAATTTTAATTTTCAACACAATTCTTGCAGCCAAACCTTATTCCAACTACTTGTTTTACGAGGCAAATAATAAAATTGTGTTCACAACGTTTTATTCCGTTTTATTTATTAAAAACAGAGGATCGGCGTGCCAATTTGCGATAATACTGTGATTGTCGTTTGACAGCAACAATATAAGATGTGATTGAATGTGATAAGAATGAAATGAAATTGACGCCGCTAAAACTGACTCGAGCAATATTTATTTTTCATATTTTGTAAGGAATTCGACTTATGACCAAAGTTCAGGAACGTATCTCGGTCCTAAGTCGACGACAACCTGTACTTTTGAATCTCTATGGCTTTACCGATGATTATTGCTAAGAGTGACATTTGATTTCATACATAATTATTCCATCTATCAGACTCTTGAAGATAAAACTTGTATTGGTTTCAAAACGTCAGGTGGTTATGACTAACGAAAACACAGTGTCTTCCCAAGGTAACAGTCATACAGTTAATAATCATGAAAGCCTAAAAGAGCTATATGCTACAGTATACGAAAGTACCTAGTGTCCACTAAAACAGTGTTACGCAAACATTTTGAGTTTGCCAGTAGATATTTTTCAGTGTTACCCTGGGAACCATATCATTTTGTTAGTGAAATATATTATGTAATAAATATTACTACACTGACTCACTCGCATTCTTCACTTTACATGTGATTTACATGAAAAAGCGAGAAATTCAAAGCACGCCCCTTATATATACCTATGTTGTTATCTAATTTCCACTGGATACACCAATGTTAAAAACTTATATGGCTCAGCATTTGAATAGCGCAGCTCTACAATTCCTTTTTAAAATACCAAAGATGGCTCATTCATTTGGATGGAGGGGAGAGGATGGTAGCAAAAACAGACTTGTACTTGAGCATAATACATAAAAAAAAATTTGACTGCTATTTCGATGAATTGATAAAAAAACATTGCTGTATGGTTTCAATAGAATAGAAGGATATACCAGGCAGATCCACTGATGCACCACATCGCACATCCTTGGTGAATATTCGCTCCGCAATTCTTTGAACTAAAAATTTCCATTAGATTTTAAAAAGATTTCAATGAAGCAAATTTTTAATGATGGCAATTCTGTCTTTGACAGATTAGGAATTTTATCCAGCTCACAGTACTGTAATAGATCTGACAATACAGTTGAAATAATGGATAAATTTTTCACACAATCTCTTTGTACTACTTCCACATGTTTATAATGATCAGGACCGGTTTCGCTCATCATGATCATTATAAACACGCGGAAGCAGTACAAGTAAATTACATTTTATTTTTAAAATATAACGCCTTTCCACCAAGAATTGACCGTTAACATTACTTTGTTAGATGAATGCAAAAATATATGAAATTTTTTCTGGATATTGTCAAATTTTGGAGTTCAAAATCACTATATTTTTTTTTATGATCAATTGAAATATTATAACCATCAGTTTAAGGGTGTTCACTGTCAATTCTTGGTGGAAAGGCATTATATTTTAAAAATAAAACACGATATGTTTCACGTCGATATGGTTGTTATCAACTGTCGATAATGCTCGTGATGAGCGAAACCGGTCCTGATCATTATAAGCATGTGAGAGTAGTACAAAAAAATTGTGTTTTACTTTCAAAATAATGTAACCATGTCAGTTCCCAGTGTGGAGCATATGGACTCCTAGTGTAGGCATCGCAACAGAAGTTGTTCTACGAGAACTGCTTGTTAATAAGTCGCTCAACCTGTCTTTATTTTTGAGGAGAGTAAGGTTATGAGATTAAGGTTAGGAGAGGATTAGTAAGTAAACTGATCGCTTCCGTTTTTAGCTGTTAAGTACTACGTTATAGAAAAAAAAATCAAAACAGTACATAAATAAATACTAACGATTTATGTTTATCAATAAAGGAGCTGATAATTTTCTTCGGCGAACTCTTTCTCTTTTTATACAGGCTGCTGTCGTCTTCCTGATTCTCCTTCTCGTCAGAAAGGCCTGACTGTGAAACCTCGCTGACGGATTGATCGGATGCAGCGTTCTGCTTCTCCGACTGAGGAGCGGCGGCTTCGTCTTTCGAGAATAGCGGCAAAGACGGGGCGTTTGTTGTGCTGGACAAGTTGGCGTCATTCAAATCGAACTGTGCATTGTACACTGTCATTTTTGAAATTGTCTTGGAATTTTAGGCAAATGGGATATTTTTTGCTCCAATGGCTGAAAAAAAAAATGCATTTATGCGCCAGATTTCAGTAGAATAAACATCCTTCTCTTTTGAACAACCATTTTGAAGTATATTTTGGTCAAGAAACAAATTCAAAATGGCACAAACACCATTTTGAACACAGTATAAGTACATGACAAATTAATCATATCTTATATCCACTGATTCTGAACTAATTTTGTCCAAGTGAAAGTCATATTTATTTCAATATAATGAGTTAGTATGGCTATTTTTAGTATGCATTTAGGTACTTGATGATTTTTATGATAAAATAAAACAAGTCAATTGTCCCACCATCACTCATTATTAATATGCGCCGCTGTTTTACGGCCGCCTTCAATAGCATAATACTGATCAAGAATACAAACGAATTTAATCCTCACACTTTTGGCCTGATGCATACCTGCACTGGTCTTTAAATCATGAAAAAAATTACAAATTAAATTTTTCATCACATTTCAGACACCTATTGTTTTTTTTTCCTTTAGGGCTTTTCATAGAGCCATTCACAAAGTTCAAATCAGTTGAATGAAGTGCTCAAATATATTATGTACTAGTCAGTACCCAGCATGCATTGCAATGCCACTCAAAGCAAAAAAGTGTTTGTTTTAATTCTGTTTATTAAAGTTCTTTTGGATACACAATGAATCAGAAGGTTTTCCGAGATGTCGCTGTTTGCACGTATTTGATTCTTTTTTTTAGATTCTAGTTTTTTTTTTTCAGAAACCTTTACGGGTATGCATGCGCACAACAACTCACCAAAGATTTACCGAAATCGGATGAATTGTAAAGGAACCCATACGGGACATACAAACATTCATTTTTATATATATAGAAGATTAAAACAGAGTCTGAAAATGTATGCAAATTTCATACCGTTTTTTTACAATTCCGCCCGGTAACAATTTAATATTGGCTCCATCCAGATTGTAAATCCTATGCTGGTAAAAAGGTACTTTGTGTAACTCCTCATTCCATAGAGCCCGCTTGGGAACCTTGTTGTGAGTGAATGACAGCCTTAAGGTGCTACCTAAAACCGGAAGCCAGTGTTTCAAAGCAATTCAATATTTTAATGTATAGCCTGGGATACGTGGAGCATTTCCTGAATGTTCTCTGTGATGCTGGATAGTAAACTTATTGATTGCAGTGCAAAATTTAATTGCAATATTTGTTTTTCATCATTGTTTCGATATTATAATAACAGTCATAATGTTTTAAAACTGGTTAGTAAAAAAGAGTTGCTCTTGCAACGCATGAATATCTTACAAGTAATATATTATATTTAAATAAAACTTAAGATATGGAGTATATGAGTAAGATGATAAAGGGTTTATCTTTTCTAAAGTGAAGTTTCGATCTATTACTTTTAATGATATTTCGAAATTCCATGTAAACATAAATATTATAATTGAGTCGTACAGTATCAAAAGTAGAACTATCCATTATTTGAAGTTTCGGGATACACACGAAAAACGTTTTGTTGGCGTTTTTTGAGTTTATGAGATTTTAATGTTTTAAATTTACATGAGCGGCCATATTGTGATTTCACTTAGGGTAGCTCTGTGATTGTTCGAAAGTATGATTTACCAAACTGTTCACTTCTGTTTCCAAAGCTGTTAATCATTCTGATTTTGGTAGCAAGCGTCATTTTCTTTTACCAAATTTGGATTATTGAGATTTTGTACACTTCCATGTATTTTGTCACTAACGACCCGGGTTTCGCCTTTCGGCATCTTCAGGCATTCGAGCGCACGAATGGACTCGAACTGACAGACAGTAAACAGTGTCTAACGTTTATATAGAAGATATAAATACGACAAATATTATTTACGAGATAAAATATTATACGCCTAGGATCCACACTGATACCTGAGTTAAAATTTCGAGAATCGCCTTGATCCTTATTTTGAAAACAACGCATTAACAGAGTGGCGAAATGCTGCTTTCCAACTACTATTTGAATTATCAGTGATTTTACAATTATAATAGCATTGTGGGTTTTGATGGGATGCAATTTGACGAAAGGATAAACATATACAATCATTCCACATTTAGTGACATCTGTTAGGTGTTTCAACGTATAGGATACAGTAATGGGGAGTTTGGAAGGTTCAGCTGTTCATTCAGAATTGGCAAGGAATGCCTGAAGATGCCGAAAGGCGAAACTAGGGTCGTTAGTGACAAAATACATGGAAGTGTACAAAATCTCAATAATCTAAATTTGATATTGAAATTCCATCAAGCACCCTTAGTCGATGTCTTAAATTTTCGTTTACGTTTTTATACATGTACATGATTTTGATACCAAAATTTTATTTCTAACCACACACTATGACCGGCTAAAATAGTGTGGCAGCATTAGTTCAATTTCAACAGATATGGGATAGTTCTACTTTTGATAATATATGACTCAATTATGTTTTTCACTTACCTTCCAATTTCATAAAAGCAGTTTGCGTGAAAGATATGTGGTAAGTAACAGGGTCATATTTTCCGAGCATATAAACGTTGATCCATCCCTAAAATACACAAAAAGAAGAAAATAACAATTAAATGCCAAGATGTTACGATATATTTTAGGTTAACATATCAGCAGTGTTTTGGCCAATTCATGTAACCCTCAAAATTGAAATTATTCGGGAGAGAGTAAAAACTGTTTTTATCGAAAATATTATATGGTGAGTTGGGTTATGAATCTTTGAAATTCACTCCTGTAAATTTTCATGTTTGCTGATACGGGATTATACGTAGGGAGTGTCGACATAATAGTGGCTTACATCAAGTGACAGTGTCAGAATTTTAAACCTAAAACTAATGTAAAATGATTGTTTCCTTTACAAAAAATGGTAAATTTATTTTTCTAATTTACATCATTTGGCCGAGACTTGCTCTGTCGTCTTTAAAATGATATCCAATCATTAACTCATTTACGTATTTTTTGAGGGTTACATCAATTGGCCAAAACACCATCGATATAGTTACTGATCTTACCTCGTACTTCTTCAGCGGTTCAAACTCCACGATTTTTGGCATCCTAGCCATTGGCATTTTAGAGAAGTCCGGCTTCAAAAAACTTTCTTTCAGTTTCTTGGTATCACTGTTGTACCCTAAATACTCTAATATATACATATTTATCCGATTCAACATATAAGTGAACCAGATACCCATCAAAAACCCGTTAAACATGTACGAATTCGGGTAAACTATTAATGATATCACTAAAGTTGATGTGATGAAAATCATAGAGCACGAGATGAAGCTGTTTCTTTTCACAGAAGTACCGCTCGGCTGCATGAGATTTAATAGACCATTTGTCGATTCGTGGTCATTGACGTTTGATTCTGTGATCACGGTACCGTCCGCCTTTGTCACCAAATCGAAATCTTCCAATGCGTCTACACCGGATTCTATCTCCATCTCTCCGTCATCCATCGAAGAATTATTAGAGGTTAAATTCACTTTATCAGGCTCTAAAACGAAACAACAACAAAATAATACTATCATGCGTAAATATTTTTGTACACTTATTTTTTTGTTTGAAAATGTTTCAATGTGACTTGCCAAAAAATGTTAGATTTATGAACATGTTATTTTGGATGACCTAGAAAGAATCACACATCTAGAGCAGTGGTTGGCAACATACAGGCACTTTGAATGGTTTGTAAACGATGGGCTTCTTTTTTTTATTACCGTATTCGCTCGTTATGTGGAGGATATGACCACCACCAGGCATCTCTATGATTCCCTGTCACCCGCCAATTGCTTTTCTTTCTCCCATGATATGCTAGTATCTTTCAGATGGTAGTCTGAGACGCCGGAATCCCAACAGTCGGAAGAAGAGACGAGCAGGATTGAAGCTTTCCGAGGGCATCTGCAGCATGCGACTCGGCCAGTTCCAACATCTCATCATGACCACTGATATAACAGGGCGCTACCTAGTATATTCCCTAATCTCATAGTCACGCGATAGAAGGCGCTGTATCTTAATTTTGCTGGATGAGGAGCTTCAATGACATACAGTGGGACGACGTTGATATCACCATCAAGAGATACTATTTTTCTTACAGGCAGCCTTTACCGAGGCAGCCCACGTAAAACTGCTACAACTTAAATATGCAGAATGTCATTGATAATAAAAACACAAACCGAATCATCATTCACCTTTTTGTTTTTTCTTTGATTCAGCCGTTTCGGTGACATTTTGATTTGTGTCACTAGAGCTGGTCATTTCCATTTCCGTGTCTGTCATTGTGCTACTGTGTGAAATGACTGGCGGTGATAAGTCCGATAAATTTTGTACACTGCTTGCTAATGAGGACACCTATAAAATATCAATGAACATCATACCAACATACTGGATAGAAAAAGTGTACCCACTCTACCATAAAATGTAGCATTTTCCCATATATACACGTGGAGTAAGCGAGCTGGATATGTTCTTCAAAATATCCTGCAATCACTTAATGATGCCGTTATATTATAAATTACCATATTCAAAAACTATTATGATGTGTTACACAAAACTATAACAGCCAACATATGTCTGCATTTTTACATTTGAAGTTGAGATACGTTTCAGTATATTCTATCGGCGGGCCTGCTGCCGAGTGGTCAATGTAGTGCTTATTGATTGCAAGGCTCACAGGTTCGAATCACAATACGGAAACTTTAATCAGCTGATTTTTTAATCGATTTTTGTTCCAACAAATAGATGTATGTGATGTCTAAAATTGGATATTGATTGGCTAACTACTAGTCCTGTCCTAGCCCCATCCTTCTATCGATACTCTCTCTAAAAAGAGAAAGGTTGAGCAACATAACAAGCAGTTCTTGTAGAACTACTAATGATGAGATACCTCCATTTATACTTGAACAACATTTTTCTGATGTGCGAGCAAAATTTTCTGGCAGCAGATAGCTTGTATTTGTGTTTGAGTAATGCTGACATTATTTTATTACGATTTATTGTTTTTTCAATTCATAAAGTATTACTTGTGTTAATTTCATGTTCATAAGAATTCAATAAAATCCCTTTTATGCAGCCATAACACAAAAAATAATTAAAACTTCATTTCAGCTACTGAACGAATTCCACTAACCCAGATTGCATACCAGTAATACAATCATGAGGATAATTATTAGGTAGAACATATTAAATACGACATATATTTGTCTAGATGTGTCTACCTGTCTGTCACTAGTGCACAGTGAAACACTGTGGGAGACAGGGAGAAAGTGTTTGTGAATTTTGAATTGTGAGAAGGCACTGTCACCTGGAGTATAATATTAGGTACTAATTAATAATATAGTTAAATAAATAATAAAACTATTATTTGCATGCAAAGATTCTAAGCATCCAAATAATTAAACAAACACACAAAAAAAAAAATAGATGTGAGTGGTGAGTGTAGAGATAATACATTAATAATAAACCTTGTTTAATTTGATAAACCAGTATTGTTTTATACTGAATTGCAACTGCATGCTTAGTCTTTAAGTTTTGTTAACTATTAAAGCCAATCGTAATATCTGCATACGTCAAACACTGTCAATTTAACACATTAAATGCCGATAAAAATTTACAAATTTCCCTAAAAAACAAACGGCTACACAATTTGCTATTGTTTTCAAAATATTCAATTTATTTTAATATTTCTTTAACTTCGATACTGAGGGTGCATATCACCGACAATATAGCCTCTTGAGTAGATGGAAAAGTTCTTATATTTAAAGTGTATTGTGTAGTTTCAAATTATTATATTTATAAACTCAAATTTCTTTCAAAGTGTGACATTTATTGAAACAACTAGCTTTATGAGTGGATAAATTATAAAACACATGATGGTAACAGGTCAAACTTTTTTTTTATTGACTGCGGAAACCTGAGACTTCCTCTGTGCATGTTTTTTTGGCGTTGTTCACCTGAGTGATCATCAGAAATATTATTTTCTCTTAGATCTAGCTCTCCCTGAACAACATTGATCCGAACACCTGGTTTACAAACAAATGAAATACCTTGATGAAATACCCATTTATTGATATGTGCTAATGCATAAAAGCCCTTTAAATAAAAAGTTTGACAATGACAATGACGTTTGAGAACAGTAATGGTTTTGGAACTGTGTAAAAATATATTTTCTTCGAATTTTAATAAAAAAAAAATGTAAAATTTGAAATCGGTTTCTAGCCATGCTTTACCTTCAGTATATGCTTTTTAGATACAATAGCTTACATCGACTTTCATATGATAGATAGAGCAAAATAATATACATGGAATATCAGTTAATAATCAACAATAACCACCAACTACTTAAAAGGTAAAAATACCTTTCCCGCATTTAATGTGTTAAGAATGGAGTGTGAATTGAGATGTTAAATAATAATTTTTTTTATAATATGATATATCATAATAAAGACTGAACCATTATAATTGGTAGTGATTCAATTTAATTTTATCAAACAAGTTAGGATGCTTTTACTATTTATAGTGCCAGGACGTCAGAAAGTCAACAGTCAGAAAAAATCACAGATAAATAAAATGGAGTCAGCAGTCTTCAATACAGTCATTTGCACTAAAAATATATTTACGTTTCGGTAGATTATTATTCTCGGAAATGATGATATTCGTATTGAATGTTTATTTGGAATGATATGCATAATATTAATAATAAACTGTGGACCATAAATGAATCAGTCAATGCATCAAAATTAGAAATCTCTTAGTAGATAATGTCAAATTTTACTTTCATTTAGAGAGTTTATAAAAGACCCAACTCACCACACCTAAATGGGTCTTGGAGTTAAGGTGAATATGGCCATTAGATATGTTATAATGCAAGTTTAATTAAGAGCTAGGCAGAGTATACACTCTATAACTTTGCACTCTGGCTGTAGGGATTGGCTCTAGGATCACGGGATTCATGCATACTAATACACTGATACGTTCTGTGTGTTATACACAAAGTGTATCAGTGCAGTAAAAGGTGCAAAGTTATAAAGGGTATACTCTAATTCACTTCTACTCAGAAGAAATGTTACTTGATTATCACTGATATAGGTGACATCTTGCATATACTTGCATCTGGCGAAGAATTCTTTTATGCAATTTCAAATTTATTTATCATTTTCAATAATTAAATTGCTAATCTTCACTCTTAACATGTTCCATGCATAATAAACGTGCAAATGAAATTGCATTCACGCGGTGGACACGAAAACCAAGTTCATGCAGTTTCACAATGTTAACAAGCAAATGCAATGTTTTAAGTGCAGCTTGTCTCGAGCTTATCACTTGTTGGGTTGTTCATACTTAGTCTTCTATTTAGTTTTAGGTTGTTCATAGGATCTTCAGGTTCTCACTTATATATGAGATACTTTCTCACAGTGAATGCGTTAATAGCTGTCTGCGATATTTCAAAATGACTGTTTCAAGTCATACGGTAAATGATAAAGTTCAAACATTAATCAATTAATTTTGCATGATCTCTGATACTTAGATGAAATCACAAATCAATGAAATTCTTATGAAAATAGGAACCAAGCTTGGTAAGAAATGAAATATACTTGCTTGACCAAAACCCTCCAATTGAAGTGACAGAAGCAGCTGCGGGAATTTCCCACCTTTAATCCATCGATCGCTGAGAAATTTTGGGAGGTTATATAGTTAGATAGTATTCATCAAAAAGAGCTATCTGAGGTTTATATTATAGGATATTGAATTATGAATGCACCATGATCAAAATTTAGTAAGCTACGTGATAATGAAAAGATCTAGCTGTGTGTTTTCAAGTACATTTTACATAATGCAACAAGAACCACCTTCAAAATAACTATTATAAACATGGTATTCATGGTTCAACATCATTTTATGAGTCCTATAAAATATATAAACTTTGAAGTTCATCATCTCCCTTGCGTGAATTATTAGGTGGTTTCATTTTTACCCAGTTTTGGAGTGTGTAAACACTTCATAACAGACAAGCTATTTTTTATCGTGTTTGTTATCATTACATCTCATGACTGACTGACGTTCTGGCAACGATACCTATGGGACATGACATGCTCAAGTAGACAATACACGTGCACGAGTCACTAAGGTAAAGTGTGACGTACATAAACAAATTAAAAAAGAGGCGTACTTGATTTTCAGTGCTAGCACAACTATTCTGATCGATATCTTGGATCAACGAATTCTCCTCAGAGTCTGTTACGCTCGCATTATCTACAAGTCCTTGTTTATCTCTTATTTCGGTTCCTGCGGTTTGGATAAAATAAAAGATGATTTTAAATTAAACTATAAAAACAAATAAAACAAACTACAATATATAAAATGATACAACAAAAAGAAAACAGTAAGAATGATTCTTAATATAATAGTTTATATTATTAGTAGCAAAAGAAATACTGTGGGTAATTGTTCTTTATTCAGTATTCGTCCAGATATAAAATCCTCGAAGTTTACACTTTTCCATTATTTACATTTACTTGCAACAGTTCTGCTTTAATGTAATACTGTAAAACCGGTACAACGGACTTCAGATTTAATAGAAAATCGTTAAATCATTCTTTTATGGGTTTACCATGCTTGAAGACGAGAGCACTAGCCAAGAAAGTGGGATTGTGTATAGCTATTATTTCATTGACAACAACTGCAGTAATTAAGAATACAGTCAAATATTTAACTAACAACGGTGGCCTATAACAGGGTTAGCGAACCTGGAGCAAGCATTCCAGAGGTGGCACGACACCGAATTACGATTCAGTTTTTTTTTTGAAGAAAAACCTCATAAAATTTAAAAAAAGAGTTTTTGCTGCTACAGAATTTATATATAGTGTATTTAACTATGGTAAATTGGTATTTGACTTTAGTTTTACCGACACATCGGAAAGTTTATCAACATTTTTTTGGAATTTTGTTCATGAGAATGCAAACGGTTTACAACTACTGACCTACAAGATACGACTCACAGTTCAATTTATATTTTACGTAACATATACAATTTGCATATTTCAATAAAAGAAAAAAAAATATGCGGAAAATCAAGTTGCAGGATCTCACCCTGACTCCCGATTTTATTTATTTTGTGACCAATTTCGAAACAATTTTGCAGCTTAGCTATATTATTTGATGCTATCGATGGTCCCTACATAAACCAGTGCGTCAACAAATCTCAATGAATCGGAGACGATTTTGAAGTACAATGAATGATCAATCAACCTAATTAAATCTCTTAAAGTTTTCAATACCAATGAGATCTTTTATTTGGATGAATACGTTGAATAAAGAGCAATTTTAATAACAAGAAAAAAGCTTATATAGTAAAACGAAGATATAATTTATTGATTTAAACTCAATTTATGTTTACGGTTCTTTATGTAAGCATGATTCATATCAATTGAATTGCAAACATGTGTAAATTATGATAACTATTGAATGATTGGAGCATGGCTATTGATTAGTCAAAATATTATCAATATAGACATGTAATACTGCTCACAAAAAAAAGCAACTAATAGCAAAAGCTAAATAATTACAATATAGCCATAACTTTGTTCTCAACATTTTTTTACAAAATTAAGTTGATTGCTTTGGTTTGTAGTTTATGGTTACTTTATCAGCAAAATATTATATATAATAAAATAAATAAATACTATTCTTTTTCATTACACTTTTGGACAAAAGCTCTCGCTTCCTTTAAGAGTGCATTCTACACACCAACTGTGTTTTTAGCAAAAGGATAGTGAGAGTATAATGCAACATTTTTCTCAGAATATAGATTGAAATACGGGAAAAATAAATATGAAGCCGTAAATATGAAGTAGCTATCAGCTCTATCTTATAATGCTTGTGGAAATACTTAGATATTTTTATCTTATTACAATGGACAAGAATTCCCCTAAAAAAATTAGAGGGGCGTTTCAAAAATGTGAACGTGTCATTTAGGCAGGAGGGTTAAAGATTTTGTGAGGAAATGTGACGATGGGTGGATCAATAATGGGTAAAATCGTGTGACTTCATTTATGGACAGCCCCTTAAGTCAATTCATGAATTTGTTTATACCCAATTATTAGATATTTTTAATTTATAAAGCTCAAGCAATGCGACAACTATGCTATATTATAAGTGATCATTTTGATGACTTTCAACTGTTTTACCCATTGATGTTATTTGAAGTAAACCCATCAAAGTGAAATCATCTAGTTGTTTTCCCGTCAATATTAATACCACCTTTTCTTAAAGCACAATATTTTATTTTCATATCACAATATTTAAGTGGTTAATTTTTATTATATATCAAACACCATAGACAACAAGTAGAATGTCGATTTACTTTACTGCATTTATTTTCATGATTAATACGAGACATTAAACTGGTATTTATCTGAATATAAGAGAGAGTTGATAGTTATACCATTTACTCACTATCACTTAATAATGAATTTATAATCTACTGGTGACAAAATAAGCCATACTCTTTATAAAAGATTTTTGATGGTGAGACAAGCCATTTCGGTAAAATAATAACTTGCATTCTGATGAATACAGTATATTATGATAATGTACAAATCTGTGTGCGAAAGGAAAAGGGCATTAAGTCTTAAAAATTTGAAAATGAGTTGAATATGCCAAAATAACAATGATGCATATAATATGGAGTAAGGAAACCAATTGTATTAATGCTGCTGCATTAGTAAACTTCACTTTTCCTTATTTTTTCTTTTTCTTCTCCAAAAAATTGTGGAATGTGTGTAACAAAATAAAAGCATTTTATTTTCATAAATACAATGCCTTTCCAACAAGAATTGACAGTTAACATGTTAAAAGTGATTAAATTTCACATTGAAACATTTCATTTTTTATCTAGCTCTCAATAATGCAAATCCTGAAAAGTACCAATTATAGAAATGACACTGTTTTCATTTCGCACACAGAAATATACAATTAAACAAACGTTTTTTCTGATAAAAAGAACTGGACCAGGTTTTCTTAAGCGAGGACTAAAATATAACATTTATATTCTAATGGTGGTCAAATATTTCTGTACAATGGACAATAAAATATCTATCATTTTGACATAATTATATTCACATATATACCTGATTAAAACCGTACACTATACCTTCTGGAGTCCTCGAAGACTTGATATCTTCAACGGCTTGGGCAATCTTATCTCTAAAATCGCTGAAAAGTTTCCATCTATCGTTATTGCTCACATCTTTGTCTTTGGAGTCCTTGGAAGATTCGACATCGCTGTTTGTATCGACGCTGTCGGAGCCTCTATTAAATTTACTAAAGTATTCTTTTATCGGTGATCCGCTATTCTCATACTGACTATCGAGTGTCTTCTTTTCTACTGTATTGTCTTTTGCCCAGTCTACATCTCTTGCCTCCGATTTGGCATCTTCTTCATTTGGTTTATCAGGTTTGAAAGCTTTTAAATATTTGTCGATTATTGACACACCAGCTTTATCCTGCTTTTTTGTTTTCTTTGTATTGTCACTTGTTTCTAAGGCGGCCGAATTGCTGGCCTCGGAAGATAAAAACTCTTCTAGCTCTTCTTGGTTTGCATTATATTTGATAGATGGAAGGGACATGTTCGGAAGGGGAGCTGGAAAGTTAAGTTATAAGCAATAATTAACTTTGTATAAAATTTGAACCATTCAGATTTTGTACATTTCCATACGTTTTGTCACTGACAATCTGGGTTTCGCCTTTCGACATCTTGGGCATTTGAGTACACAGATGAACTCGAACTGACAGTCAATAGTTTATAAATAAGTTTACAAATTAAGAAGAATTATCATCACCAACTTTAAGAACTATATTGAAATCTGAATTAATTGTAACACTGATTTAGCAATAATCACTTTCAACCTTATGTGGGAAAATAGTCGCATAAGCAATAACAAACTCATAGGATTTTGTAATTGCGGGTGGTCATGAAAACCAATTATCATAAAAATGTAATTGGAGAGATATATAACATAAACTATTGAACTAAATGACAATTCGACTTCATCCGTGTACTTGAATGCCTGAAGATGCTAAATGGCGAAACCCGGGTCGTTAGTGACAAAGCAAATGGAAATGTACAAAATTTGAATGATTGAAATTCAATCAAGCACCCTCAGTCGATATTTTATATTACTTTGTATAATTTTTAATGACTTTATACCAGATGAGGCATGAAAATTTAGAGTGAACTAGTAATAGCTCTTATATTGACACACCCTTGGGTACAATTCAGAGTTTCAAATATAATAAATCAGTAGTACATATTATGTTACATTTTATTTAACTATCATGCCAAGTTATGGTAAGCTAGTAATTATTTGCAGCTGATGAATAAGTAGACTAAAGAAGAGTTTTAATCAAATTTATAAAAAATAATTAAGGGTATTTATTTTAAATCATAATGCCTCATTTACAAGCTATACTGAAGTTAATTATCATTAGGCAAAGTATTAAGTTATAAAATACTTTTTTGACTGTTCTGACTAAAAATATCAATTTGAACTGACCGAATTGGTTCCAATTCTAGTGTCTCAGTGTTCATATCTGTTATAATGTTTTTCAATACATATGGAAAGGACGAAAGACCATATTTATCATTTTAAATAAATATCAATGAACGTGTTTATTATCAAAAAAAAATGGTGGTGAATAAATTTCAGTTTATATATTGAAAAACTACTCATAAATATTCATAACATTCGAGTAATCTGAAATATAGATGAGTTTACGAACTGTGCTTAAAATAATGCTAATATATATTTTTATCAACAGAAAACTGTAGCCTTACTGTGCGAGGATGTTGACGGGAAATGCTAGAAGTTGAAAAAAACATTTCTTCAGAATTTTTGAAAAATTCTAGCTTAATACATTCAGTGCTAATCCCACGCGACGCGTATCGTCAGCAATTAGAAACTGTGTGGTAATCGATATGGCACTTATATCCAGGTGATTAGTTTAGCAGTGAATGGGTTAAGTAAATATATTAAAAGTATTAGTGTCTTTAGAGGCAAGTAGGTTAATTAGTAAAAGCAAGACATACTATGAGGATTCCTCAAATTAGGATGAAGAAGTGTTATATCAGCATTCACATTGGCGGAAGCTAGCGAGATCTACGTAAAAATAGCAAAAAAAATACATAAGAAAACATATATAATATCCAATATCAAAACTAAAACTATTGCTGTAAATATGTCAAATAATATAATATAGCAAATTTGGATTATTGAGATTTTGTACACTTCCATGTATTTTGTCACTAACGACCCGGGTTTCGCCTTTCGGCATCTTCAGGCATTCGAGCACACGAATGGACTCGAACTGACAGACAGTAAACAGTGTCTAACGTTTATATAGAAGATACAAATGCGACAAATATTATTTACGAGGTAAGATATTATACGTCTGAGAGCCACACTGATACCTGAGTTAAAATTTCGGGAATCGCCCTAATCCTTATTTTGTAAACACCATATTAACAGAGTGGCGAATTGCCGCTTTTCAACTTCTTTTAGAAATACCAATTAGTGACAAAATACATGGAAGTGTACAAAATCTCAATAATCCAAATTTGATATTGAAATTCCATCAAGCACCCTAAGTCGATGTCTTAAATTATATAATATAGCATTAGATAAATAGGAAATGCAATTCTACATAGTCAATCTATAATATTAGTACTAAAAAACAAATACTTTTTACAATCAAAGAACTATGAAAAGTAGATATTCCACAAATATTATTAAAATCTCAGTACTGGTTTCATTTGACTAATGAGAATGGACAAATGAAATCTCAAACAGTTGAAAATACTTACCAACTCACAAAATTGCTCATATTATTGAAATGAAAATCATGAAATAACATATGTGCAGTACAATGTTATTAATATTTTTTCTTAAAATAATAAAATACAAGGGTATGATGGGCTGTGTATATAGTTCACAAAAGTCTTTGCAATAATTTATTACAACAGTTCCTCCACACAAGAAGTTATCTCTGTCTAATTATATTCAATCGTTTTCAAACCATTTTATTTGCTATAATTTAAGACATCGACTGAGGGTGCTTGATGGAATTTCAATATCAAATTTGGATTATTGAGATTTTGTACACTTCCATGTATTTTGTCACCAACGACCCGGGTTTCGCCTTTCGTCGAATTGCATCCCGTCAAAACCCACAATACTATTATAATTGTAAAATCACTGGTATTTCTAAAAGAAGTTGAAAAGCGGCAATTCGCCACTCTGTTAATATGGTGTTTACAAAATAAGGATTAGGGCGATTCCCGAAATTTTAACTCAGGTATCAGTGTGGCTCTCAGACGTATAATATCTTACCTCGTAAATAATATTTGTCGCATTTGTATCTTCTATATAAACGTTAGACACTGTTTACTGTCTGTCAGTTCGAGTCCATTCTATGCCTGAAGATTAACCCGGGTCGTTGGTGACAAAATACATGGAAGTCTACAAAATCTCAATAATCCAAATTTCATTTTATTTGCATTTGACGTTAATTTATTACGATTTGTCTCTTCAAACAAGACAAATTGTAAATCTACTCTAAAGTAATTTGAAAGTACATGCCAGGATGTAGTATATATTCAAGTAAAAATAATCTATGTACTGTTTTTAATACTTAAAACATGAGCAAAAATGATATCGACTTAAATTGCAAAGCTCATAGCTCCCTCCACAAACTACAACCACAGAAGAGTGTTAAAACGTTAATACTTTATCGCAAGATAAGGTTTGGGATGTTTACACGCACATAGCACCAACAGTATCGAGTGGTGATTGTACAGTGAATTGTGCAAGCAAACGTTATATTTACAATATCATAAATTAAAAAAATCATTTAGATATTGGAGTTTGGGATGAAAATGTTTCTTAATTTTTTAAATTATGTTTTTAGAGAATATTTAATGAATAATGAGCTTAAAAGTCTCATTTAAATCGCAATGTCGGTGATTTGGGAGTTACTAGGGAGTTATAGGGAGTATTGCAACCAATAAAGACAATATAATTACACAAACTATATCAAAAGTAATTAAAATGAAACATTAAGTAAGTGTAATACTGGCAGAAAAGCAAAATTATTGCCTAAAAATGTATCATTCATTCTAATAAATGTATGGGAATTTACCTTTTGGAGCTTTACTTAGGACATGATTCACTCCTCAACTTCCACATTTTATCGAGTCCTAGGTAAAACTTAAAATTCACCCTAAAATTCCAAGGCAGTGTTAATGGAGTATGAAAGAAGAGAGTGCAAGGTACTAGTTATTAGACATTCTTAAAATCAATTCGCAAAGAGTAGAATTAGTAATAAATATTGTTATCTGGTGTGACACTTACGGGGTGTTGATAAGTGATCCATCTGTTTTTGTATTGCGATCTGTCACACTAAATATTACATTACCGCTGCGTTGGAAGAGATCACTGGCAGTGCACTTTGAACTTTTAATAAAAATATTAATACAATCGAGGCGCATTTAAAATGACTCAAGGATAGCAGCAATCAAAACAATAGACACAGATAAAAAGATAATGTTATTAAGTTGCAGATTGTCATACGTCAAAATGTTTTACGTTTTCCGCCTATAATCGAATTGCCATTAATTGAAAGTGCTGATTCCTTATTTTCTAAGATTATTTAACATTGTATGGAAATCATTTTAAGTGTGAAATTGGAAAAAGTCTTAATTTAATTTCACTTGATAAACAGTCTATCAAATGTATATGTATAAGAAGAGCAATGTCTTATTTTCTTCCAAAAGATTTTTGATCATGTCCATTCTAATCAACGTCAGTTTCATCAATATTAATTAATTAATATAATGATTTTCATTAATCACTGAATTATTACAGTTATTAAAAATGTCATAGTTAAAAATAAAATGGAACACTTCAATATTACGAAGGATTCATTGTAATAATTTTTGCTATGAATTCTAAAAAAATATAATAATTATATAAATGTGCTGAATTGAGTCGAACTAGATATTTATGTTTTGCAAGAAAACGATTGTTGTATCTAAAATATATTGGTCGTGCATCCATTACATAAAACATGAAAAAGAATATATTTTAAAAAATTTTGCATTATACCTAGTTTTAATTTTTCATTTATTGCCGTTATTCATACAATGTTTTTTTGACAATTGAGAATGAAATATTAACGATCGATTGACAAGACATGTATCTTTGCATATATAAGAGTTATATTGAAAAAATATTACCAGACAAATTTTACGAGAGAGTGGGTGAGACGTGAAACGCATCTCTCTTATTATATTCCTTCTACGGCTATTGCCAAATTATAAAAATAATAACGGATTTACTATAGCCATAAATTTGTAAACTAGCAGCATTGTAATTACAGCTGGGCAATGCACATACATAAACACCTCACACATATTGCTATATAATATTTTTATCACAACGCAATGTGAGTGAAATGAACTATGGTTCTTATACCTAATCGTATAGTTTTATACACAGTGCACGAAAAATATACTGTTTCACTGCAGATGCTGATGCTATAGAGGCGATTTTTGATTGTACAGCTCTATTCTCTGTCAGTGAGTTGCTGTTGGTAGTCGTACTCTGTCTTTGTTACATAGTTTCGCGATATTTTCACTTTCGGAGACCTTTTGTATTCATTATAAATACGATGTTTTACCAAAATCAAGGATCTGATAACTTTCTTTAATTTCTGTTCAACAATTGACTTATAACTTGTGAAATATACAGACGTAGACGCTTTTATTTCAGAGTGCCCTAAGTGATTCCTTTTAGCTTTTGTGTTGAATTTAAAAACCCTTGATATTTTGTTTTTGTTATAATATTTATATTTGTGATATCTGTGTTCCCGATATGGTCGGGAGCGTTTTCTAGCAGTCTTCGAGGCTGTTTTTATTTTCCGGTAAGTCGATTGATTTCTTTTTTGTATTTTTGTAAAATGTGTTGAATATATTTTAAATAATAAGTTATTTAGTAAGATTCAGTATCAAAAGAGATAACTAGTATGGAGATATGTATTTCATAATGCCTAAAAACTAAATGTGGACCCAACTATCAATAGCAAATTATGACAAACATTTCATTTTAAACCTATCTGGATTGACGTACATAATCATAAATATGTAATTTATCGATAATAACTCTTAAAGTAATGCATTTTGTTTAATTAATTATTAAGTGCATGGTATGTATTTTTACAAAATACTAAGAGATTTTGTAATAATTCCATGACGCTCAATGCAAGATACATTTTATTTTTTTACGTTGTATTAATACCAATATCAATAAAAAAATATCGTTGATAATGAACTTTTCAATAGCTTCTAATTATTATCGAACTATGCATGTACCATCTACAATACAATTAGCTCTTGTTTCTAATCAATTTAATGGATTGTTAAATAATGATTTTAGATATTATGGTTGTTTTCCATTGTTTTTTGTGCAATCTATGCCCACTTTAAGCGCGTATATTTCTTTAGAGGTGGAACTTTACTAATATTATTCAAAATATATAGTAAGTATACAATTTGAACCCCTAATAATTCAAACTCTTCTGATGCCACTAAATTATCATAGACAAAGCACGTTGCATCGAAATACAAAATTACCCACGCATGCGTAACATTACAATAATTTATTGTAATTTTTGACTTTTGAACAAATAATTTAAAAAAAAATGATAGTAACGAAAGTTTATTTTAAAGATTCCTTTCAGTAACTTCTTTTCCCGTTTATTATCGTGTATTCTTCGAAATATTGCTTTGGTATCAGGGGTGCACACAGAATTTTGTTTTAGGGGCGGTCCAGCCGACAGTGAGATTTTTAATAAATTCAAGGTCTATTTTGTGTGATAAGAAAAGTAAATCTACATTTTGGTTTTTTTTTATAATTTACTTACTTGACAGTTTGTTTGTGACAATTAGCTTTTATTGTTACCGTTCCAATAAACAATATCCAACATAAGTTGAGATTGTATCAATCAACGTCTGGCAAGCATCGTGGGTGTCTGATGCAGTATTCTTTCAGGTTTTAACCTGTCGGAGTGACGAGTGTTTTTTTTTATTATCATTTTTTACAAGCAAAATGACATGAAATCTGACAAAATTCGAGTAAAAATGGGCTTAAATCAGCGATGGAGCTTCAAATTTTGTCGGTCCTCCTTAAAATAAGAAATAAACTTATTTCCTAGGAAGTTTTATTCTACATATTCAAAACCTAATGAAAAGACCTTAACCAAAGTTAGAGTAGGCTTAAATGAGAAAAACTATCACATACGAGTTATAGTTATGCCAAAGGCTATAATTTTTTAAAAAGTTTTTTGAAGTCTGTTTTATGTACCAATAAAAGGAAATGGTGCCGCAGGCAAATTTTTTCAGTGTTTTTTACGAATTGAACAAATCGCTACGTCTACCACATAACCTCACATCTATCTAAATTAAAGCTTTTGTTAGTCTATTATAAATTCCACGTCTAATTTAAGATACCGATTATAAGTAAAAGTTATCCCCTCGTCACAGAAAGGATTGGTTTGAGGAAGAGTTTTGTAACATTGTCAAATAAACACTGTCCACGAAAACGAACCACCTACGATTTCAGCACCAAAAGTCAATGAAAACTTATGAAAACCACAATATTTTGACCGTGTTTGCGATAGATAAAAATATGGCTTACAATCAAATGCATTTTTACTTGGATCATATTCACTTTCATAAAAATAGTTTACACTTATAACAAATACATTCCACAGAAAACAAATTCTTTCACTAAAAATAAAGTGATACTACCTAATAAAATATATTTTAACATTGAATAAATATATTAAACTTTCGGAAAAATATCTTCACTTAGGTAAAATAGTTTTCACTCAATATAAATACTCACACTTTGAAATCGACAGTTGCACGAAGCTGTAATGAAATGTCACTTATTCTTCTACCCTATATTAGGCCGCCTATGTTGTCTTTGCTCCACGCATTAGAATACATTACACAAACCAAACCAGATCAACCCTAACATAACCTACTACATCTTAATTCACTTTGTTAAATGAATCCGTGACTAAGTGGACACTATTAAAATCAAAGTTTGAGTGTACTAAGTTAATACTATGTAATCCAAAATGCAATCTATCGAAATACAAGTTCAAGTGTACAAGGTGAATACTATCTAACACAAAGTGCAATTATTTATAACACAAAAAGTACGGCTATATGTAATCGAAGATGATTAGAAAGCCGAAAACATTTTGAGCTTTCAAAGTATAATGCATTCTACCATAGTAACCTTCAGTTACTAAGTAATTATAGGGGCTTTTGATTATACACATACCTATATAGTATGTTATAGTACAGGACATGAATAGGTACCTACTCATCTGGACGTAATAATTGTATGCAAAGCATTAGAAGCAATCAGGTGAGAGGACGTAATCTATCGCTCAATATGTAGACGTGAGACCTATTATTTGTTACTTATCACAGCCACAAAAAATTATGAATCGCGGATTCCTAAACATGGAATTACTTTTATAATTATCATAGTTTGCTGCCAATCTTTGGTGGAAAGACATAATATATTATATTATCACTTTTAAGGTGTTACTACTATAATATACAATAATGAATCAGGGAAATTATTAGAAAAAATTAATGAACCATTTAAAAATAATCAAATATTATTATTATTATTAAATTTTGTTTATCTAAATGGACTTTTAATGTAGGTATATTTGGGATTTCAGATTAGTATTTAATGATTTGCAAGAGGTCCGTAACATTTTAATTGTAGACTCTTTCATTTGATTTATGTATAATTTGTTTGTTAATCAGTATTTTCTTGTCTCAGTTCATGAACCATCAGTTTTATATACCTTCATTTTTACTTTCAATTTTATATAAATAAGCCTGTTATGTTTGTATTTTTATCAGTTGATAATGCTCGTGATGAGCGAAACCGGTCCTGATCATTATAAATATGTGGAAGTAGTACAAATGAATTGTGTTTTATTTTTTTAAAATATTATATTATAATGAATTCAACCATGCCCTCCCGGAGAAAATTTGAGGCCCGGGCCACGCGATTTTTTGAGGCCCCACCCCCATAATACTTTCTGAACTGGAATATAAGGAAGAAAACATCACACCGAAATAAAATTGACATTACAAATATTTCACAAATAGAAGGTTTATAATGCCACCTAAATGTGAGGCATATGGCATCAGCTAGGGCAGGGATGGCGAACCTATGGCACGAGTGCCACAGGTGGCACGCGAGTCGATTTTGCATGGCACGCGAATGTTTTATTATGAAGAGAGAAAAATTAAAGTGATTTTACAAAAAAATCAAAAATGTTTTAGAAATAAACAAAAATTTACAGATTTAAGAATTATTTTGGGAAAAATTGAGCGAGATCGATTCGTTGGACCAGTCCAGAGGAATACCGAAAATAAAGTACTGACAATTTGGCAATCCATCCCGGAAAAATTTTCGATTATCACAATGTATCCAATTTAAAAAACGTTTTGTTTTGGCTATACACAACATTTTTTGTGTGTGTAGGTTAAGTCCTTTTTCCTTTCGACAGTCGATATATAAAGTTTATAGGTATCATAAAAAAACTTTGTACATGAGCAATCCGAAGTACTCGTTGTAGTTAATCAGGTAGTTTTAATTTGATATATGAATATTGTTTTTTAGCATTTACAGTGAATCCCGAAATCCCGGGATTACGGGATTGGAAACCCTAGCATCAGCCGCTTGTATCCACCGTTCTGAATGAGACCAGCTTGTGGAACCCCGATCTATTGTTCTCGCATTATAATAACAATATAAGGAATTGACTAAGTAATATAAATATCTCTATATCATAAACCCTTGTGAAATAGCAGAAAATGTAATAAACATAATGGCTTTCCAACAAAATTTAGTATTAAGCAATATTGTAGTCATTATTTCTTTGTTATTCATTATTATTTCATTATAAATACCAGAATGACTGTATTTTTTGATATCAATAACTTTGTTGGTATATTTCGGTGGCGAGAATCGCAAGAGGGCAAATTTTCATATACAATTAATTAAATTGTTATCTCATCATTAAACCCATTCCTTTGTAAAACCATAAAATACTAATATCGCGAAAAAAAAGACATCGACGTCCGACCTTGCGTGTGTTTTCACATTTATATCATAACATGATTATGGCATATATTATTATGCCAGGTAACATTTATTAAATCATTCTATGCCTTATACTGAGATAAAATCAATCGATTACTGTTTGATGAACGTTGCGAAAAGCATCATTGTTTTTTGGTTTTCCAGACACAATATTTTATCATATTATAATGGAGTTCTACCTAGTAAATGCCAATTCAATCAATACAATATTGCATATTTAGTGTAGTAGATAAAGTACTGTAGTGGAATTTGAAGTATGTATCTATATTATATTCGTAAATTACATAAACAAAGTACTGAATGATACATAGAAAACGTGCAGAGAAGCGTCGCAAGTCGCAGGAAATTTTCCTCCTAGGGTCGTTTCTCCAGTGCTCAGCCAATTAAGCGACAGGTGTACTTTCAAAAGGGATTTTGAGTCAATGAATACATATTTATTTGGCTGTTATTCCATTAAACAGGGATTAAGCAATGTAACCAACTTAAAATAAAATAGTTAATATTGTACCAAGCATAAAATGCCAATTGTCCCAGTGTTCGCCCCCTAAAATCCAATGGTCGGCCTTTCGTTTCCCAGTGTTCGGCCATCACTACGAAACTTCGTGAACATCGATCGCGAAATAGTTTACTGATAGTAGACAGAACAATAAAAAACATAATGATTCAAAGCATGACCATATAAAGTATATTTTGTTAGCGATCCCCATACAACATGAATATGTCGAAACTTGCGAAGTAAAAATGTGCTTTTTTTAATTGCGTAGTAAAAAACTTGTTTTATTAAATATATCCACTATTATTTAAGTTTTAATCTCAAAAGGCCGACTACTGCCGACGGCTGACTTTATGAACAAGCACCCTATTTTGATTTTATTTTCATAAACTGCTATTGGGAAGGGAGGAGGGGGGTTGTTCACAGCGAAAAAGTGTCACAATTAGTTCAACGACGATTGAGAAAATTAATTTACTCAAAATAACCACCGTATTAATAATAAAATATAATTTCTTAGTTTGATAATGAGTATCACGACCAATAAATATATTAGTTAAAAATGCTCATAAGCTGACTAAATAATATTACGTTAAGCCTCGCTATCTCAATGACCTTATTTTCACATTTAATTTAAAATTAATTAAATGCGAAATCATAATGAATTAAAGAGACATCGTAAATAAATGTAATGTACACAAACCTAAACAGAGACCGACACTGCCATAAAGCCCATTTCGAGAAGTAAAAAAAATGATTTATATTTTCTTTTCGCTCAGGCCATTTCCGCCCAGTTTCCTCCTTACACCTCAGGGGATTTCCCTGGCTAAGGACTTTTTCATGTTGTTATGTATGACCCAATTTTTGCTGAAACAGTAATAAATAATAAATTGCTGCAGCTGAATACCAAATGTCTTTACCAAGAGCTTTTATTTGGAAGTGTAGTAGCTTAAAAGCATTTTAATGCCAAAAAGGGATTTATAAAATGTGTTAACAATATCATTAACTAAAAAAGCATTTTATTTTTTGTATGCTTGTAGAATATTTGATTTAACCAGAGTGTTTACGCTATTTCTTTGAGTATTTTAGACGGTATGCGGCGTTTGTCGCGGTATACCCTTCACTACAGCACTGGATCAAACTGCTAAAACGTCACAGGTGCCCTTTTGCTTTTAGAGTGACAAAAAAAATTGTCTCATAAAATAGCATCTTAACACAAAGATATTTCACGAGAACTTTGTCAGTCGCTCAACTCTTTACATAAGCTAAGGGAAGAAGTACGGAAAGCAATAGTAGTCAACTAATCGCTCGGTATAATTGATATCGAAGGTGCTTTAGCCAATTGATGTAACCATCAAAATTGAAATTGTTCAGGACAGTGTAAAAACTGTTTTTATCGAAAACATTATATATTATGGTAAGTTGTGTTGTGAATCTTTGAAATGCACTTCTATAAATTCTCATGTTTGCAGATACGGCATTATACGTAGGGAGTGTCGATATAATAGTGGCTTACATCAAATGGCCGGGTCAGAATTTTTAAACCTAAAACAAATGTAAAATGAGGTTTCCCTTCCAAAAAGTGTTCAATTTATTTTTCCATTTTACATCATTTGGTCGAGACCTGCTATGTCGTCTTTAAAATGAGATCCAATCATTACCTCATTTTCGTATTTTTTAGGGTTACATCAATTGTCCAAAACACCATCGATATGAATAAATCGAACGATAAATTGTCTGCAGGTTCAAATGTCGGCGTGACGAGTTTTTTTGCGATGAGCTGTCCGCTTTGGAATTTTTTTTTTTTTTTTTTTTTGAGGATGTGATGGGTGGAAGGGAGGAATCCGACTACGAACAGAAATCCATAAATCGATTGAAAGATCAATCTATGAAAACCGTCCGCATCGGGAATTGAACCCGAGATATCCGTAACCGTAGCCAGCGACGCTACCAACTGCGCCACGGACGCCGACTTGGAAATATTCCGTCGTCAATTTTCTGTGATGGGTTGGTTGTCCGTACACAGTGGTGGTTTGGGAAGAATGAAAACATCACATACTTCGATGGCTTTGGATGCAAATCCGTAGGTCAATGTATGACAGTTTCCATTGTGGAATTTGATCCCGTAGCCACTCAAAGTAGTAGGACGAAAGCCTGGAGTATTTCCCAGCAACTAGCTTCGTCAAAAACGTTTATGAAGCGAAAATAGCATATTCGTTTTTACTCAGCGCGGGAGAAATGAAATCGATTACAATTATGCGATTCAATGGTCGTGAAAAATTTACACATGTTGACATTCAATATCAACAAAACAATCTGCGCATTGTTATTTACAATGAAAAAAGAAATCGCCAGTAATGATTCACCCGTCAAATATCCTTCAAGATGTTAATCAAAAAATAATAACTGCTAGACATCAAATTATTGTAATGTGATTCTTTCGAAAGTTGCTGTATAGGGTGCTTGTTCCTAAAGTCAGCCGTCGCCAGTAGTCGGTCTTTTTAGATTAAAACTTAAATAATAGTGGATATATTAAAAATAAAAACAGAAATTCGTGTAGGTAGTCTTTCCACTTGCAATCTGCACTATGCTGACCTATATGATGCAATACGCGATTAAAAAAGGCACATTTTTACTTCGAAAGTTTCGACAAATTCATATTGTATGGGGATCGCTAACAAATCATACTTTTATTGTCATGCTTTACACAATTATGTTTTTTATTGTTCTGTCTACTCTCCGTAGATTCATTCCCTATATTTATGAAGTTTCATCGTGATGGCCGAACACTGGATAACGAAAGGGCGACTATTGGATTTTGGGGGCCGACCACTGAGAGAATTGGCATTTTTTTTGTAAACTTCTGTTATTTTATGCTTGGTACAATATTAACTATTTTACTTTTAGTTGGTTACATTACTTAATCTCTGTTCAATGGAATAACAGTGAAAGAATATGTATTTATCATTCATTGACTCGAAATCCCCTTTGAAAGTGCACCAGTCGCTTAACTGGCCGAGCACTGGCGAAATGACCGTATTTATGTTAAAAATGACATGACCTTGTAACACTTAATTAATCTATATTCATCTCCAAAGCAGAAGTTCAATATTGATTCCTACCATATATATTACTTGATTGATGTCGAATTTTTCAATCAAGTGATGGCTATTGAAGCAAATCTACTTTGAAACGAACAATATTGGCTGATATTTGTATGTGCTTTATTAGAAACTCTATCAATAAGGACGTTGTTTTCAAATATTTACTTTCTTTGATGTTCTCGTCTCGATGAGTAAACACGAATATCTGATATGATATTGACAAGTGTTCGGCGAATTTCGTGTTTGTTCCCGCGAACAGACCACGATTTGCGGTTTCAATCGAGCGTCTTAAGCTTTGCCGTGATGGTACTACAAAATAAACCCACTCTCTTCTACAAGCGCCTTCGAAATGTCAATAATCACGTCTGACATTGTATCATGTTTACATAATAATGAATGCCGATTGTTTGTAGCGATCGTAATATTTATGAACATATTGAATTAAATTTCAAATTTGGAACGCACCATGTTCTGTCACTTCTGTCAGGCTGAATGTGATAAAACAATAATGGAGATTCGAACTTTTTATGCTGTGTAGGTAATGTAGATATTCATATTTCATAATAGCGTAGATACGGAACGGCTGTGTTAATAATGAAATCGCTATTTCGTAACAGATGTATTCTGAAGTCCAAATTAGGCCACGATATTGGTATAATAAAGAGTGACTGTTTTACAAAATTCGATTGGCATTGCGGCCACGATTTTAAAAAATCAAACACATTCCGTATCCTCGCACTACTTATTAGAACGTGTAATTATAATGTACTCGCATTCGCTGAATAATATTCCATTTTGTAATTATAATTCATAAAGTAAACTCTTCTAATAATTTTATTCTTACATAGATTATGAATATATAAATAACTAATTAAATAAGGCAGTCTAATTTTATATGTTAACTAACTATGTTGGTTGACACTTATGAGTTTCTAATCTTTAGGAATTTACATTAACTCAATGGCTAATGAGTCATTAATGACAGTATCTAATTTGTTGTCCATTAATTAATTACGGTTCATCTATTGTTATAGAGGAATATTATTTCTGGTGAGATATCTATGTATATTATTTGTATGTACATAATTCTATGCATTTTTATTTATCAAAAAGCATACTTAGACGTAGTGTTTACATTTTTTTTCAAGTTCACAATTTGCAACATCTAATTGGCTTGGCATTTTATTGCTGTATAATTTTCCAGTGTTTTCTCTAAATAAATGGTATTTTCAAAATAACATTAACCCTCAAATGCATATTGATGTAGATCATAGTTCCGAAAGTGGTCCATACGGACTGGCAGGGGGTCCACGGGGGGAAGAAAAAAAAGGGGGTCCACGGATCGGAGTCCATTTAGACTTCACGCATAGTAACGCAGCGCAGTAAGTTTCGCTAGACGAGCCTTCTCCAGCAAATATCGAATCGCGTCCGCGCAGGCACATTCATGTGCAAGTTTTTATATGTTTTCATATCAGCAATGATGCATCACCATGCCACAGAGAACTATTCTTTTATAGAGAGCCCACTTACGTACATGAAGTTGTTCAAAGTTTTAGTTAGGTACCACGCTACATGTACAATTGGACTGGATGTTTCCGCTAGGTATTATTTTTCACGAAATGGTGCGAAAATAAGGTATGATTTGTTGGAAAGAAAAATTACATACTGCGACATGAAAGAATTGGATATAGTACACGTCAAGGTACAAGAAGAATTGATTGGATTAAGCACAACCGGAGAACTTAAGGTACAATTTAGAAAGGATTACCAGCAGTTCTAGCTCCAGAAAGATATTCCTGTTGCTTATCCCGCATTATGGGCTATCGCAAGAAAGTTTTTGATAGCATTTCCTTCTTCATACCTCGTGGAAAGAGGTTTTAGTGCAGTTACCCATCTTCTTTCGAAAAAAAGAAATCGGTTGCAAATCACTGAAAATGGAGATTTACGACTATACCTCACTAATTTGAAGCCAAATATTGACCAATTGATATCGGAGCATCAGATTCATCCCTCTCATTAACAACATTTATTCATGTACTTATGTAAGAATTTAACTAGGTTTTAATTTGTTTCGTTTCAAATCCAAATGTTTACTTGTGTTTTATTTTCATCAAATGAATTATTTTTTAAATAAAGATAAGAATAAAAATTATACATTGTATTTTACAATTGCCCACTAAATAAAAAAAAACTATCACAGTGAGCAGCATTGTGTTCACATTTATATTTAAAAAGTATGGAAAACTTCAATATTAGCATCTTGAGGGGGGGGTCCACGGAAAATAAAAAGACCGGACAAGGGGTCCACGGGGGAAGTAAGTTTGGGTATCTATGATATAGATCTACAACATACCATTTACACGCTTATAACTCGGTTCGCGTTCAATAAATAAATTCTATATACTAGTAATTAATAAATGGGTTTTTGCCTACTGCATAGTGTTGCAGATCTACAAAATATATTATTTTTTAAATTAAATGAGTAAATGAACTTATATACTCTTTTTGGTATAAAAATATTTTTATTTATTATTTTAGAAAAATCAGACATTATATTCACATCGCTTAATATAACTCTCCCTCGATTTATGCAGTCAATTTTGGTTCAGGATGATTTTAAAACGAAATATCATTATTTTTGAAGATGATTTTCAATCGATATCGATGAAAGAAATTAACGATAGAAAAAGACAAAAAAATGTCTGGCATTAAGTATGGCTAACAGCGAAGGCGTGAGATATTTAAAAAATCACACAAGATAAACTCAAATGAGATTTTTTCAAAAATCACTCGGAGCAAGACACCCATGTCCAAAATCTCAAATTTAAAAAATACTTTATTTTGATATTCACCTTGCTGGGACTTGCCGGGAACCAACCTTATCAGAAACTAATTTAAGACATCGACTGAGGGTGCTTGATGGAATTTCAATATAGAACTTGAATTATTGAAATTTTGTACACTTCCATGTATTTTGTCACTAACGACCCGGTTTCGCCTTTCGGCATCTTCAGGCATTCGAGCGCACGAATGGACTCGAATTGACATCGTCATTGATCGCCAATTCGAGTCTATTCGTGCGCTCGAATGTCTGAAGATTTCGAAAGGCGAAACCCGGGTCGTTAGTGACAAAATACATGGAAGTGTACAAAATTTCAATATTTAAAATTTTCTCAGAAAGTTTTTACCACTAGACCACAGAGGCAGACTTGCTTCGAAAAATGTTCCTTATTGTCAAATAACGAATATATACGGAATAAAAAATAGCATGAATGATTTTTTAAAAACTTTTTCTTTTATACACTATAAAAAAATATCCTTTATTATTCTATTTATTCTTCATATATATAATGTTTAGTTATAAGGCTTACATCATAAATGTGCGTTTACGCAAATATCTATACACCTAATAATCAAATTATTCGCCGTAATACATAGTTACGACACTTTAGGCGATCAATGATGAATAAAAAATGTGAATATCTAAACCTAGAAAAAATCGTTGCGATGAGTAGGATTTTGTTTGGCCGGCCGGCAAGCTACCCTTATCAAGCTATTCCAAGCCCACCCTAGATACAAAGTATTTAGCAGTAGTAGGCCATATATGATCATATATCTAATATGCGAATATCACCATAAAGTTAAATTCTATGAAGAATCTGGCCTAACCGTTGTTCCAAACGAATCTATACCCAATCCTTTTCAAGATTAATTTAAATTTGGGATCGAATTGTCATTTTCTGGTCTAACCACTGTTCCAAACGAATTGCAATCATTATTCAGATTAATTTCAATTTGGAATCGAATTGTCATTTCCAAATGAATTAATACAGTGTCGTTCCAAATTTAAAAGTATGTATTCATCATAATTCTCTCCGATACTTGTGCAGAATTCATTGATGAATTGAAAAGCCAATTCAATAAATGGTGATTTTAATGGTTTTCGTGAGTAAGTTTGCAATGTTGGCAATCGTAATCGATTTTCATTTTCGAATTCATGCGACATAGTTCAGTAATAATAATAGTTGTTAATCGAACTGCGTTTGAATACTCGATAACCACTTTCATTATTGTTTGCATGTATTGCCTGTTGCCAAGTGCATTTACTGTGCACTTGACTCCCTGCTAGTGAGTGTATGTGATGCTGTTCGATGCATACAGACATTCTAAACAAATTGCTAATAATAATTATGATATGCATAGTATAAAACTATACGCGAGGTTCACTGTACTAAATATCAGTTATTTATTTGTGTAGACGAATATTAAATTGATGCTTGTTTGACATACTTATCATGCATGTTTAATGTGCTCACATGTATTCTTAAATGAAAACGACAATTTTTCTTGCGAACACCTTAGCAGGTATTATGACTTTAAAAACAATATTAATTTTGATCGATTGATTTCAAGTGAGTAAAATAAATGAGGTAAACTCATTTAAAGTTCTCGAAAAGACGGTACTCATTTACCTATTGTTATGAAAAGTTATGTTATCACCGACTTCCTTCCCATATTGTTTATGATATGTACCAACATAATAAAGATGTATGGAGTAAATGCGAAAATCATTACGTTCGGCATGGTATTAAGCATTAATGTCTAGGCCAGAGGCTACCAACCTTTTTTGCTCTATTTTCCTTTTCACCAATGTTCATAGTATATGTGAAAGCCAGGTCGAAAGTGGGACTATGATTGATCTAGGACTGTGATGCACAAATGCGACCAGTGGGCCGCATGCGGCCCAAAATGGCATTTGTTGCGGTCCAGAACAAGTAATAAATTGTAAAATTGTGTAATCATTAAATTAAAATTATTTAAATGTAATTCTTGTGCCCTCCTCGGCCCATGAAAAATTAGAAAATGGATAATCTGGTTCTTCTTTCAAATTGGTTGTGCACTAAAATGGAAAGTCTCAATACGAAAATCCGAAACGGCAAAAAAATAGGGATGGTTACTAGATGGCGTTCGAAGGAATAATGAACGAAACAATTTTAAAATCCGAACCTATTGCGAATCCCGACGGCTGAGTATCAAATGGTTATTGCTTTGTAGGTATAGGCACTTTTCGCCTCGCTTTCCGGCCGTTGAAATATCTCCCAACGGTCACTCAAAAATGATGTTATTGTTGCTAAGCAGATTCACACAAAAGAAGCTAAATGAAATAATATTTGTTTGCCAAGCGGTACAAAAATGAATTGCCATATTTAAAGTTTTGGGCGACTTATAGTTTTGGGCACGTTGCAAAACTGGGGTGTATCATATAATTCCCCCTTTTCCAACATAATCTAATTCTAACTCAAAAGGTGTTTTTCAAATATGCACATTTGTACTATCTATATATTATTGATAAACGGCAGCTATTCTTCACTGGTTGAGAACTCCTGTCCTAGGTACTATTAGTGTCCGGTCTCTAATAAATTTGAGAATATAACGGCTAGTATTGAAAGCGAAACATTACAGGATTTTAGAATACAGTATTGTTTTACTTATCGATTGCATTTACGTCGTAGATGATAGAAAATATCCAATGGGCATATTTTAGAAAATTATCGAAGCGCGTATAGAAATCACGTTACGTGACCAATCAGTCAGGAATAAGATTTACTGGTTTAAAATGATTGCTTAATGTTTAAAACATGTGATTCTAATATTCACGTAAAATCCGGATTAAAACCAAATTCATAGATTTGTTTTTCTTTCATAAGCCTTACAGCGCGAACCGTTTTCGCACGAATTTATTTTCAGTCAATTGATCTGTTAAAACGCTCATTATGGTTAAAAATACAATAGATCAATTTCAACAGTAAAAAATGGAGAACTATATGAAATACATATTAGTTATCCCAAAGACATCACGAAGCAAACGTTACTCGTCGCATTCTCGCTAAAATAAATCGAAGAAAATGAAGAAGCTGAAAAATATTTAATCTACGACTTTGCGAGCATAATGGCTGCTGCTAGTCTTCATTTACACCACCAACACAACGCACAAAAGCAAGTGCGTAGCCGCATAAGTATGTTTAATACACAGGGCTGGCGATTAATGCTGCTTATCAGCATTTCAAAGCCGAAATTCGAAAGATCTTTTCAAAAATATATCTACCCGTGTTCTAACTTGACATTTTCATGACCTGTTACCTAATTTCTCCACTTAAAGGCTTGAACTATTTTTTAAAGCATATATCCACAAGTGCTCCTTCTAGTTTGGCCGAAAATACGAGATAAATTCGTAGCGCGTTCATCGGGCTAATGATAGAAAAACATTAACAAGATTACGAGAACGTCAAATACTGAACTTACATTTTTTAATGTGACCCATTAAACTGTCATTCGCTGAATGAACAAGACAATGATCAAAACTTTTAAGGCTCATGTATTTTAAAATCGTTGGATGATTATAAATTAGAAGACAAATGTATCTCTACTTCAAAATTTACTACCGAAACGGAGATAGAAGTTGCCCTGATGTCAATTTCCAGTGGATTTAATTAGAATTGACGTCTAATGACAGAAGAAACGAGATAACGTTGTTAAGAAACCGATCATTGTTATTAACCCATCTACGCCTTATTGCAGTATGTGGGCGTAACGTTTAGCAATAGGTTAAGTGACCATTATGGATTTTATTACATGTACCAATTTTCGCGCGAATCGCGGTCGATCCTTTACTCAACTATCTACTATAGAGGAGAGGCCAATATCTTGTACTGGCGTCGTGAGTACATCGTATATTTTGACACACATGAAGTGAGCTGCATTGTATTTTATCCGATGAACTGTGCTGCATTGACCACAACATCATTCCGACTGACACCTCTGTATGAAGAGATCTCGATATCTCAAGGACTAATGATATGCCGCTAGTCCCGACACTTTCAACTGTGGTTTGTTGTTATAGAATGGTGGGGAATGATGAAGTTACTGTTAAACTACTTCTATGCATCTGAAAAATAGCATATTACAGAGTGAAATGGATACAGATGATTCAGAATTATGCAGTGCTCAAGAGTTGCCACAATCCTCAGGAATGGGGAAAACACTACGAAGAACAAGAAAATTTATTGATAAGAAAACAAACTTGTAATGGAAAAACACTATTTTAATAGTAAAGTAGACCTACCGATAACACAATTGCGGAAAACTCGTTTTTTATTCAAGTTTGCAACTACTGCTTGATTACAGGTTAAAATACTCATGTGCCGCAAGCGTATGATCTGATTTTGTAAGTATATGTAGCCCAAATAACCCGCTCCGAGATGGTTCGCCCCTCTACCGTGTTAACGGAGAGTCCACTGTATTATACCAAAATTTGAAATAGATTAAAATTCGATAATTTATTTTTTATAATCTGTAGAACGACGCTTGCCTTTAACATATACATAATACTAGTGAGTACCCGGCATGAATTGCAATGCCACTCAAAGAAAGAAAGGGTTTGTGTTTTAATTCTGTTTATTTAAGTGTTTTTGGACTAGAGGTCTGCACGGGCCGAAATTTCATAAAATTACCTGGTCCGAGACCGTCATTTTTAGGCCCGAGCACGAGTCCCAATATCACACTTGTTAGCCGAACCCGATCCGAATTTTTTTTCTCAGCCCGAAAAAAGCCCGATTTTTTAAGAATATAGAAATTCATTTATACTTTTCAAACAATATATATGTAACTGATTCCATATTTCCAACGATATTCAAAGCGAATGTCAAATAAATTATTTAAGTAATGAATACTATTGCCCTATGGCTGACTCATGACCCGAACACAGTACGGAATATTTTTCTTAAATTTGGATTCTTTACCCGGGTCCTGCCCGAACTCAAATCTGAATTGTCCTTACCCACTCAGGCCCGGTCCACGGGTCGGGCCGGTTAAAGGCCCGCTGGTCAAGCCCGGACCCGTACAGACCTCTATTTTGGACATACAATATTTTTTCCGCATGGTGCGTGTACGCACACGAATAAATCAGAAGGTTTTTTTTAGATATGTCGCTGTTTGCAAGTATTTGATTCTTTTTTTTTAATTTTAGATTTGAATTTTTTTTCTTAAGAAACCTCGAGTGGGCGCATAACAACTAACCTAAGTTTAATTGAAATCGGATGAATGGTAAAAGAGCGCATAGAGGACAACAAACAAACATTCATTCATGTATATATATTATATATATATCAGTGGTTTCCAAACGTATTATGCCCATGGACCCCTTCTTAAAGCAAAAACCGGACCATGAACCCCCAGTAAAATAACTGCCTAATAGAAAAATTATAAATTTAATTTTGATGTCTTAAATGGTAAATGGTGAAGTAAAAATAAAATATTAATAAAACATTTTTATATTAATTTAAAGTATGATGAGGTTCATAACTGCACTAAATCCACGTTCTACTAAATAGGAAGACGGGAAAGCAGTCAAAAGCCTCTGTTCAGATCCATAATGCAGGATATAAAATTGGTATCTGTTTTTGTAACCAGAAGTTGTGATACCTATCTTTGTTCAGACGATGGTTTCCGCTCCTCATTTGTGAATAATTTAATAAATTGCTCCTGTATTAGTATGGATTCATCTGAGTTTGTGGTTCTGCTTGCAAAAGGGTCCAACACCCAACAAATCGCTGCCGATTTATTTATTGCTATTTATTTCAAATTTCATAATAGTGGAAATGCGTCACAAATATTTTTTTATATTAGACCCTTCGCGGACCCCCTGACGTTGTCCACGCACCCTCAAATTATTTTTGATTTGCCACAGACCCCGTCAGCGGTCACAAGGACGCCCCCGGGGATTCGCAGAAATCACTGATAGAGATATTCTTGGATTCAAGTTATCTTTATGCTTCTTTATTATCTCTTATTTGTTATTGTAAGTTGGAAAAGGCAGATCCGAATGAAGTGATCATAGCCACAAGTTCATACATCATAACGTGTTTAAAATATTGATAAATATGAATCGAAAAGCGTTGCCGTCTCATCTACTAAGTAGCGCAATGGGTCGATCCAACGTGTAATCAAATCGTAAATGATCAAATTCTTTGTACAGCTGTTCTGCCTTGCCTTGTACGAGAGATCACTTATCAAGTTGGTTGACCCTCTGCCATTCATCATGTATGCACAGCCGCAAATTTCGCGGTCGTCTTCAAGAACGCATTAATGAGCATCTAAAATTAAATCAATTATTCGCGTTCTCGCTCCAATAGTTGCGTGGAACAGATAGGTCGACCATATCGAGATTGAAAAAGCAAAAACGCATAAGACACGTTTATCAAAAAATACTGTTGTGAATAATTGTTGGATTGTTTAGGAAGACTTAGCAGTCACATGAGGGCATCAGCAATTTTTCCGTAACGAAGCGGTCTTCATTCAAAGTCTATTCTAATTATAGTCAACCCTTCTATAAAACGCTGAATAGGTTCCGCCTTAAAATTTGGGGTTATCTCAAATTCAAGAAACCAAAGATTTATATTTAACGACCAACCTAAGTTCACTATCTTATAATATTGCAAATGCTGATCATTTCGTCTTGAAAATCATTTATGAACCCTTTCTATTGAAAAGTTGTTACATATATTTTTTTAACATGTTTCTTTGTTCTGGTCACTTTTAAAGCATGTCCGTTCCCAATGTGGAGCATATCAAATCTTAATGCAGGTTTTCTCAACAGATGTTTTCCTACGAAAACCGCTTGCTGGTCAGTTGCTCAACCTTTCTTTTTTGCAGACAGTAGGGATAAAAAGATAGCGTTATGGCAGGACAGGCTAATTGCTCTCGCTACGCCCCATTTTTATAATCGGATAGATGGGAGGGAATTTTAGACATCACAGTAGACATCGATGCATGTCCTCGAACAGAAATCCATCAATCGATTGAAAAAACAATTCATGAAACTGTCGGTACATGGATTTGAGTTCGGGCAGTTTTGTACACCGTGGACCACGGACCCGGCAACTCGGGTCACTTACCGCTACTGTATTGCTAAAATCATGCCATTTACTGTACATACTACCAATTTCCCTGTCGTATTTTTTTATTTGTATGAGAAGACTATCGGGATGTCATACAAATTTTAAATCACTGGTAACTTTTTGACGTGTCTTGGTATGGTGTTTTTTTAGTGTTATTTTTATTCTTGAATGATTTTTGAAGTGATAGGATAATTTGATAATGTTGTGCACGACATAAAAGTAGGCCAACGGCATCGGGTGAGTTGACCCCGTCTACTTTTCGGTGCACTCGCCTGTTGGACTCGCCCTGGATACTCGCTCGAAGTGCATGTATGTGGATTCTTCCAGCATCCCTCAACATTTGTGAAGGCACCCACTCGCTAGCCTTTCATTGCAGGTGCTATTTTGAAAGAAATTGTGCCAGGTTAATATATTTTTTTAAATTAAAAAAAATCATTGTTTGTTTGAATGTTTGTATCGGTTTACTTTTAAATTGTAGCCTTAGATTATTTAGAATGAGACAACACCGAGTAAACATTAATTATTGTATATTGAAAGATACAAATTCATTTATAAGTAATTCGAAGGTGTTTCAATGGAAGTTATTTGACAAAAACTGGCTCTCGATTAACCTCCATTTTCATGGACGGTTGAGATTTAAGGATAGCCCTAGGAAGGACATAGGTGCTAGACTATCGCTCTCTTTACGCAATTTTTTTTTGGATGAAAGAATCACAGATATTCATTGGATTCAAAATCAATATATAAAAATGTATATTCGAGGATTCGTATCGTTGACCGCGACACCGAGTAGTAAGGGAGATTACGCCACATTGGCTGCTTATGAAATATAATATGTACATCTGTTATATTAAGACGAAAAAAATACAAATATACCTTTGAAATCTATTAATACCGACGAATCTGATTTCAAATGATCATTAGACTAAGATCAGTTCATAATGAGCGAAACCGGTCCTGATCATTATACAAATGTAGAAGTAGTACAAAACAAATTGTCTTTTATTTATAATGCCTTTTCACCAAGAATTGACAGTAAAAACCTTAAAAGTGGTTTCTATATTTATTCAAGAAAGTTCATACATTTCAATTTTGTATTTAATTGGTTAAAAGATTGAGAACTTTTGTGTGACGTCACTGCAGCGCCGGGACGCTGGCTACAGGCGCCAATGAAAATCTAGACCATGTCATCATTTTAAATCCACAAAAATATTATTGTAACATAAATATAGGAATTAGGGAAATCTTACTTATAAATATGCTTATTTCTGTGCACGGACAGAAATAAAGTGTGGGTGCATGACCGTTGAGCAAATAGTAGGACAGGTAGGAAGTAAAATGAATCCTGCGTTAGCTTGTATATATTCTTAGGATATTTTTCAAGTTTACTGAGATGATGGCGTCTTTATATCATATATATTATATCGACTGCGTTTTGCCAATTGATATAATCCTCAAAAAATACGAAAATGAGTTAATGGTTGGACCTCATTTTAAAGACGACAGAGAAGGTCTCGGCCAAATGATGTAAATTAGAAAAATAAATTGACTACTTTTTGGAAGGGAAACATGATTTTACATTTGTTTTAGGTTTAAAAATTCTGACTCGGCCACTTGATGTAAACCACTATTATATCAACACTTCCTACGTAAATTCCCGTGTCTGCAAACATGAGAATTTACAGAAGTGCATTTCAATGATTCGTAACGCAACTCACCATATAATGTTTTCGATAAAAACAGTTTTTACTCTCTCCTGAACAATTTCAATTTTGAGGGTTACATCAATTGGCCAAAACATCGTCGAGATATTTTATATTGCCACTTTCTGATAATAAATATGACAATTACTGTCTGTGTGTCAACTGTCTAAGTCAGGCGTGTCAAACTCGATTTGCACCGCGGGCCATATAAACTAATTTACATCAGTGGAGGGCCGCATGCTTTCAACATTTAAAATTAGATCAAATAAAAGACGTTTCAAATAAAAATATTTCAAATTTATTTTAAATTATAAAAATAAAAAAAAATTGACAAATATTTATTTATTCGACACTTGCGACCGTTTTCCACAAAGCAAATCATTATAATGTTTGTCAGTTCGAGTTCACTCGTGTGCTCGAATGCTCGTAGAGGTCGACAGGCGAAACCCGGGTTGTTAGTGACAAAATTCAGAATATTTTTGCTTCAGCAAAGATTCACATTGGATTTCAATTAATTCCATATGTAAAATTATTCGAATGCAAAATTTTAACTAAGTTGTATGCAAAAAAAAGTAAATTTGTTTATATCAATAAGAAGAATTAATATTGTTTTACAATTTAAAAAAATATTTTTCCAAGAAGTCTCGGCGGGCTGCCAACTATTTGTCGGAAGGCCGCGTGTTTGACATGCCTGGTTAACTGTCAATTCAATTCACTTTACGAATTGTTTTTGTAGTGTAATTCTACAACAGATAAAATTAAAAGAAGTGTTTTATTTTTCTAAATAAAAAGACAATAATTTTTGCTACAATTTTTATAAACGTGCTAACGCAAAACGATCCGTATATAATAAAAAATAATTGTCCGACCCTGTGAAAAGAGAATCAGTGGTGTGTTATTTCTCCTCCTTTTAAAATTTGGTTGACCATTGCCATTTTTGATCTTCGCCGACTGAAATTTCATTTCCAATTGAAGCAGCTTCATACTAATTGAATGATTGAAGTCCCTATGTATTAATAGCTCTTGTAATACCTTATAATTGGGTGGTAGCACGTTAAGGTCACCATTACTAAGAGCCGTTATACGTTAATTTGAAATTAATTTCACACTCATTATCAAGGGTCGGTAATGAGAAAATGTGATATTTTCGATGGAAATTGCCTGTAACTGTGTGTAAATTCATTTTTAACGTAAAATTAAAATGATAACTTTGTTATTCCACTGGTTATGTTACTAAATGTGACGTGTTTTGCCTCTTTAAGAAGCATCTTCAGACTAACTATATCGCAAGGTTATTTATTTATTATAAAGGTAAGCAGAAATTCTTATTCTCAACTTAAAAATGAAGACATAGACGTAGCCCTAGAGATTAATCAGTAATAAGCGGACTACTGTGAATTCTTGGCGGAAAGACATTATATCGACAGTATTTTGGCCAATTGATGTAACTCTAAAAATTGAAATTGTTCAGGAGAGAGTAAAAACTGTTTTTATCGAAAACATTATATGGTGAGTTGTGTTATGAATATTTTAAAAGCACACCTGTAAATCCTCATGTTTGCAGATACGGGATTATACGTAGGGAGTGTCGATATAATAGTGGCATACATCAAGTGTACGGGTCAGAATTTTTGATCCTAAAACCAATGTAAAATGATGTTTCCCTTCCAAAAAGTGGTCAATTTATTTTTATAATTTACAACATTTGGCTAAAACCTACTCTGTCGTCTTTAAAATGAAGTCCAATCATTAACACATTTTCGTATTTTTTGAGGGTTACATCAATTGGCCAAAACACCATCGATATTGTACATAAAAATAAATCGGAATGTTGACTGGTTTCTCCTACCGCGAGCACTATCAACCGATAAAAAACAAAAATTGAAACAGGGTTATTTATATAAAATTTAATATGGCTAATGACAAGGTATGCAAAACAAATATTGGTACAAGAAATATGACTTTAAGAATTTACTGGTACCTATTCATACAAATTAAATAAAAAATAAATTAAATTAATTATCTACATTTAAAACGTTAAGGACGTCTTCGAGATAAATAACTACTGACCTGTAATTTGTTAATTTACTCCGTTAAATTCTTTACAGTGCTCGTTTGAAACCTTTTAAATATGTCTGCGAAAATGGAAGACTAAACAATGTAAATTCATAAACTGCCCCCAGCACGTAATAAAATTTTACACTTATTATCACTGGAGGAAAGATTAGTCTTTATGTCATAATATATGTTAAGCTGTATAAATTGTGTAGAATTTTAGAACAATGGCAATAAAAGCTTCTAAAATATTAAAATGATATTACGGTTAGGGAACGAGCAACTTAAAAATCTTGAATTCTTCATCAAATAGAGCAGTGCTCCGCAACCAGTGCGCCGCGACACGATCCCAGGTGTGCCGCGGCGTGGTGCATCCAAAATGAAAAAAAATCTAGTATTATGTGAGAATTGACAAAGTTATAACTAGGTTCATTGAAAATGTTCCGAAGGATCAACGAGACTATTGAGAAAACCGAAAGAATATTTTGGATTTGGGCAAACAAAAAATGGGCAACACTTACTCAATTTAACATAAGTATTTTTTACATAAGTATTTTTAGTTACAACTTTGACGAATACTTTTTTTGTAATTTGTATTTTTTTGTATCACTTTGGAAAGGTAAAAGAGTTTAATTCACTTTTATTAAAAAATAAATTAACTGTTGTTAAAGTTCATCAAATAAAAACAAATTAATGTCTTGTCAGTTGAGTTACATTTTGCCATGTAGTGTGCCGCGAAATATCAATGAGCGCTTAGTTGTGCCGTGGGTGAGAAAAGGTTGCGGAGATTTAAAAATAAAACACAATTTGTCTGTATACTTGTATATTGCGAGATCGGTTTGTTGTAACAACTCCCCTATCAATTGTGAAATGCGCTAATTATTTAAAATTCAATGTTCCTGCGAGAAAGACGGCTCTAACGGGTAAGGTGTTTGCTAATTAACCTAACCGCGCGTTTCCATTAGCGAAGGTGTCGCCCTGCGGTTACTTCTTTCATCATGGGACCCATCTGATGTTTAGCACTAAGTGAAAATTTTCCCCACTCTTCAGGTACCCAACTATATTATGAGGATAATTGAACCTAGCAATTATTTTAAGTGGTAGTCTTAAGAATGAAGCTTGATATGTAATAGTTATCTATTGAGGATGATCGCCGGGTACGTGGTGCGATGGTCAACGTCGTAAACCTCAGTTACGGATCTCACGGGCTAGCATATCAGTACTGACAGTTTCATAAATTGATTGAGTTTTTCAATTGATTTATGAATTTTTGTTGGAAGTGCGAGTATCTAACTACTAATCCTGTCGTAGCCCGATCCTTCAAGCAGTTCTTATATAAAAACTTATGTTGAGATACATAATATTATTGTACAATTGAAAGAGTTATATCTATAATACCATAAATATTTTATTATTGTATTCGTTGAAGAAGAAATGCTATGTAAGAATAAGAAATTTTCAAAAATAGATTATATGAATTTTGAATACATGTTTTAATAAAAGATAATTCCTAAATTATTGCGACATTTATTTTTATTATGCTTTTGTTCTATTATGTAAATATATTGCACTTGAAGAACGTGTGTCGTTAAGACCTATTTAGGTATCTGCATATATATCCATATATATATACCATTGCTTTCCAACCAATGAAACGCAGAACAGTGCCGGCGTATAGAAACATTTTCAATCCGTATATTTATCGAAACGGAGGTGTAAAAATCTTGAGAAACACTGCTATAAACTATAAAACATACCGCCGAGACCAACATATTTCCTGACAAAATTCTTTTTTATGAATACAGTCAGCTTCACAAAGTTCTTTCAACATTCTTTTAATAAGTACATATTTCTTCATTGTGACAAACGTCAGATCATTAACCCCTTAAACGCAGAGATACGGTGTCATCGGGCGGCTTGATGCACGCTTCACGCACATGGGCTGTACGCCATCGTTCTACTGTTCAATTATGTATCTGCGAAATGGTTTTTCTTTCAAAATCAATACTGTTGTCTGAGAGTGGTGTCTGGTTGAAAGAAGCGCCCTCCGCCATTTTGTATACTGCAATTTATTTATATCATTCTCGGCAATCTGAAGCTTGTATACTTAAACGCTCGCGATTCTCGACGACGAATAGTTGCAATCCTTTTTATTTTATTTTGTTGTCGTTTCCAATTGACTACTTATAATAATATATCATTCATAGAGTCTTTATGTTCCAAATAAACAATATTTGAGCCATTACACATGAAACGAAAAGCCATTCGACAAAAAAATAAAATAATTTGCGTTTTTAGTGAACCAGGTAGATAATTTATGTTGATATACGTATAAAAAACGGTATTAATAACTGTTATTCATAAAACTCATGTAATCATAGTGAAAAACGAATCAAACAGCTTCTTGTAGTAAATTTATCGACACTTTGTAATTATTTTGGCTGGAAAATCTTTGATGATGTCCTGTTTGTACTTGGAGCGGATATAATCACATTATGAATCAACGATGCCGAGTGGTAACGCTTTGTGCTTCCGTTCTGAGACGTTCTCACCCCCTCCAAACTATAGAGTGTAGAGTAATTTAAATTTGGATTATTGAGATTTTGTACACTTCCATGTATTTTGTCACTAACGACCCGGGTTTCGCCTTTCGGCATCTTCAGGCATTCGAGCACACGAATGGACTCGAACTCAGTTACATGGAAGTGTACAAAATCTCATTAATCCAAATTTAATATTGAAATTCCATCAAGCACCCTCAGTCGATGTCTTAAAGTAGAGTAATTTGTTTATAATGAATACTCCCAACCTCTAGGTCTATACGAAATGTTTACTTTTAGTACATATAAACAAAAACCAAAGATTTTTTCCACCATTTTTTTATACTGAACCTAGTATTTTTTTTACCATATCCGCTCCCTAATCGGAGCATACCGCCATCACACCGTTCTTCCAAGATTCTCTGTTCGCCGCCAGTCTCTGTGCTTCCGTCCAGGTCAGCCCAGCGTCCTGTAGCTCCGCCGAATACATCCTATGGGTGCTCATCAGCGGCCTTCCAGGGCGACGGAATCCATCCGGTTGGTAAAAGAGACAGGCAGGGTTCAGAGTCCCCTGGGGCATCCGCAGCGCTTGTTCAAGTCAGATCTATCGTCGCTTTTTTATTTTGGACGTATAAGAGGCTGGTCCGTCCGCTCTCTTACCTCCGAGTTCCTGACAAAATCAAACCACAGTACCCCTAGTATTCGCCGCAAGCATCTGTTTTAAAAGCACAGAATACGGTTACCCCGTGTCTTGGTGATGTGCCATGACTCGCAACTGTAAAGCAGCACCATCAGAACTGTATATTTTTGTAATTTTGTTCAAAAAATATCTTTTATGAACTTTCTCTATTGAAAACGTTCTTTCATATTTATTTTATCTGCACGTGTTATTAATTTTTGTTCGAGTCACTTACTGCGCATATATTGATAAAAAGCGTTATAGGAAAATTTTGCACGTGTTATAGAAAAAACGTGCCGTTTAAATAAAACCACGGTGGCTGAATATTAATTTGTTCGCGGTACAAAAACTAATGCTAAGGATGTCCTAGTGAAGCTTGAATATCGCCTTTTTGGATTTTGTCATCCTGGAATGCCACTTATATGTCTTCTCGCATAAGAACTTTCATATGATGAAGTCGGCAAGGGTACAGGACGCCGGCAAGACTTCCTAGAAAGTAGAGATTGGCGGGAGACTGAGAATTTTGCAGCCGTTTTGTGGCGACAGTAAAGTCTGAATAAGGAGCGGATTTGGCAAAAGAAGTAAAAATAAGTGTTAAAAAACATACAGTTTTAACAAAAAATATCAATGGGTTTTTTTACACACTGTGTTTCAGAGTTTAACTATCACAAGTCCACATTTTAGGTATTTTGATTTTATATTATTCTGAATCAGCATATTTATTTCTACATAGTGATACAATTTCAATAAATTGAAACGAAGATAATCGTTTTTTTATAATTTAAGACATCGACTGAGGGTGCTTGATGGAATTTCAATATTAAATTTGGATTATTGAGATTTTGTACACTTCCATGTATTTTGTCACTAACGACCCGGGTTTCGCCTTTCGGCATCTTCAGGCATTCGAGCACACGAATGGACTCGAACTGAGTTCGAGTCCATTCGTGTGCTTGAATGCCTGAAGATGCCGAAAGGCGAAACCCGGGTCGTTAGTGACAAAATACATGGAAGTGTACAAAATCTCAATAATCCAAATTTAAATAATCGTTTTTATTTAATTGCAAGTCCAATTTGAGTCTTCATCTAATGAATTCCAAAGTCCCACATACGTTTATATTTTTTAAACTCCCTAATGTTTTGCATGCTCCACCGACAACTTTAAGCTTCTGACTGTTTTTGCAATGATAGTTTGACGTTTGCGATTTTAGTTTGCTTTCGATCTCTTGTAAAATGCGTCAAATGTAACTTGCGATAGCTTACCTCTGAGCCACAGAACTGTAATTTGACTTCATGGGATAAAAAAGTGTGTCAAGCGGCCCCATTATATGTATGGATTGTTAATCAACTGTTGACCATTTTTAGTCATAAATTAAGAATAAATAATTAATTTGGTGATATAGCTGCATCTGGTATATCCTCGATATAACGCTTTCATTTACCACGTTATTATATTAAATATTTTTAACGTACGAGCATATTACTTTCTTAATTCAGATTATCTCGAGACAAGCAAACGAGGCTTGATCTCGAGACTAGTCAGCTATAATTTTTTTTTTTAAATATTACAGAAGCAGAGATTTGGTCGCAATTTCTAGAGTTGGCTTCCAACATTCAAGATTGAATCGAAACATGAGGAAAGATCGATTTTTCACTAACGTTTTTTCCCCTTTCTACGCAGCTATCGCCAATCAAAATGGCTGGTTTAAATACTTTCCATGTCCGCTCCCAACGTGGAGCATATGGTCTCCTAATGGAGGTATCTCAACAGAATATTTCTATGAGAACTGCTTGTTACTCAGTTGCTCAACCTCTCTTTTTTCGAATAGAGTAGTGATATAAGGATAGGGCTAGCGGTTAACTTAATCGCTCTCACTATGAGCCCCGTGAGGATCAGATGAGTGGGAGGGAGTTTTCAGACATCACAAACACTCAGACTACGAACAGAAATCGATTGAGAGATCAATTTATGAAAACCGTCCGCACCGGGAATTTAACCCGAGACATCCGTAACCGTAGCCAACGACGCTACCAACTGCGTCACGGACAAGTATTTTCATTGCGTAACAATAATAAATGTATTGAGCATTGTCAACTGATAAATAAGCATTTATTTTTTAGACATAACGGCTTTTAGAATTCGTTTACTCAAAAATTACAAAAATACAACAAAAAAAGTTCTGATTCCAAACATAGAATTGTTGAGAATTTTAGTTGCCGACCAGAGGCATGTCATATCATATCTGAACAAAAACGTCATTCTGAGAACTAATAAAATTATCGACTTTAGTAGTTACATTTTGTTATTACAAAAAAGACAAGAGAACATAATCATGTTAATTTTCTCGTTTAGCCGAAGTATGTATACAAAACAACGTGATGTGATTTTTTTCTCATTAAGTTAGCACAGTGGCAATGTACTGTTGGTTTTATTTATCTTATCTTAATAATATTATAAATCCTCCGATAAGTTGGTAATACTGAGAATTATGTGTTAATGAAAATTGAATATCGACATCTAGTATTCGGAGTTGAAACATAAAAGCGTAGCTTTGAAATCTAAAATTCAGAGAGATTTTTAATTTAAAAGATTCCAGATATTTTTGAATTGCTGAAAAAAGAAGGGTGTTATGTCAAAGATTCACAGTAAACAATATTTAGCAGACTATCGTAATAGCCGAGATAACACTATCCCGCAGTAAAAGGGTCGAATCTTGGAATGGAATACAGCTTATTATTTAATTTGATGTAGGTAATTATTGACCTGTCCAAAATCGTGCGTTCCTTCTTAGTGAATATTTTTTTGGTTCTATTACAAATAACTATTTGTAATTAGGTTTGCTGGGAATCCTCGTTAGAAGGTCTAATGAAATATTCAGTTTTTTCGTTGGATCGCGTGTTTTACTTCGGCACTGATCACGAACCTTTATATTGAATGTAACTGCTTGTAATCAGTGACGGATTACCGCATAAACGTAAGAGGCACGCGCTTAGAGGGTTCAAAATATATTTATACAAATCACATATTTTTAATTCCGTTTTTAATATTTATCTTTACTTTACATACTTTACATGGTATTCTATAACACATTTTTTTTTCTCCTTTGAATAAATAATTAATACAATGTTTTTTATTAGAACTTATTCAACATTATCAATGAAATAATTGTGATTAGAAGACATAACGTAAATTTGATATGAAAATCTCGAATAAACTTGGCGACAGTTTTTTGCTATTTGAAAAACAGGGCCTCCAAACTATAATGCACCTTGGGCTTCCCATGTGCCTGATTCGTCACTGCTTGTAATGGAAGCATGACACTGCAACCAATGAACTACAAAGCTTTTTCATGTAATACATTTTCTCCAAGATTTAAATAGCATTGCATTTTGCGACAAAGCATCAGTCGTCCATATCTATCCTTGCGGGACGGCCGCGTTCATTTCTTTGCGTCAGTGTATCTCAGATATTCTGTATCGATGACAAAATTACTTCAACAATATATTGCTGACTATAGATACATATAGTTTATTTAAATTCACCAAAACAATGTAATATGTTCTTATTTTTGAACCTTATAGTAATTAATTTAATTTAAGACATCGACTGAGGGTGCTTGATGGAATTTCAATATCAAATTTGGATTATTGAGATTTTGTACAAAACTCAATAATCCAAACTTATAGTAATTATTTTTTACTACCAGTAAATATTATTATTATTACATGCAGTATTGTGTTGATATCATCGGCTCAACAGCAAAAGTGCACTTGTTCAATTTGGGTTTGAGAAAAATGCATTTTAAGTGTTTTTAGAATGAACAAAAAAAAAATGTCGGCTCCGTGGTTAACGTCGTTAGCTACGATTGTTATTTCTTAGTATTTTGAAATGAAATTGGATCACAGCTGACTCGACGATGGAAATGCAATTTTATTTTTACTAGCTAGTACCCGGCATGCGTTGCAAAACCGCATAAAGAAAGAAAGTGTTTGTGTTTTAATTCTGTTTATTGAAGTGCTTTTGAATACACAATACTTCTTGTTTTCCCGCCTAGTGCGCACACGGATAAATCAAGAGGTTTTCTGACACTCGCGCAAGTGACATACAGCTGTAAGTACTCATTTATTTTTTTAGAAACCCCACGAATGTGCGCAAAACAACGGATGAATGGTATAAGAACGCATACGGGACGAAATTCATTTTTATATGTATAGATAATCTTTCAATTTTGGATGTTTAAAGGGTTTTAAATCACATCTATTTAAAAATTTTACATAATTTTTAATTTATTTTTTCACCTACTAAGGTTTAGTATATAAAAATCAAATTAAATATAGTTGAATTGGTATATAGGTCCTCCATTTTTAATATTTAAGTTAAAAAATATAAGTATTTTGCTATACATGAATTGAAGATTCGTATACAAATACAAAGGTTACCTTTTGTCGTTTGTGATTTCATAGGTTTTGTTTTTCAAATATCGGTTTGACGATCATGCAGACTAAAAAAATACGTACAAAACTGCATTCATAATTAAAAAATGCCAAAATGTCACAAGTACCCTTTTGCTTTTGGTGGGACTATATTGTGGTGTTAACAATATGACTCGATACTTTGAATACATTGAAATTAAATGGTTGCATATAGCTGACTTAAACTGAAGCACGCAACCCTATCGCTATGCGGTCAAAACCCAAATCAGTAAATGGAAAAGTATTATTTTACCGACATACGGAACAAAATCAATGAAGTGTCCTTTGTGACCGCGAATTTTTGAACACGTTAACGTTCCCATTACGCCGGCCGTTTATTTTTCTTTTATTCTCGTGGGCATTCATTAACAATTGTTTACATAACTTTTTAAACTGAAAAATAACAAAGCAACGTTCCACTTTCTTCTTTATTTACTTCAAAAGTATTATTTTATTAATTCCGTATCAAATGTCAATGTTCATTCTTTTACATGAAATTCAAGCTCGATGATATTACTGTAATACGTTTTGTCACGAGTTAATTTTATTATGGGCTATAAATAATTGCACTTTGTGTTAGATAGTATTCACTTGGTACACTTAAACTTTTTTTTCTATAGTTTGCACTTTGGATTAGATAGTATTAACTTAGTACAGTCAAACTTTGATTTTAATAGTTTTCACTTAATCACGGATTCTTTTAACAAAGTGAGTTAAGTTGTAGTAGGTTATGTTAGGGTTGGTCTGGTTTGGTTTGTATAATGTATTCTAATCCGTGGAGCAAAGACAATATAGGCGGCCTAATATAGGGTAGAAGAATAAGTGAAATTTCATTATAGCTTTGTGCAACTATCGATTTCAAAGTGTGAGTAATTTATATTGAGTGAAAATTATTTTATCTATGTGAAAATATTTTTTCGCAAGTGTAATATATTTCTTCAATGTTAAAATATATTTTAGTATGTGAGATTACTTTATTTATAGTGAAAGAATTTGTTTTTTGTGGAATGGATTTGTTATAAGTGAAAACTATTTTTATGAATGTGAATATTATCTAAACCATAGGTTCCCAAAGTGGTCCAATGGAAATGTAAAAATATTTAATAATTTAAATAATATAACTTAATACTGTTTTTTTAGTCATAATTATATCCTATGACTTCATGCGTGTTCTACCTCCACAGTAGAGCGTTAAATTGCATAGATTTTGACATTTAAAACATAAAATCATTAAAAACAATGCGTTCTGTCAGTATAACCTCGATATTTCCAAACTACTGGTTTTCATGATCTTATTATAATTTGCTCAAAATAACCTTTTTTTTATTTAAAAAAATATTTAATGAGATGGCAATCTTTTCAATAGAATACTATGGTGTTACATTGAGCATTAATTTTCCCAATCATTTTGAGGTTAGTTTTGACTTTTGCCGAAGAAGAAGACCAAACCTACAATGAACTTTACGCAGAACTTCCCGATAGACAGCTTTTTGATCTGCATTTAATAATGGCTCCTGCAGCGCCACAAATTAAACATACGATCAGAATCATACGCTAATTCTCGATGACGATTCCAGATGCACACCAAGTTGTACGAATTTACCACTCACTTTCTTCCAAATCACCAACATGAAACTCAATATTTAACACAAATATATACGTTCGCGTTACTATCCCAACTGTCAGTTGCAGAATATGTTAGTATTGAGCTCTTGCTAGGCGACTATTATTATTACATTTTTCATACCGCATTGAAACGTCAAAAATATCGCGTTTTCAGTTAAATGTTAAAAGTTGAAAATTGTACAGTTGAACTAACAATTGCAGCCAGAATGAATGTGAAAATTTCACGTCGCTAATGTATGCCGTTTGGGAGGAGTTGTTGTGACCGGCAGACATACAAACATACATATTTCTACATGTATATTATGCTATAAAGTAGAGATTACCAGCACAATCAAATAGTGTGTCAATGATTATGTCAGTACAGTAGTTACATGATCACAATACATTAAACAACCCGTGTTGGTCGATATAATTCATTCAACAGTGTTCACCTTAGAGGTCTGCACGGGCCGAAATTTTATTAAATTATCCGGCCCAAGCCCGTTCACCTCAGGCCCAAGCCGGCCCGAGCCCGAATCTAATACCACACTTGTTACCCGAGCCCGACCCGAAAACTAAATTTATATATCTCCGCCCGAAAAAAACCTGATTTAAAAAAAATACAGTAGCATAAAATTTATTAACGTACCTATCCAACTTTTTCACATGTAGAAAAATCTATTATTTCGCGGAATGATTTCCACACATCACCACTTTTTAACATTTTCTTTATATCGTTGAAACTCATTTTTAACGAATCTTTCGTATTTTTTATAATGAACTTTTCGGCACAAGGATCAGTCGACTATCTAAAACGAATAGAAAGTAGATACCGAATTTCACACTTTATTCATTTACGAACTATTTAAACTTACTATCGGTGTTGATTAAATGAACAAAGCATTGTTTCACGGATCAATAAAAATTTTATGAGCTCAGTTTCAGGTTACCAAAATATAAAATGATGCCTCCATACTTATCAAATAAAAGACTCTATTGTGTCCAATGCTATTCGAAACGTAATAAATTATTTTATTTATTGCCTTTTTGTTATCAACAGTTTTTAATAATCAAGAGTACTCATGATCCGAACATAATCCGAAATATTTTTCTGAAGAACAAATCCCTTACCCAGGCCCGGCCCGAGCCCGGGCCCGTGCAGACCTCTAGTTCACCTACTTGCCAAGTATAATAATACTATGTACTTAATATACATGAGATTTATTGTTCGACTGACTGGTAATTAATTTAAAATAGACCGTTTGATATTATTGTCTTGGTTTCCAAGTCCACTTATTTATAAATCTTATTTATGACCTCTTCTTGAAAGATAATTCGTATCACGAATGTGAGCTGGGAAAACTTGCTACTGAACGAGTTTTCTTATCTTCTCTTAAGCTGTGCTCACACCCAATGTAGAGGACATGGATTCGCAATGGAGCATGTTACCAGAAGTGGGCTAATCGTTCTCTTTGCGATCATTTTCCACACCTCAACAACCGTCCTCAAGAATTTTCTTTGAAATACATTAGTATAACTTGATCAATATAGATTTTTCGTTATACTGATAATAAATCTATGCGTATATACATCACTGTAGTGGAGGATGTACAGAGTTTATATCCGCAGATATAACATATAACGGTTAAATCAAAATATTCTGCCATCAGACAGTAAACAAAATTATTATTTTATTAATCCCATCAAATTATCAAAACACTTTCAATCTTGCATTTTCATTTTAGCTCATTTTTTTCCTTTTCTAATACGGGATTGTTAATTTCGTGCTGCGGTGAACAACGTTGTTGCTTTCAGTTACGGATCTCACTGGTTCAAATCCCTGTACGGAAAGTTTCATAAATTGATTTATACATTTCATGGATGTTTGCGATGTCTAAAATTCCCTCCCACCCATTCGATCCTAAAAACGGGGCGTAACGAGAGATATTAGCCAACCAACCACTAGTCCACTCTTAGCTCTATTCTTCTATCCCTACTCTTTTCGAAAAAGAGGGGTTGAGCAACTGATTAAGAAACAGTTCTCGTAGAAAAATATCTGTCAAGGGCACCTCCATTAGGAGTTCATGTAACCTACATTGGGAGCGGACATGGTTAAAAAAAATGCGGGTGTACAAATATGGATGATAATATAGCGTAAGTATAGCACAATTCCCTCTGTGAACTTACGACTTTTGAGATATTATTTTAAATGAACCAAGTGTATAGATAGTGACTTCTTGATTTTATGTACTAGTTTATCCATCTATTTCTAGTTTCTGCGATTACAGATAAAACTATTTATTGGACCTTGTCTCTATCCATATTCCCAGAGGCACTTGCGCTATAAAAATAGCATACTTATCATTTTATCCATAATAATTTATTGTTGTAGACAATGTGAATGACTGCACTTTAACAATTTAAAAATAACGTTACTAGTATTGTGTAAGATTATATATTATTATGGTTGTATGGTCATCAAATTAAATACAGTTTTCGGTCTTCTGCTGTAAAATAAGTAGACCAATGATGCAAAACCTATGTAACCCCGTACAGCGCGAGCCGCTTTCGCATGAATTTATTTTCAGTCGATTGACCTGTTAAAACGCCCATTATGGCTAAAAATAGATCGATTTCAACATTTAAAAGTGAAGAATTATGTGAAATATACATTAGACATCCTAAATACATCAATAAGTAAACTAAACTCGTCGCATTCTTGCTAAAATAAATCGAAGAAAATGAAGAAGTTGAAATTTTTTTCTATCTACATCTTGCAATCAAAATGGCTGCGGTCAGTCTTCGTATACACCGCGTAGTCTCATAAGTATGTGTAATACATAGGGCTGTCGATTAATGCTGCGTATCGACAGTTCAAAGCTGAATTTCTCTCTTTTCAAAATTACATTTACTTATTTTTTTTTTTCTATGGATAACTTTGTGGAAATTCATTTTTAATACAAAATTAAAATTGATAACTTAGTGATAAACCAAGTGGGATAACTAAGTTATCAATTTTAATATTGCATTACATTTCCTTGTGTTCTACTTGACATTTTCATGATCTGTTGCCTCATTTACTATCTAAAGGTTTAACTATTTTTTAAAGCAATTGCTTCCTTCTAGTTTGGTCGGAAATACGAGAAAAGGTCTTGGACATGTAAACATATCCAGCGCGTTCATCGGGTTGACAGTAGGGATAATGTATCCATTTTCTGATTGTTCACGGGTCGCAAAGGTTAAAAGTTTTGCAGATTATCATATGCTCTCTCCCGAATTTAGGTATACTAATTATTTGTAATTTAAAAACTACATTCTAGATCAGGGTGGCGAACCGTTTCCTGTCGGAAGATCGCATTCATTTATTTTAAATCATTTTTAAGAAACATTCATATAAATTTTTTCGTAAATGAAGGAAAAAAATAAAATTTATTTTCAAATTTCGAAAATTTGGATTCAGTTGAAAGACCACACTTGACAGTCTTGACACCCTAAAATGCCGCACTTTCGTCACTCTTGTACTAGAAATTACAATCCTTATCACCTCTGCATTGCGTGCATGTAATATGTAAGCAAATCGAATGCAATCGCTTCAGAAACGACTTGTACAAAGGTGCATTTTGACAAACGTTTTTTGTGAAAAACTAACACTCTAATGCGTATTATGGAAAAAATAATCTAGGAATACTATTTTTCGTTCTTCAGAATTTTACTATTCACTGGGCGATTTTGAAAATTAGTCTTGAGAAACTTAGTATTTAGTATGTGGGCCACAATAAATGTAAGCTTGGACCACGGTTAGCGGGTTTTGTATGACTGACGTAGAACATAAATGAGCAACGTGTCGAAAAATTACCTCATTTCCACACAACTTATTGCCATGTAATTAATTTTCTTTTGCGTTTTATCTGGCCTCCGTTGGAACAGACGAACGTCACATAAAAAAATATCTCGTACTGAAATTTATTTAAAAAAAAAATGTTAAATAAGATCTTTTTGGTCGCATCGAATTTTATTTTTGATTTGTACTCATTTCTGCAAATGTCAAGCCGAACTAGAGGAATTCGATAACAATTCTTGGCGCAGAATCGAAAACATAACGTCAAGCAATGGCGTCAGTGTTACACTAGACTAAAACTCGCATGATTTCGTGCTTTTATATTATGTTCAATGAATCAGTTTAATGCTTTATTTCAACTCCATAGCTCACCTTCTTTTCTGCTATACGATACATAAAGTTACTGACGATTTTGTGTTTTTGAGACGCGCTTAATAATACTGCCCATCTACATTAAACGAGTCGGAGTATGTCAACTGTGTTATAATTTAATTCAACATATTATGCTTATTATATAAAAACTTTTATCAATTCATGAATCTTAAATTTTGTTCCTTCTTTTGCAGGTAAGTGCTACAATAGTTACGATGCAAGTGGATCATGTTACGAGTACTATCTTATCATTACCGCAGTAAGATTGTTTTCTCAACTATTTCAAAATGACATTTTAGTTCTAACCCTCTTATCACGATCTGACTTGTAAAGAATAATACGGGAATTTCAAGAAACAGGTTGAAAGTCGACCATAAACTCATCGTACATCTCAGAGAGTAGAAGAAGTACAGTTAAAATAAATCACGCGTGCATTTGTTTTAATCGAAGAGTCAATATTGTCATACTCAGTTTCCATTTGTCTCTGGACCTCAATTGAGCACCTCTGTTTCTTCGCGACCGTAGCAATTAAGCTCGCAATTCTCAGTCAACTCGTAATACATTTACTTTTTTTTAAATTCGATTACACGACGCACCCTTGAGATTTCTCAATGAAGTCGAGCACTTTCAAAAACCCTGTTAATCCAGTCACCTTTTGACACACGGCATATAGTAATTCAGTGCATTAATTGCAGAGAAATATGCCGAAAACTTAAAAAGAAATCATCGTCTATTATGTGATTCATATATTATACATTAACTATATTCGATCGGTGCGCCATTTCGAGTTTATTTGAGTTTAACAAATGGATAACTGGTAAGTTATACTTAATGAAATCCTATTTATAAAACTTTTCATGTCATATAAGATAGAAGCGAAACCGGTAGCCAAGTTAGCACGTTACAAGCATAGTAAGTACACAATGACGTCAGCGATCTGTCGAAATATTACTAAATATCATCGCTAGAAAGCGGCAGCTGTTAATATTATGCAATTGTACTATTTTCCCACCAAACGTCTTCAGTTCGCTGTTTTCTTCGTAATATAATTAACATTAACGCTTCAGCGTATGTTTGTATGAAAACAATGGAGTGCATTGTTTTAAGCGCTCGAGTAACTACTGCATTTATAAGTATGCGCTATTATGTTGAAAACCAATTATTTTTTGTACCATTGTTCTTACCAGTGATTCATTATTTATGATAAAGCTACATTGTTTATAATTCTACATTATTTATTATCTTTCTGTGACTAGGAATTGCAATATCGGTATTTTCGTTTTTTTATATTAAATACCGGTATTAGCGAAATGGATAAAAATTAACAAAAAAGTCTAATAATTACCGGGCACATAATTAATACCGTTATTTCGATATTTTTTCACATAAAAATCACCAGGAAAAGCTGATTGTTTTAAAGATTTAACTTTATTAACGTATTGTTTCTTTGAATTAAATAAGGCTAGTTCATCAATGCTAGAATCTGGCAATCTCAGCCGAGCAAATAAATCGATTGTAGAAAAAGCCTCTTTAAATTGAAAATTTGTTGGACGAAAATGTTATTTTTTGTTGTTGTTAATTCCCTAGGGTACCCACCACCACCCGTTACATCTTAAAACTCTTCTTGCAGGGTTATTTAGCAGCGGCACAACGTTATGCGTGTTTTAAATTAAAAATAAAACGAACGGGTAATAAATAATTATAGCTGTATATATTGTAATACTAAAAATCTGGTATTTTGCATTAAATAAGACAGGTATTTCGGTATTGATAAAACAACCGTAATACCTGGATCCCGATTTCGATAATACCGGCTTTGTAATCCCTAACTACGACGAATAGCTATCGTTATCGAGTGAATTTTTAATTGACCGCTATTTCGTACCCTTCCTTAGCTACATATTTTGTTCTGCTACGTTAGATTGTACTTACAGTTATATAAAAGCTAGTTAATAACTATTATAGTTTTGTTTCTTCCTAGTGGAGTTTCAACTGCGTAAACACAGTAATAATTATAATGGATATATAAATTTCAAAGCAATAAAAACGAATTTAAAAACGGCGACCCGGGCTGTCTCCCGAGCCGCTCGCCGAAATGACACGAAAACAAATAATGACAAAAGATAGAACAATATTAATATTCAAGAATATCTTACGTAGCCCCTTCTCTTTGTCAAGGGATTCAGGAATGTGACCGCCTAGGGGATAATTAGTCCTTAGCTGGCTGGTGGCATAGAAAAATGCCGTGGGATATGTCCCATAAAAAATGAACTACATTCTACCAAATATTGTCTCACGAAAGCTGACCGATGGCTGTTTTGGATTCTTCAAAAGCCTAGGCTTCACCCGAAAAGATTGGTACGTGTCACAACATGTCTGCCTCTGTGGTCTAGTGGTAAGAGATTTGCCCTAGCAACCGGATGGGTCCTGGTTCAAGTCCCAGCAAGGTCAATATTAAATTTAGATTTTTTCGATTTAACTTTGTGGTCTTGGATATGAGTGACTTATATTTTTTTCTTATCTCGTATGATTTTCCAATTTTCAAAATATTTGACTCATTGGCTGTTGGTTGAAATGCAAGATATTTTTTAAAATTAAAATAAATAAAAATAAACATGTATAATATACCTCGCAACGCTCTTTCTAGTGATATACTCAACTATATCGTAATCCTACCAGAAAAGAATATCAAAGACATATTACACTATGTTATATATTATTCTGAAGAATATATCACCGATAATAATTATCTATGCATTTCTTTTAAATTACCCTTAGATATTATAAGAAAATACTTCAACTATGTTCTAAATCTAGGATCATAAATCATAACAAATATTGGTATTTGAAACCAGTGCTATTGTAACAAAAGCTCTGAACAGCCATAGTGAAAAAGTATTATTTTTGACAAAGTTTAGTTTAGCTCCCTGTTACAAATATAATATATATATATATAGTATATAGTGTTATGTACCCTTCTTCTCACTAAATATTAAATAGATGAACCTAATAAGAGTCATTCAACTTATGCTAGCAATAACAAAGCCAAATGTTTATCTATAAAAGTAATAAAACTTAATAGGTTACGTGTCCACTTAGAATTGACCCGGAATCCACTAAATATACAAATTGTCAATATGAAATGTCCTGTTTTAATTATAGAAGTCAGAGCGAGCTTAGAGTCTGACATTCACACTTTGCGTCCGTTTGTGGATCAAATGTTGTGTTCTTGAAGTAAATAATTATTTTATTCACCTTGTTAAAACCATTTGCATTCATAATTTGTATTAAATAAAGAATAAACCGCACAATCGATAACCGAGTCCAGTGATCGGTTGCTTCGTTCCTTTTTAAAAAATCAAATAATCTTTTGGACATAAAAATATGTATGTTATTTTGCTTTTGATCAATGAAACACTTTGTATGTTATCTATACGAACATAAGTTAGTGTGTAAAATGTATAGCGAACCATTGTTTGAAGGATTATTAATAAAACCACAAGCAGCTTATCAGTCTTGGCATTTTCATATTCTTTATGTACATATTACGGCAAGATAAGTCCATGCACGTGTATACTAGACGTTTTTAAATGATATTAATGACGCGATATGAATATTGAAGTATTCCACGGTCAACCTATTTAAATTAATATTTTTATTGCTTTTGACATCTTCTTTAAATTCATATTCAATATAAATACTAATCTTTTTTGTGTCCATCCTCCTCCTCACACCCAGAAGAAAGAAAGAAATTGAGAATTAGAATCAATGTATAGGTTATAAATAAATAAACTTCTGATAGAGTTAGTCTGAAGATACTTCTGAAAAAGGCGAAATACGTATCACGATTAGTAACGCAAGCAGTGGAATAACAAATTTATCAATTTTAATTTTGTATTAAAAATAAATTTCTGTACAGTTACCGCCGAAACCATCTAAAATATTAAAAACTAATGCGTACCCGGCATGCATTGCAATGCCACTCAAAGAAAGAGAAGGTTTGTGTTTTAACTCTGTTTATTGAAGTGCTTTTGGACACACAATATATGTTTTTCCCGTCTGGTGCGTACACGAATAAATCACATGGTTTCCCCGAGACGTCACTGTTCGTACGTATTTGATTCTTCTTTTTTAGATTTTTTTCTTCAGAAACCTTCACGGGTGTGCGCACAAATACTCAAGTTTCATACAAATCGGATGATCGGTAAAGGAACGCATAGAGGACAAACAAGCATTCAAATTTGAATTATTGAGATTTTGTACACTTCCATGCATTTTGTCACTAACGACCCGGGTTTCGCCTTTCGGCATCTTCAGGCATTCCGGCGCACGAATGGACTCGAATTGGAAGCGTACAAAATCTCAATAATTCAAATTTGATATTGAAATTCCATCAAGCACCCTCAGTCGATGTCTTAAATTACTTAAATTAAGCAAACATTCATCTCTTTATATAAAGATAATACCTACTGTAAATTAATTGTACTATGCCTACAACATTCGCGCAAGTGCAAGCAATAACTTGACAAATTTTTATTGGAATCGAATAAACGGTATGGCAGTGCATAAGATACGAACAAACAGATTAAAATTATAAACTTATTTATTCCACTAGAATTCACTTATAAATGCTAGATGTTTATCGAAATATCCCTTTAGCTATGCGTTTGTTCTCCTTTAAATTCATAATAAAAAAACTAATGCAAACATATGACTATACGATACATATCGACCTTGGAAAGGAAAAAGGACGTAACCCACACCAAAAAATATTGTGTATAATTCACAAAAAACGTGCTGATTAACTATATTTATACAAACATATATAATATATCGACTTTAGAAAGGCAAAAGGACTCCCTCAGTCTTTTCAAAATATATCACAATGTATACAATTTAATACACGTTTTATTTGGGCTATACACAATATTTTTGTGTGTGGGTTACGCCCCTTTTCCTTTCCACAGTCGATATGTATTATTTATTTATATTATCTGTATTAAATATCTTATGTGTGACCCAAAACAATATAATTATTACTCTTCAATCAATGTGGCCCGAGAGAGTTAAAACGTTGAGATACCAGTGAGATATATTTCGAACATAAATGTCACTGTCGTAGCTTATATCACTTTCTGTGCGATCTCAAATATTCTCGCAACCACATAACTGTTGAGAATGCCTGCATTATATGAACTATGACAGGTAATAACTTATTTGACCCATCAAAATCATACGTTTATTCATAAACCTGTCGTAATAGACATATTAGTTTGCGTTTTGGAGTGGGTGGTTTTGACATTTTTTTAAATGTTAGAACGCGGAACTTGTTAGCTAATAGCTGATTCGTGACCCACAAATTCAATTCAACCTTTCAACTGACTTGACCAGAAAAAATAAACGTAAAAACGCATACACTTTGGCTATTAATCCTGTGATTAGTGAGTTATTTTTTTATTTAATTAGGTTTTCTGTTTAAGGTAAATGTACTGTGACCATCTGCCAGTAATTGACCCTTTTTCAATAAAAGTGACCAAAATAAGAAACGGGATTGTTCTAAATTCTAAATTGTAGAGTATAGACAAGTGAAACCATCTTTTGCCGGATTGAGGAACTAACACTTCACCATATCTGTCATTGGGGTGCAATTGCGGAAATTTGAAAACAACACCTTTTACGATAAGTATTTTATTTTGAATTTCTTAAGAGCTTTGTCATCATTCGGTCTGATGTTAAACGTTAAAAGCTATTTTTGTTGATTTTTTCTCTTAAGCGGTCAACTACTTTACATTAAGCTTATTAATTTTTACTATTACTACACGCAACAATATAAAGACATTTTTTTTTTGTTATGGGTCAATCTGGGAAGAATATCATTTATTATTACAAGGAGTGAATACTTTTTAGAATTTTAAAATGCATATTTAAAAATGTAAATGAAATAATTCATTATTACTTTCAAATAATCATCTAAAAGCTTTTAATTCCAATTCGCTCTAAGATCTTTATTTCGTTCATCTGTCATATGTAGGGTTACCTGGTGGAGTTATACAAATGTTTTTCATGTTTTGGTTCATATGTCCTGGAATTGTCTCATGGCAACCCTAGTCACATGTGGTTTTTTTTTTCTTGATGCTTATACCAGAAATGAATTTTTACGCTCAATTTTGTATGGCTACAGTTTTATTTCCAAGTATTATCCTTTTTACATATTTCTATATTTGAAAAAAATAATAAAAATATTGTGACTGCTAAAAATCACTGATTGATATGAGTAGTATCCATACCTGAAGAAAGAAAAATAATTCAATAAAAAATATGAGAATGGCAATAGCTAATAGTAATTACACAATACGTTGCGTATTTGTGCGGCCGGTACTTCTCAAAGGGTTAATAAATATTAATTTAAAATAAACCTTTATATTTCTTTGTATCCTTGTTTAATACCGAATACCGATTAATCCATCAAAATAGCTTCTTATGTTTTCAAATGCCCCCCCCCCCCCCCCTTGAATATATCTGGACGTTAGTGTGTCAAATATTTGCACGATTCACTCGGAAAATACATTTTTCGTGATGATCATAATGTTGCTCACGAACTGAAACTCACGATAAATAATTTATATATAACGTATTTCAAATGCTTTTACGGCACTGAAGTATAATAACGTATTACGTATGACGCGACGTCTCACGGGTAGAGGTGTCTTCGTGAGTATCGAGTTATGCTTCCATTACTGGATATTATATCAAGTGAGAGGAACTCTCCCGGCGAGGTCGCTTGAGGTTGACAGGATTCCACCTTTCAGGACAATCCTCAGGAAAAACACCAGTTCTGCGACCCGTTTCTTTATTTATAGATTCAATTGGTTATTTTACAAATAAAAAACAATTTGGTCATAGTTGTGGGATGCGAGGAATTGTTTGTCATTTACGATATCATATTCGAGTACTTTAAGTAACTAAGGTACTGCACAGAAAATATCCGAGTTTAAAAGTGCCTCGGTACCTAATTCGACGTCCCTACTGACACGCGGCATGGAATATCCTTAGGGGACACATACATCGGGTAAAAGGCTGCGTCTCTGACACGGGAGGAAGGAATGATGTGCCTCCGCCTAAGTACCCTAAGCCCATCTCGCTGCCTCCGATGTTCAAAGCCTCTACTAAAACCGTGACACCCTGTGACATTTTAATATTAGATGTTATTCAAGGGCGTACACGCGCAACTGTGCAGTATGGTTTGCCGTATTAACATTGCATTACAACGATTTTTTATAGGTCGGGCTAGTTATTGATTCGTAAACAAAAGTTTCTCACTCATTGTCGAAATCCATTTTATTACACTTACAGATTTGACTTGGGTTAGGTTCTGATTAATTAATAAAAATTTACGACTCAATGTCCAATTTCATTTTTTTTTATCTTACAAACTAGTCTGTGTGTCAAACTGGGTAGGGCAAGGTGTTCTTTAAATAACAATTCATCACTTAATTGATTTTTTTTATCATCTCCCAGCTTATTATGTACGGAATCGACGATAGTCTGTTTGTCAAGTTAGGTTCGGTTAGGTCCTGATCTAACAAAAGTTTATCACTGATTGTCCGATTGAATTTTTTTGTCGATTACTGATAAGTACTCTTAATTTAGTATTTCTCTATTTTGGGGCGCTAATAATGATCTTTATGGTTAGATTGCTATGCTTACATACTATGTGTAACTTGGTGACTCAATAATCGATGTTCAATTAGTTCGAAGTTCAATTAGCGCAAGATTTTGCTTCGGGTATAAAGTTTTTTAATTTAACATCATTTGGGAGCATCACCGTTCAATACGAGTAAGGATATTAATAGAATTAAAGTATCCGCTAAACATCGATATACGTAGCTTCATCATAAATGTCTGATCGGCCGATATCAGTCTGGGTCAAAATAACTAGGTCACTTTCAGCTCGGTTGCATTCAGCCATTTCTATTCAACATGCAGCAATAATGCCTTTTCCCGTGAAAAGAGCAACTAAATAAACCCGGTATACAATTGAATTGCTTTTTATAAAGCTTGGTTTATAACTTCGTTTGTATAAAGGCGTAGATAAAGCGAAATCAGATAACGAAAAATATCCATATACAAATCGCAGTTCTTTTCGCATGAATAACACATAACATTAATTTAGATTATGCGACTGTGAGATATATTAATCGGAAAATCGTTGAATTATCGTTTTACAGACATTTGTGTAATTGATTTCTTTAGTTTATGAAATCATTCTTTGTACTCATTCAACTAACCGTGTACTGTACAGGATGGACAGCTACATTTTTTTTATAAAACAAATTAATTCATCAACTAACACATGCTATTTAATTTTGAAAAATTTCTGAAAAATGAATAATAATAATTATTTTAAAAATAAAACACATTTTGTACTTTTTTCACATTTTAATAATGATCAGGATCAATTTAGCTCATCGCGAGCATTATAAACGTTTGATAATGTTTCGGTTGATAATGCTCGTGATGAGAGAAACCGACCGTGATCATTATAATAATGTGTAAGTAGTGCAAAAAATATTGTGTTTTTCCACCAAGAATTGACAGTTAATAACTAGAAATTAATAATAGCTTAATTACTATAGACTTTATTTTATTATTATTGTGGAACTAAAATAAAAAAATCTATTCTCCTAGCTCTAACAAGTAAATGCCAATTCAATCATTAAAAGTAATGGAATCCTGAAAAATTTTAACATTCCGTTTTTCGCCTCGGCAAAATAGTGTTGAATAATAATTAAATGTACTTGAAACAGACAGAAGTTGGTGGATTAAAAAAATATAATTCTGGTTATAGATCAAATTATAGATAATTATAATATCTACCTATAGATGGATGTATGCCGATCTGATTGAAAATACAGCAAGGGATTAATATAAGGGTATAGCTGCCTACCTGTAAGTATGCATTTATGTACTAACCGTTAAAACAAATTTTGACAAACTGGCATAATAAATGCACCTACTGAATTATTCCAAGCAAAGAATGGATATACAAGAATCTCACTGTGAAGTTATCTCATTTTTTAAAAAAATGTTACTTACCAATTTATGCTTAGTACGATATTATACATATTATATCAATAAAGGCATTATAAAGGGTACTGCTTTCCATCGCTTTTAATTTGAAATAGGTTTAGATATTCTCTCCTATTCACTTGCCGCTCTCACCGCCGCAAAGGCATGGCGCAGATGTCTACTCTTATAATTATTTTTCTCTTGCGTTCGTTCGGCACAGCGTAAATGTCCGAAGTAATTTCGTTTTGAAATAAAATTGATAACAATTTTTTAGCAAGACTCAGTATTCACTTTTAAGGTGTTAACTGTCATTTCTTGGTGGAAAGGCATTTTAAAAAATAAAGCACAATTCATCAGTAATGTCATTAAACATTTTTGCTCAGCTAAATGGACTTTTAATGTAGCTATATTTGTGATTTCAGATTTGAAAGAGGTCCATAACATTTTAATTGTAGACTCTTTTATTTGATTTATGTATAATTTGCTAATCAGTATTTTCTTATCTTAGTTCATTAACCATCAGTTTTATATACCTTCATTTTTACACTAAATTTTATATAAATAAGCCTGTTATGTTTGTATTTTTATCAGTTGATAATGCTCGTGATGAACGAAACCGGTGCTGTTCATTATAAATATGTGGAAGTAGTACAAATGAATTGTGTTTTATTTTTTAAAATAAAAAAAGACTCAGTATTTTTAGTCAATTTCGTGTATCGTTAAAATCGGCGTAAAATTTATTGTATCATCGATTTGTTTTTTTTCTTAATTATATTTACATACTGAATTTATGTGGAACCTGCAAAGCGAGCTCTCAGTTTCCTGGATTTTTTTATTTTTGGCATGGGTGTAGGCTGAGTCTTAATATCCAAATACATACTGTATTAATAAAGGTTCTGTCAACGAATGGGGCTTTGAATAGGGGTAAATAATTAAGAAAAAGCCCCATACGAATACTGATTCGAAATTTTCAGTAAAAAAACGTGTTCAATTCTCACATGGATTTGTTTGTAATGTGATATGACACTTGAATTGTCTATTTTAATGTGTCCAGTTCTTAACTGACTTTCGAGATTTGCAAGGACGGTGAATATTGAACATTTTTAATTGATATAATGATGATTTATTGAAAATGCGCCAATTACAAAATTACCTATAGTGTTGTTTTTAATATTTTCATTGTATCGTCTGTGTTTTGGCTAATTGATTTAACCCACAAAAAATACGAAAATGCGTTAATGATTGAATCTCATTTAAAACACGACAGATCAGGTCTCGGCCAAATGATGTAAATTAGATTTTAAAAAATAAAACACAATTTGTTTGTACTACTTCCACATATTTATAATGATCAGGACCGGTTTCGCTCCTCACGAGCATTATCAACTGATGTCAGTTGATAATGCTCGTGAGGAGCGAAACCGGTCCTGATCATTATAAATATGTGGAAGTAGTACAAACAAATTGTGTTTTATTTTTTAAAATATAATGTCTTTCCACCAAGAATTGACAGTTAACACCTTAAAAGATGTAAATTAGAACAATAAATTGACCACTTTTTGAAAGGGAAACATCATTTCACATTGGTTTTGGATTTTAAAATACTGAACCCCCACTTGATGTAAGCCGCTATTATATCCCCACGTATAATCCCGTATCTGCAAAACATGAGAATTCACAGGAGTGCATATCAAAGCTTCATAACGCAACTCACCATAGGTATAATGTTTTCGATAAAAACAGTTTTCACTGAATAATTTCAGTTTTGAGGGATACATTTTCGTTAGATTCGGAGGTTACTGTGAAAATATCTGAAATGCAAATCTGAATGTGTCCGCTCGGAGATCGAACCCATAACCACGAAATCGACGAAAGCCAACAGCATTAATCACTCAGTTATGGGACCGGCATAAGTAAAAAGACCGAACCTAAGTATTTTTTTGTATTTTTCTATTGGCTGTTATAAATAATCAATTTGTAATACGATTGTTTTAAAAAATACTAAAACCGTTGCCGAGCATGTATCCTTCGGTTGCGAATCCCTGTACCGGCAGTCACATAAATCAACATATGCCTCCTGCCTGAGTCACAACCACCCGATCCTTCAAACAGAGGCTCAGCGAGAGCGAATAGCTTACCACTTGCCCTGCCCTAGCCAAATACTTCTATCATTACAGTTTCCGAAAATTTAGGTTGAGCGACTGAGTAACAAGCAATACTAGTAGAATAATTTTGTTCACATATAATAAATACGGAGCGGACACCGTTACAAATTTTCTGTTTAAATGCACAGAATATGTTTTTACGGTTAGCTACAGTATAAAATACCCGAGTATTATAAATCGTAATTTAAACTCTCGTAAATCTGATGAAGTTAAATACTCAAGGGACAATATAACAATTTTCAATTTGAACAATATTACTTTTTCAAGGAATTTTATATTAAAACTTCGTTTCCCTGAGGGAGATTTAAAATTCACATATTTTGAATTTTATAGATCAGGTAAAGCCATTAAAATTTTACTGAAAACGAAAATAATAATGGTCGTATTCTCAAGAGGCCTTATTGGCTAACTATGAAATTCTAAGCATCCCCCGCACGGCTGAACAATTCGCCGAGCAAATATTTTTAACGTTTTGTGTACATACATCGATGCCGCCTCGGCGACTTGTTATCCGGAGCCACCCTGTGAATGTTTCCTCCGGGTAAGTAAGGTGGGATACTCTTTACAGTTATGGATCTGAGGGTAGATGAGCTAAGATTTCACCTTAGGCTTAGACCAGGATGTCGAGGATGTTTCTTATGCTCAGTCTGACGTAGCTAGGTTCAGTGTGCACTTTCATTCTGAAGAAAATTCTCAATTGTAGCGCGAGTTTTGACGAAATGAAATGATCGCCTTTTGACGTTTTTGGGTATCGACGTGATGGATCAACGATTCATATTGAGCGTCGATTTCATAGTACTAGTTTCCTTCGTCTTTGATTTTTTTGTAAGTGTGATACATTTACTTTCCATCTTTGCTAGACACAAGGCGCGAGTAATCCATGGTGAAGTCAGTTCACGAAATCATGTTTGGCACTTTTTAATTGTAATCAACTTAGGTAATTTGTAGTGTCGTTTCAATTAGGTGCTCTTGATGAAAAAAACGTGAAATATTTCACTAGAACCACGAATAATTATTAATGAATATTTTTTCCAACTACGTATTGTGTATAATAAACACGCGTACAGTGAATTTTTCTGTTATAAGGGCATCCTGCTTGCTTATACACAAATTAGGTTGTGTGATAGTGACAGATATATATCCACCGCACGCCGATGATATATACATACATGTGGAGAAATAGAATTAATTCTAAGCGATAACACGGACGAGCTTCCAAAACGAGAAACCGACAGCACGCGCCATACCACACACGGAGACGGATGATAGACAGAACTCGAACGGTATAGTATCCGGACTACCTCGCACACTGAAACAGGCGACAATAATTTCTCACTAGCCGTCGACCGCAAAGATTGGCGGCAGATCAATTCCAAAATTTTAAAATATCTATAATTACACAAGTCGAATAAAAGATTCCAAAATATATAATTATGTGTATGTAAATAGTTCAATTTATAGTAATATTGAGTGACGAATAAAGCTAAAATTTATTTTTCGGCATAGGATGGCCGGAGATTACTTGGGGTTGTGGTACAACAAAGTTTGTGGAAGCACTCATCTGCAGGGCCGACTAATGAATGTTACATATTTAAAGTACACTATTAGTATTTATAATATATAATAAAAATGTTTTGATTTTATGCGGACGCTTACATCGATTCGGTATCTGCAATTATGTATTACTCGTTGGCTTATTTTAAAGGTTGTGCGACGTAGCCGTGTATTTATAAAAAAATATATATGCTAAGTACAGTTGTCGTTGATGTAGGGTGGATTCCCCATTTGGGAGGTTTTTGGCATTTTCCGGTTCTTTTGAGACTGTTTTGTATTCTGAAATATATTATGCGGCACTGTGTAGGTTATGTAACACGTGCGTACCAAAAAATCTAAATATGTAGTGTTGGGAAACATTCGGTAGGTACTAAACGTGGAAAGTGGTGTTTGATATATCGCTGTTATTCCGTCAAAACAGTGAGAGGGAAAGTTTACCACTGTCCTGTATAGCAAAATGGTAAAGAGGTATTAATTCATTCAAAAAATAATAAAGAAATTTATTTATTTGTAAACTAAAAAAAAGCTGACGCCAATGCGCCACGCATTTACACAATAATGATAATAAAAACATTTACAACAAGACATTATATTAAGATACAAGAAATTTTTTTTAGTAAACAATACCCAGAGTTTTATGCTGAAAATATCCAACTCTCGAGGCAAATGTATTGATCAGAAATTATCGCATTCAATAATTTATTCTTGAATAGAATTCAAGATATTAGAGTAAGTAAGATGATCTCTTTTAAGTTAGTAAAATATATCAACATAATAACTGGATTTTTTTATTTTATTATAGTGAGGATGAAATCAATATCGGTTCCATTAAATGATCAAAAAATTACGAGAGCCTTTTCATTTACAATATTATTTTTTTTACCATGTCTCTCCCAATGTAGAGCATACGGGCTCCTAATGGAGGTATCTCAACAGAATTTTTTTCGAGAACTGCTTGTTACTCAGTTGCTCAACCTCTCTTTTTCGAATAGAATGGGATAGAAGGATAGGGCTACGACAGCACTTGTGGTTAGCTAATCGGTCTCGCTGCGCCCCATTTTTGGGATAGGATATGGGTGGGAGGGAATATTAGATATCACAAACATCCATGCCTACGAACAGAAATCCATAAATAAATTGAAAAACAATTTATGAAACTGCTCGCACAGGGACTTGAACCCAAGATATCTCTCACCGTAGCCAACGACGTTGACCACTGTACCATTAACTCGACAATATAATACGAGGTTGGTAAAATACGCATACGTATTACTTATTATTGTACATTTTTGAATCGATCAGTTGAGTATTGAGCCATTTTAAAAATGTACTAAATTGATAAAGTTTTCTGAAAAAAAAAACAAGAAAAAAATAGTACTTACTGTATTAAATAGTAATCCCCGCTATTATGGAAACATAAATTATTAAATAAGTTTATAATAACATATTAAATTAAATCTCAACTAAAAACAAGCTATCGTCAAAGAAAATGCATCTATAACATTAAGACAAAACTAGCAATAGTTACTACGTTGTTAACCAAATGGTGGAAACAGATCAAGAAATTAGAAAGTGATTTATTGCAATCTCATTTGAATCAGCTTAAATTTGACATCGAAAGGTGCGCGTTATCATACAGCTGAGCGGCCGTCACGGGTGGTGGTGATAACAACGTTGGGTAACCTTTGGTAAATAGAGGTTTGGACCAGAGTAAAATGTGACACACCCTGGTTTTTGTTAAGTATAAGTGTCATTAATGTCCAGAACTGAAATCATCCAGCGGCAACAGCAATATTTCGCAGAACGGGCTCTTTCTTGTTGCCAGGCGTTTAATTGCCGTCGGATACGGCCGCTGGACGAGTCCATTTTTTTATTGTATTTGTAGACAGTCGATTACGATCTGCCGAGCCGGGCGACGAGGTCTCGTCGCGGCGGAGGTGACGTGACGATGTGAATTGTTTGTTTTTTTTTTTTTTTATTATTTAAATTCGTTGTGTCATTTGTATTATAACTTAAAGTAAATTCAGTTGCTAAGTAAATGTAGAATCAATTTTATGTGTTAAGATTTATATATTTGTGTAATGTTAAACCACTGCATCTTGAATGGAAAATAAATAAGTTTTGAACCGGATTTGAAATGGTGTTTGTCTGAAATCAGCCCTTCCAGGACTCCGGATAACCAGCCGTTCGCCTCTCTTCGACCCGGGGTCTTCTCAAATGGTATATAAAGGGGTTTTTGATAAAGGAGGAGAGAATGTAAATGTGTATTCTTAATTTAAAATGTTGGCACTGCTGTGTTTGAAATTGGCGGTGTGCTGTGGTAAAGCCTCGAATCGGAATAGGGGATGACAACTGATAAAAAAAGGAGACACATAAAACCGCTGGGTGGCGCAGACTCTTCGTCCCGACATGTTTTATTACTGTTTGCTCTATAGTACGTGTTTCCGAAATTGATCCATCACGCGCAATGTACCCAAGCGGGACGTTATATTGGTTACATTCTTTTGATATATGTATATATATCGACGAAACAAATTTTAATATTCAGTATATCCGTTTCTCTTTTTGTATAGTTTTTTGCACGGTCTTAAAACGGGTAATAAAAACATTAAAATATGTTTATGTCCCGCTCTAATTTCATAATATATATCATGTAATATAATTGATGTTTACGTTTAGTTAAAAATAACACATGTTACATCTCATTACACAACAAAGTTATATATTTTATTTAAAAAAATTCTATTCATTTGAGTTATCGAGCAAGCATTTTCAAGTCGTCCTACTGGAATATAGATGTAGATTTTATCGATTGTTTGATATTACGTCTATATTTGACGCGTTCCGAATTATGCATCTTTGTGTTGACTATGTAATATTGGGTATAGTTGGTCATGGTGTTAATTTTATAAATGCTAAATTCCAGAAAAAAACAGAAACCATTTTATGCATAGCCAAATATCAAAAGGGTAGTGAATAATTGCACATTTATGGCAAGATTAGATAATAATGATTTTCAAAAAAATAATTTCATTCGGCTTACATAATAAAAATGGATATAGTGGAGGGGAGTGGAGGCAACGTAGATATCGCACTTTAGCAAATATAATCAAATTGTTATTTCGCCTTTTTTTCCATGCAATATAAAAATAAATGGTGTAAGTTGTCATCATGAACATGGAAGTTACGCCACTGATGTAAAAAGGCGGGCCGAAAATTCCATCATCGATATTATTTTCCTCCGCATTGTGCAAGATTTTGGGGCGCATGCTCTGAGCTTGGGCGCGGGGATACAAACTGCCTATTGAGGTGAAATTATTACATAATCCCATCGAAATAATCACTAAAATGTTTAATATCTCTCCGTAATCCGCTCATGCTTAATTATCTTTCTACGGGAAAAGCTATCCGCAAAGATTTGATGTTTACTGCGGCTAGCGACAACGAGGTCCAAGCTTCGACTGTCATAATGCATATAATTATGAATTCATATTGTCATGTCAATTCGTATTACATTAACTAAAAGATATGTTGAAAGAATAAACATTATATCGCTCGACGAACATCAATATGTCGTAACCTATCAATTACACGAGAAGACCCGAATCAAAGAGAGGCGAATGGTCGGTTATCGACGTCCTGGAAGGTCTGGGATCTCAAACAAACACCATTTCAAATCCGGTTCAACTCTTATTTATTTTAATCGAAGATGCAGTGGTTTAGTTACACAAAAATAGTATTCATAACACATAAAATTGACTCTACATTTACTTACCACATGAATTTACTTTTTAGTTATAATGCAAGTGACACGACAAGCAATTTTAAATTAAATCCAATTTCAAAACAAACACAAACAATCCACAACGTCAACGGTGCCGGTCACGGGGCCAGCGACTCTACCGGCTCGAAGGCTGCAAACGACTCTCCAAAAATCAAAAATCGAACTCCCGCAACGTCGGAGCCACCCCTTTCCGTCAAAAATGGATTCGTCCAGCGAACGTGTCCGCCGGCAATTTGGCCGATCGCTCTTCACGACAAGAGTCGGATCGATTTCTACGAATCATTGTCATTAACGCGGTGCGTTCTCAGTTATGGACCCTAATAAAACTTAAACTTAACAAAAAAAACAGGGTGTGTCATAAAATTATTCGACATATTGTTGTTTGTCGAGCGATATAAGGTTTTTTCATTATATTTTAGAGTTAATATGATCTTAAAACGGTGGATTACGTAATTCTCCCATCAGGACTGGTTCAACTTGGAGAGTACACATTTTCATCTGATGTATATATTCCAGTCTTAATTTTACGGTCAATCGATTTATGGACTTCTGTTCGAAATCATGTATGTTTGTGATACCCACCCATCCGATTCTAAAAAACGGGGCATAGTGAGAGCGATTAGATCACCACTAGTCTTGCCCTAGCCCTATCCTACTCTAAACCACAATTCATTTGTAGTACCATCAGTCCAGTACCATCCAGTATCATCAGTTGATAATGCTGGTGATGAGAGAAACCGGTCCTGATGACTATAAACATGTGGAAGTAATAGAAAAGAATTTTGTTTTATTTTTTAAAATATAATGCCTTTCCACCAACAATTGACAATTAACACCTTAGTGACTATCCTACTCTCTTCGACTTTAATGTAAATATTGTAGGGCCTAGCGAGAGCGATTAGGTAACCACTAGTCCTGTCCTAACCATATCCTTGTATCCCTACTCTCTTCGAAAAAGGGAGGTTGAGCAACTGTGTAACAAGCAGTTTTCGTCGAAAATTTCTGTCGAGATACCTCCATTAGGAGGCCATATGGTCCACGTTGTGAGCAGACATGGTAAAAAAATGCCTTTCCACCAAGAATTGACAGTTGACAGACACCATGTATTTAATTGACTGTTTTTTTGATTGATTGTTTTTTTAATCGATTTATAGTTTTATGTTCGAAGACATGGTTGCATGTGATGTCTTAACTTTCCTCCCATCCGATCCTGGCAAAGGCACGTTACGACTTAAGAAAAAGATAAGTTAAGCGACTGACGAATAAACAATTCTCATGGAAAAACTGCTGTTTGAAACAAGCTCCACATTGGGAGCGGACATTGTTTAAAAAATATTAGGTTAGCGTAAAAAGACAAACATTTCACAACCAAAACAAAACAAAAAACCACGCTCATTTTTGTATCAGAAAATTTCAACCCATTTATAAAGAAGCTTTAAATATTAATATCGCCTGTCTTGCTTCTCGTTAGTGTTGTTTCAAAATTTGTTTTTTCGTGCGAAGTATTTTACTAAAGGAAAGTTTAATCTCGCTAATGTGACAGCACTTTGCGTTTTCTTCGTAAAAAAATACTTAATTAATGACAAAGTAGGGCCGAATTTTCGGAGCGATCGTAAACATTAACGTAGGTATGTGATTATTTCCGTGGATTAAAATCTCCCCATTCATTACGAGATAGCTCGTGAGGTTGCTTTATCGTTATTCATGTTCAACTCACATTTTCACTCCATGATGACAGGTTCTTGATGCAGAAACCCGAACGCCTGAGCAGGCCAAAGCAGTAAATGCGCAGCATATCTTTTCCTCACATATCCGCGACACACCAGAAAATAAAATATCTATAACCATAACTTAATTTAATCTAAATTATGTGTATTCTACACACATAAATAAACTTATGATTATACATGTTTTATGAACTGGTGTGTCGTGGACATCTGAGGAAAATTTTTGGTGTGCCATGGCAGATAAGAGATTGTGGAACACTATATTACACAATTAAGCGTTTTGTATGCTACTGTGCTACATGCATACAATCATTTTTATTATTTAATTGTATTTTTTTTTACATTTTTATACAAATATGTGAATGTTTTATGACTATTCACTTTTAAGGTGTTAACTGTCAATTCTTGGTGGAACGTCATTATATTTTAAAAAATAAAACACAATTCATTTGTACTACTTCCACATGTTATAAACTGAAAAAAAAATATGACCATGTTTTGGTTGGGCTTTGCCTGTTTCAATGCATGTTCTCTTAGAAAGGGTGTGCTTCAATATATCACTTCTTTTTACTAACACAAGTAAGTGTTTTTCTTTATTTAACAAACATTTCCTAGCAAATAATGGTTTATATAGGAGGGGTGGTTTTCACCTTCAAGCTTTCCTTCCACGACGATTTTTCTCTTCACCAACAATTATTAATGCGAGCGGTGAGTCACCCGTTTATTGCACGATCTTCTTTGACTTCACCGTAAATAAAAAATATTTAACTGTGCCCTATTTATTTCTAAAATTTCTTCAAAAAACAACGTCTATTTACAAAAACCTACATATTTTATTATTATTTATGCGAATATTTTCTGAATCAAAATTATTCGTAATATAAAATTGATTTAAAAATTGATGACTTAGTCATTCCACTTGGTTTATCACTAACGTGACGCGTTTCGCCTCTTTAAGAAGCATCTTCAGACTAACCGTATCGTAAAGCTATTTTTTTTAAGGTAAACGATGATTTTATTCTTAAAAGGGTGGGGTATTAAAATAATAACGTAGAAATACTCCATCGTGTAAATAAAAAAGGTATTAAAATGAATAGCTTAGAATTTTTAGAAATCAATTAAACCATTAACAGTTATGGAGGATTAGTAAATAACATTTTAAACAGAACAGGCGGCTCGCCATTATTAAATTTATTCCCTTTGGGTTTTTCACATCCAGGTGCCAGTAATTGATTTGTTTATAGTGTAACAATGTTTATAGCTTACCCCCTTCCACACGTCCAGTAGAATGTAATAAAACCCACCCCCACCCTTCAAATTAATATAATAAATCAATATTAAAATAAATTCAGATCTACATCAATATGTCGACGGTGTTTTGGCCAATTGATGTAACCCTCAAAAATACGAAAATGAGTTAATGATTGGATCTCATTTTAAAGGCGACAGAGCAGGTCTCGGCCAAATAATGTAAATTATAAAAATAAATTGACCACTTTTTGGAAAGTAATCATCATTTTACATTGTTTTTAGATTCAAAAATAATGAGCCGGTCACTTGATGTAAGCCATTATTATATCGACACTCCCTACGTTATAATCCCGTACCTGCAAACATGAGAATTTACACGAGTGCATTTCAATGATTCACAACGCAAGTCACCATATAATGTTTTTGATAAAAACAGTTCTTACTCTCTCCAGAACAATTTCAATTTTGAGGGTTACATCAATTGGCCAAAACACCGTCGATATATAAACTATACGAACGTTCTACTAACTGTCCGTTAAAGTTCAGTGTCAAGAGTGCAAAATTTGATGTTGAAATTCCATAAAGCACCTTCAGTCGTATTATAAAAGAAGTCATAGTAAAACAGTAACCATGAAATCTATACTAACAATATTTGATCGTTTTTAAATTAAGAACGATTAGAGAACTTGTCCTGATTGGTCAACCTTGCTAGCGATTTCGTGCTATATTCCATTGCCACGTTAATATCGGCAATTATATTATCAGACTTAATTAAGCGTCCTCGGACAAATTCGGTGCTTAAAAAGACTTAAAGTTATTTGTCAATAAAGTGATGTAATGGTTGACCTTATTCAATAACCTCCGACGGTCAACTAAACAAGATTTGACGCGAGATGTCAAAGTAAACAAAAGAACTTTCTGTGTTATTAGAAACCTCATACCTATTATATAGGTACTTAGATATTCTTTCGTTGGCCAACATGTTTGCTCCCTTTACGCACACTTTTTGTATTCTTTTTTTATAGATACTGCATTGATTAGAATGGCGATTTTTTTAGCATTTTCCTTTTACTTATTTTTGTGTCACAAAGTCATTTTTGTCTATAAATGAGCTACACAATGTTTTAAAAATTTGGCCATACTTCTTAATGCTACTCTTTCATTCATAATTTGAACATATATTTTTGATTGAATTAATTGGTTGAAGTAAAATGTATTATATTAGTTTCACAAAAATTCACCATCATTACAACGCAAACGGATTTAAGTTCATTTACTTTGAAGATGTAGTTTGATCTAAATTTAAATTATTTCATTAAATAATTTGCAATTTAAAAATTATATTGTCTATCTCAGTGTTTCTCAACCCGTCGACTGGTGAAAAATATAACAGTCGGATTGCAAATATTTTGTACACCGGCTGAAAATTTCGGTGGACCGGCACCGGTCTAAAGACCACCGCTGGTCTAACTCTTCTAAGTAAGTAGGTGCAGGTTATTGTTTACAGAAATTCTTTTATTATAGTTCTGATGATTGCTTGATGCCGAAGTAGCGATCAACGATCCAATTAGAAATCATTGTCATCGGAATCGTATTTATTGATAATAAAACATATTAGGAATGACAAAAATTTGGTTTATTATGTTTAAATATGCCATCAGCTTAGGACTGCCAGGCGTCCCGGTATTGCGGGATTATCCAGGTTTCATGTATTTGGTCCCGGCGTCCAAAAGGTTTCTTTCGGGACAGTCAATTATTCCGGTTTTATATGAACTCCCATTGGTCAGAAATACCGAGTCTCCGTAGTTACGAAGTTGCAAAAAAATATAAAAATTAAAAAAAAACTTGTGCAATAGCGTAGTCATCAACAGTCAATTTGAAACTCGGTTTTTTTTCTTTTACTTCATAGAAACGACTTAAATACGGAATAAACGACAGGAATACTTATTTATACAAGAAAGGTCTTCAAATTTAATTTGCATACGTGTACTCATTATCAATCTTGATAATTGGTACTCTAGCTCAAGTAGCTATGTAACTTGTTCAATTCATGTTTGCCTGTTTTCTTTATATGTATCTATTAATTAAATTTGGATTATTGAGATTTTGTACACTTCCATGTATTTTGTCACTAACAACCCGGGTTTCGCCTTTCGGCATCTTCAGGCATTCGAGCACACGAATGGACTCGAACTGAGAGACAGTTAACAGTTTCTAACGCTTATATAGAAGATACAAATGCGACAAATATCATTTACGAGGCAATACATTATACGTCTGAGAGCCACACCGATACCTGAGTTAAAATTTCGGAAATCGTCCTAATCCTTATTTTGTAAACACCATATTACCAGAGTGGTGAATTGCCGAAGGCGATTGCCGCTTTTCAACTTCTTTTAGAAATACCAGTGATTTTACAATTATAATAGTATTGTGGGTTTTGACGGGATGTAATTCGACGAATGGGTAAATATATACAATCATTCCACATTTAGTGAAATCTGTTAGGTGTTTCAACGTTTTCGGTAAATTTTAAAACAGACGTTTTCAGAAGCCACGATCCATTTTAAGTCAGACCATCCTTTCTCATATAAATTGGCTGCTTTCCATTCTCAGGTTCACAGATTAGTCACTATACCTCTAAATAAATTTAATTTTGAAAACGAACTAAACATTATTAAACAAATTGCCATTAATAATGGCTATGAGGCGTCTCTTATAGATAGTCTTGTATCAAAAAAACAACGTAAATTAGCAGAAAAGATGCTATATTTCGGGAACTTGTCTAAAGACATAGACCGCCCTAGAATCTGGCATAGAATAAGTTATTTAGGTTGCACAAGCTTTAAAATTAAAAAACAACTCGCTGATAGTGTTAGACCGGCGTTCTATTGCAAAAACTCTCTAGGCAAATTACTTATTAACAATAAAGATAGAGTAAACTTTAAGAACAAATCTGGTATTTATAAATTACAATGCAATGATTGCCAACATTTCTATGTGGGTAAAACCACACGTACATTAGATATAAGGGTATCAGAACATTTAGCTGCCTTTAGATTAAAAAAAGAAACTTCGACATTCGCAAATCACTTGCTAATGGAGAACCATACGTTTAATGCGGATGATGGAGTTAAACTGTTGCATAAAAACATGGGGGATCATAAATTATTTTATCAGGAAATTTTAGAAATTAATAGAGGCCAGTTATACTCCTTACCAATCTTGCATGAGCAGCTGAACCTTCCTAATTCTCCGCTATTATATCCGATACGTTGAAACACCTAACAGATGTCACCAAATGTGGAATGATTGTATATATTTACCCATTCGTCGAATTACATCCCGTCAAAACCCACAATACTATTATAATTGTAAAATCACTGGTATTTCTAAAAGAAGTTGAAAAGCGGCAATTCGCCTTCGGCAATTCACCACTCTGGTAATATGGTGTTTACAAAATAAGGATTAGGACGATTTCCGAAATTTTAACTCAGGTATCGGTGTGGCTCTCAGACGTATAATGTATTGCCTCGTAAATGATATTTGTCGCATTTGTATCTTCTATATAAGCGTTAGAAACTGTTTACTGTCTCTCAGTTCGAGTCCTTTCGTGTGCTCGAATGCCTGAAGATGCCGAAAGGCGAAACCCGGGTCGTTAGTGACAAAATACATGGAAGTGTACAAAATCTCAATAATCCAAATTTAATATTGAAATTCCATCAAGCACCCTCAGTCGATGTCTTAAATTATATCTATTAATTTATTAACTAAACACACAAAATCAGCACTTAAATCTTTTGTAAAATGTAAACAATCGGTGTAAAATAAAAAAGTACAGAAGATTGTCAAACTCTTACCACAGAGTTATTTCAGAGAGGGTAGGAGGTGCAATTTTACGTACCGTTGTGATTTTTATTGCAATTAAGACTACTGATAAGGTGACCACTGGACCACGCTACTCTTCGAGAGTGGTGTGACGTACTCAGAGCCTGATAACAGTGTGATATAGAATTAGTGCTTCTCAAACTACAGGTCGCCTTAAGCACAATCTATTCGAAGCTAAACATTCTTCACTATGAAATTAAAATTTATAACCTTATGATTCCACTTGTTATCTATCTCTCATAGTTATTCGGTAAAATCACCCCAATTATTTCAATAATTAATATTCATTTAATAATTAATTAATGAATGAGAATCAACGACATTAAACAAAAAACAATACGCTTTTCAACAAATGGAATATTTTTTTTGTTTAACGAAAATGAATTTCCACCGAATCGATGGCACAGAAAATATTTAACAAACTAATTAATTCAAATCACACAGTTTCGTTGGTAATTACATGCCTTTAGCTTCGTTTGTTTAAGTATTAAGTTGAAAAACAAATATGAAAGGTGTTATAGTATGTTAATATTATTTGTAATCCATTTCGATGATTCATTGTGCGCAAGGATTTTTCGTATTGAATTGCGCTCTAAAGCTGTAGTAAAATTGAAGTTGGAATTTTTGGGACCCTGAATTTCTTTTTTCATTTTTAGTGGGTCCATCCATCAAAATGTTCGAGAAATGCTGGCATAGATAACAGTTCCCAGAGTTCACGGGGTCGGTACTGTCCGAAAAAATGGATACACACACACCCAGTTGTACTCGCCCATTTTTCTGAGGCATTCGAAAGTCAGACGCCATTAAAATACTTAGCCGAATCCCAGGCATTAATAAATTTCATTTGAAGGCGGTGTACCTAAATAAAGCGATTTACTATACTAGATAATTCTAGCATAGTATAACTGACATTTCTGATCTTAATTATTTGGTCTTATCTTTATTTTTAGTAATGTAGATGTCTGCAAAATTTCCTTCGAGATATAAATTAACGGTGCAATAAATTGATCGATATTAACAAATATAACAAGTATTAAAATATTACTTTTTAGCACAATTAAACTTTTATCGGTCCGTAGCCGATGTGTTGGTTGCACGGCCATGGACTTATATCCGTTAATTACATGATGTTTTCAACTCTTCGTATCCACCCTGGTCCCATCCTGATTAACAGTCATAGAAAGAGCCACTAGATAACTGTTAGCCCTTTTCTTACCCTTTCTGACGACAGAGGTTGAGCGGCCGGTTCTCTATAAACAACTTACGTATCTGTTTCACATTGTGAGCGGAAATCGTTAATAAAACTGAAAATATCGCTTAGTAACGAATTTTCTTTACCTCTTGAATGCAATCGCAGCTGGATCCGTTATATATACTATTTATGTTGATTTATACATTTTATTCTATTAACTATGCCTCTATTTTCGGACCGCTTCATATAGTAATGAATCGTATACCTATTATTGCACAATCGAGAAGTTTGACTTTCCGTGAGACTAAAAATAAAATAATTTGAAAATGGAACATAATTTTTGCTACAACGAGTGAATTCAACTTCATTTCGATGATTTAAGTTTGGAATACTTATCGCAGTTCATTTGTCTTATAAAGTTTACAGTACGATATTAAAATTCATTCAATTCAAACAAAAATCTTGGAAATGGAATCGGAAAGTTTCTGAAAAAAAATAAAAGCGACATCTAGGAAAAACCTTCTGATTTATTCGCGTAATGCACCAGACGGAAAACGAAAAATATTGTGTATCCAAAAGCACTTCAATAAACAGAATTGATACACAAACCCTTTCTTTCTTTGAGTGGCATTGAAACGCATGCCGGGACTCGTTAGTATTAAATAAAAATGACATTATTGGGTTTTTTTAACATATCATCGATTTAATTAATTAACCGTCATACAACGTAATACAACTAACTTCACTACCTAAAAAGAAAAATGTACTAGAGAACAATTACGTATTGCTGATACAAACTGTCATGAATTTTTCCTTTGCTGTGATTTTGGGGAAAGGATATTTTTCACCCTGGCAACAATAGATTGCGAAGGCCTCTATTGGATCATTGAGAACGTGGGAAATAAATTTAATCCGTTTCTTAAGCGAGAGTTGGTATTTTATTTTATCTCTCTTTTACGCTGATGTAGAATTTTCATTGTTTTCCTATTTTTGACAGGAAAATAAAAGCATATACGTATATTATAATTTGTGGTAAGACTGCGTACTTTAAATAATCTCTCGCAATTTTGTAATAATTTCTTTTGAATAAATTGAGATACTGTGAGTATTTAATTTTAATCAAGCTTTGTATATAAGTCCCAACTTAACGAAGCCTTCAATCGACGTCGTAGATGTTGTATAACTTGATTTAATTCAACCCCTTTCCCGCGTCAAAATTTTTTGCTTATTGTTTTGAGCTGTGAAACTTTTTGACATTGATTCGTTCGGCAATCTTAAACGTAGGTCGTCTAAGCCTCGGGTCATATAAACAAATGCTTCTGTCTGAAATTATACCATTTCGTAAACAATAATAAATTTGAGCGGCGGTAACTAGCTAACTATCTATAATTATAGTGGAGAAAAATATAGTGTACTGTATCTATTCCATAATTTTACAGTATGGACTGGTCCGGGATCGCTCAGCGACGCAGCATTTTGAACTGGCGAAATAAAATAAAAATTAGCGATCGCCATCCAGTGTCCTCGTGAAAATAGTCGTGGGCCGCGGGGCTGTTGCAGTAAGGTTAATGGAGCCAAGAATCCATAAGTCTATTTCAAACACACAGTAATTTAATTGTGATTTAACTTTAAATAGTAATTGGCACTTCATAATAAAAATCGTTTATGATCATTATTTTGAAAATTTTTGAACTTTTTTAAAATAAAATCATGTTAGTGATCCGCGTGATTCTAAATTGTGAACTAAGTCGTCCATAAGTTCTGGAAGGTTGGTGACCCCTGGATTTATATAACTTAAACTAGACCTGAGGCTGCGAATTGGGTTCCTATTTTCTAGAGTGAGTGCGGAAATTCTTGGTGGAAAGGCATTATATTTTAAAAATAAAAAAACAATTTGTAGTACTTCCACATGTGGAAGTAGTATAAACAAATTGTGTTTTATTTAAAAAAAAAAATAGAGTACTTAACTGTCAGGGCTTTTTATCAAATCATGCATAAGGGAATATTTTATTCACAGCAATGATTTTATGATATTAAACGAAATACAATGAGATTTTTCTAGAGGCAATTTGGTCCAAAAACTTCCAAAAGACATTTGTAATACTATGACAGAGGTGATGGACGTATACGTTTTATGTCGGTAGGTTACATTCAAGAAAGTGTATTAAGTAACATAAAGTTGAAAAAATGAATAAAAATTAGATTTGGATTCAATCAAACGGCCGGAGGTTCCCCATCTCTGAACTATCAACTCGATTCCCGGTAAATTCCGTGTCTTGCGTCCCGGGACATGAAAAAAGTTGAGATCTCAGAATACCTAGTATCCACGTATATTGAGAATGGAATATAAATCATTGTTGAATTTAGTGACTGTGTGGATGGCTTTCGTAGCGATGTTTGAACTTAGCTTTATTTTTTTTTAATATGGTGTTGATATAATAATTAAATGTTTAACGGTACAAAATTTCCACTGGTAAAAAATAAAGGTGACCCCGAAAGAGTGCGTATTATAATTTCGCATTAAATATCAAAGTGAAGCGAAATAATATCACAAAGGTGTTGTCCGCCTTCCTTATAATGTTGTTGTTGTACGAAAAAGGGATTTCCCATTTTCACCATAAGCTTGTTGTCCAAGCGACCTCCTTTAATGTATATTTATAGGTCAGTATATAAATATATATATTGATAACATAATACACCTTTAAGGGGTGCGTGAAATGTTTCTGAGTCACGTGTATGGATGAAAAAAACATTTATGTAATTCATAATATCTAGCTAACTAAAATTTTTAAAAACATCTATGTTGATTAGAGCATTCCTCAAAATTTTTACTGTATAGGGCAGATAGGGCTCCAGGGACGTGCTTGCAGACACCTATTTTTATCTATATATATCAAAATGAATGAACGTTTCTTTGTTTGTCCTCAATGCGTTCCTTTACCATTCATCTGATTTCGATGCAAGTTTGGTGAGTTGTTGATCACCCGTGAGAATTTCTGAAAAAAAGTATATCAAATTTAAAATCTAAAAATAAGAATCAAATACTACAAACAGCGACATCTCGGAAAAACCTTCTGATTTATTGGTGTGCGCACCAGATGGAAAAACAAAAAATGTTGTTTATCCAAAAGCACTTCAATAAACAAAATTAAAACACAAATCAATTCTTTCTTTGAGTGGCATTGCAACATATGCCGGGTATATAAATATACTAAACATTTCCAAATAAAAAAGATTAATACCACTGTATCTTATTTTTATTTAATTTAATTATTAATGTAGTTATAGATATTGTTAATGTAGTTAATAGATGTTAACCTATTTCTGTACATTAGTTTTTCAATATTAAACATGGCGTTTTGGTTCAGATGAATAAATTTACTGAAAAAAAATACTAGGTCACTGTTTAAGCACGCGACTGTCACGGTTTCCATCCTATACAGTAAATAAAAGGAATGTCTCAATCAACCAAGATAATTTAAAAAATGCAGTTAGCTAGATTTTATGAAATCCGTGAATTTTTGTGAAAAAAATATTTAACATTTTTATTTATCTATAGATGTCACTCTGAACAACCATTTCGATCACCCTTAAAATAAGTATCTTATATAAAATAACCCAGACCGGTCTGTAGGTCCTTAGACGTTTTATTATTATCCCATATCACATGAAGGCAATTAAGTGTAGAGATTTTTTCATGATCTAAGCGTCCGCAGTGTATAACAATAAACACAGTTCCGACGTGATACAAATTACGAGGCAAACAAACAACAATCCGTCCAGCAGTATGGAAACTAAAGAACAGCTACTTTAGACATTCAGTATTTCGATTTGAATACCGTCATTTATGACGGACATATATAATATAATAGCAGTTCCAGTTAGCAGGAGTGAGAATATGAATGATGTACGCAAATCCATCTCGGAGCTTTGTTCCTTAAATAATACAAAATAATTGTCAAATGTTTTTATTTGTTTGAACGAAACGCATTCGCTGATATAATTTAGATACACCCGTACTTATCGACAGAACGGTAATTTCAGATTTTTTAAATTAGCAACATGCTTAAGGCAATGTCAGAGTTGGTAGGATTTGAAACGACCCCACAGCCCTGAATTCGATAAACATAAGGCACACGGAAAAAAGGTTGACATCACCTGTCTGCTGTACTAATACAAATTCTTCGGAGATATTTCCTTCTGAATCGTAAATATTAATAATGCAGTTCCGTAGTTACGGGGAGTTATCTCTGCAATGCGTTCGAATAAATACATACGGGGATAAGTCTATCAAAGATCGTGCTGTATGGTCGTGGCGTCCTGGTATATAACTATATAATAATATATAAGTGTCGGTGGAATCTAATATCCTGCATACCTTGGTAGAGTAAGTTTATTTGTGTAAGATTCTTGTATTACTATTTATCAACTAGCTAACATCGCGTATAAATTATTGTAATGAGACATGTATCTCTGTGGTCTAGTGGTAAGATCTTTACCCTAGCTATCTGATGGCTATCTGGGCTCAAGTCCCGGCAAGGTCAATATCAAATTTATGTTTTTTTATTTTCAATTTAAATTAACGTTTGTGATTTAATTTCTCATCGAGTTTATCTCGTGTGATTTAAATTAAAAAATATTTAGAGTATTGGCAATTATTAGCTGTAATCTGTAATGTCAATTAATTTTCCTTTTTATATTTCAACCAAACGTTGTTACGGTTGTAAACGGTTGGAAATTATGTTTGACGTTTGCCTAAGAGCAGGAATGTCAAACACGCGTCCCTTCGACAATTGTGTGACATTTCTTTTAAAAACATTTTTTTAACTGTAAAACGATTTTAATTACTTATTTTGATACAAATAATTTCACTTTTATTTGCACACAACTTAGTGAGAATTTTGCATTCGAGTAATTAAAAATTCCAGCGCTAATCGTGTGTTAAACAGTGACAGAAATTCATGAATTTTAGCCCAATACAGTCGGCCTGTCCTCAGATCCTGTCAGTCATTGATCTTCAGCTCGGACTAATTTTAATTTTGTGTTTTATTAGTATTTCATCAAAAAGTCGTAACATATAGTAATAGTTGTGAGAAAGAAAAGATCAATTGAAGATGTACACCGTAATTTTCAAAAGGAATGGTAACTATGTATTTTCTTTTTAAATAATCCCTAGAGTGCTCAACATTGTTTTCACCACCACCCACTACGGTTTCACGCTCTTCTTACAGGGTGTATTCAACAGCCTAACAACGTTATTCGTGTTGGTAAGACTTGGTTTCATGCCCTCTAGTGTGCAGGAAGATAAGTAATAAATAATATTAATAAAAGAGTTCCATTCGATCTCCATAGGATGCCAAACTCTTTGAATGCCTTGTAATTAGGATGGTATTTTATAATTTAAGACATTGAAGTAATGCTGACTTATTTATACTAAATGCTCATTGAAATCACCTAAATATGTCAAAAAACATAATGCTAAACTTATGCGTGAAATTAAAGAAAAACTCGGTGTTTGATATATAAAAACACAGTATAATTTAAGGCATCGACTGAGGGTGCTTGATGGAATTTCAATATCAAATTTAAATTGTTGAGATTTTGTACTTCTCTGTTCTCCAATGAAAAGTGATTTGCGAATGTCGAAATATCCTTTTTTAATCTAAAAGCAACTAAATGTTCTGATACTCTTATATCTAATGTACGTGTGGTTTTACCTACATATAAATGTTGCAATCACTGTATTGTAATTTATAAATGCCAGATTTGTTCTTAAAGTGAACTATATCTTTATTGTTATTAACAAGCCATACGTTCGATACGGATGATGGGGTTAAAATGTTGCATAATATTTTGTCGTATTTGTATATAAACGTTAGACACTGTTTACTGTCCGTCAAGTCGAGTCCATGCGTGTGCTCGAATGCCTGAAGATGCCGATAGGCGAAACCCGGGTCGTTAGTGGTAAAATACATGGAAATGTACAAAATCTCAACAATTCAGGATAGTATTTATTTATATGTATTTTTAAGTAAATGTGAATTATTTCTGAGATTTGAACAACATCTTTTTATGGCCCATTTTACAAAGAAACGATAACATGCGGCCCTCCGCCTAGTGTATATTGACTTATAATATATAGCCCGTGACGCAAATCGAGTTTAACGTACCTGCCGTATAAGAACATACCCTTACATTAAAATAAGTGTTTGTTTTTCGCGTATAATTAAACTTACTAAATGGTTTCATATACCATTATGATAAGGTACAGGGTACGGGCGTACCCTTTTGTCTCCACGGGAGGTACGCAACTGGTTTAGGTGAGATTTGGTTGTCATACCATTTTTAATATGTCCGCCCACTGATAATGTTGACAGAACCTGAAGGCTTAATACCCGCCCACGAGGCCCACTAAATAGTCCCATTGTTCGGTTGTTTTATATGAAATGTAGCGAATACTTTATTTATCACTCAACAACGGTGAAACAGACTAGTACTTTTTTCGTTATTATTAAAATACTTTTAAAGGTTAGATCAATTAGTGGATTTACTTAGTTCACATGATATATGCGAAAATATAACAAAAATAACCTATTGAATATTACATTATACATAATTATTATTTCAGCCTAAAACACGCAAAGATATATTCGTATATTAGCATATCAATTGAACTGGTACTGTTTTGTTAGTCTGTAGTTCAACCAATGTTTTCAGTGTGGGTAAAAATATCTCGATAGCTTACCTCTTACAAATCAACCCTTAACGTTTTAATTGTAGACTATTTAATTTCTTTTATATATAATTTGTTTGATAACCTGTAAATTCTTGTCTTAGTTCATGAACCAACTGTTTCATATATCTTGTAGTTGTTGAAATTAAATTTTATATAAATATACCTGATATGATTGTATTTTTACCAGTTGATAATGCTCGTGGTGAGCGAAACCAGTATTTACCATTATAAACATGTGGAAGTGGTACAAAAAATTGTGTCTAATATATCGATAGTATTAGAAAAAGGCTAGTAGTTCTATCTAGGTTCAGATAGTTCTATCTAGGTGACAGATTCGGATAGGCTGTATGATAACATCACAAACATCCATGCCTTTGCAATATTTGCATACAAGTAGGTAGTCATTAGTATAATGGTACTTCTCTTACAATGTAAAAACAATAAAAAAATAGTGAACATTGGAAATTTTTCAAGGAAGTCAGACAAATATAAAATTAAAATTGATAACACAGTTCTTCCACTAGGTTTATCGCTAACGTGACGCGTTTCGCCTCTTTAAGAAGAATCTTCACACTAACCATATCGTAAGGTTATTCATCTCTAAGGTAAACAATGATAAATGACATTAAATTCACTTTAGAAGTCAAACATAAAAAAATGCTAAATTTTCTGAACATTACTTTAAAAATTATATAATTTAAATAAATTAGAATTTGCTATTTATAGAAAACCTACGTATACCGACGTGGTTATTCCTGCGGAGTCATTCATTACATCCGTGGTCACAGAAACTTTCATTATTTCACTCTATGCTAAATAGAATAGTTAATATCCCATTATTAACACAGATAAATTTTGAAATATAAATAAATACTATAAAACAAATTGCGTTCAATAACGCTTATAGCATCGATTTAGTAAATAATATATTAAACGAAAGCAATCAAATAAATTAATGCTAGATTATCTCTATAAATATAGAACACATGATAGAATGACGGAGAATCGTTTATTTTGGAGAGACATCATTAAAAATGTCAAAGCTGTTACCGGATAACGTGCAGGCAGCTTTTTATACAGTTAACAATTTAGGTAAAATCTTATTGAACAATAAAGATCGAATAGAATCATTGTCACAGTGTAGAATATACCGCCTCTCTTGTGAAGACTGTCAAGCTTCCTATGTAGGATAGACAGGTAAAAGCTTTAATATTTGAGTTAAAGAACCATATAAGATGTCTCAATAGTAATAATGTTTCAGAGTTTGCGGCAACCGCCGTTGTTTGTTCAATGAAACATAAACTGTTTTCAACATAATCATTTTTTGCAAAATTTTATTCATTTCCCTTGGATAACGATTTTCATTTATTATTTAAAATAGTTTTAACCATAATGTTTTTATTCGTTTGTAACAAATGCTTTTCATAATGGTGTATCTATAATATATGTGCGCTTGAGAAAAGAACTAACATAGTAAACTATTTCAAAATACCAATTTTGTCAAAAGGGATATTCGAGAAACCAATCGTACAGCGACGATTTATTATGACTATCCTCATGGAGGTAAATGGTATCTTAATCTAAATGTTTAGCTCATATAAAGAAATACACATCTACTTGAAATTGTTTATTGTGTTATTATCACCCAAATGTGAAGTAATTGTTGTTCCTTTAACGCATTTAATATTATCGTTGACATATTGGCAGAGGGCGATAAGACGAGAATCGGCTGTTTTGAGCATGCACCCGAACCGGAACTGAACGGAAAACCGTTATTTTTGCCGGAACGAAAACCGAACCGATATTTTTTGGTTTTTTTTCAATAAATTGTATTTTTGTCAGTTGATAATCTCCCAATGAGTGAAACTGGTTCTAATCACTATAAACATGTTGAAATAGTACAAAAAATGTGTTTTATTTTTAAAATAAAGTGCTTTTCTACCAAGGATTGAAAGTTAACACTTTAAAAGTGATTTTAATACCAGTTGAACCAAAAACTGGAACAGAACCAATATAATTTTTTTTCGGGTCCCTGGTTTTGAGAAATGAATGCCGTACAATAGATTTTAGGACGGTCTATCGTCTGAAAAAACAAGCATAGCCATATTCCAAGTATTTTTTTACTTAATTTGATGAAATCAATATGAATTAAGTCAATTTCATTCTAAACTGTGAATTAGTACTATTAGTGGCAAAAACTTTAAAAAAGAAGTATGTAATACTTAAGTCCAAAATGATTAACTAATCTCATAAAATAGTTGGATAAATAATGATTAAGGCATGTAAATACAGAAGCTTAATATTTTCTATGGATTCGGCTTTAACTTTATGAAAATTCATTTTTAATATAAAATTAAAATTGGTGACTTGGTTATTCCACTCCGAATTTTCCAAATTTATTTCTTTTGGGATTTTCACCTCCAAACACATTGATTAATTTGTAATCAGTAGGGTAATTATTACTGTCATTGTTTATGTTTTACCCCCTCCCCACCTCCAGTAGAACGAAACAAACCCACCCTACCCTTCATTTTTAATTGGCCTACAATTAAATGCACTTTCGTTTAGATCATATTCACTTTCATAAAAATAGTTTTCACTTAAATTCATTCCACAAAAACATTCCACAAAAAACAAATTCTTTCAATAAAAATAAAGTGATCTCACATAATAAAATATATTTAAACACTGAAGAAATATATTACACTTGCGAAAAAATATTTTCACAAATATAAAATAGTTTTCACTCAATATAAATTACTCACACTTTGAAATCGATAGTTGCACGAAGCTGTAATGAAATGAAAATACTAGACGCAACTCTACTCTATATTAGGCCGCATATATTGTCTTTGCTCTACGCATTAGAACACATTACACAAACCAAACCAGACCTAACATAACCTACTACAATTTAACTCACTTTGTCAAAAAAATCCGTGACTAAGTGGAAATTATTAATATCAAAGTCATGTACCAAGTTAATACAATTTAATCCAAAGTAGAAACTATCGAAATAAAAGTGTACCAAGTGAATACTATCTAACAAAGTGCAATTATTTATAACCTTTTTTAATTTAATTATTAGAAACATTGTTTACCTTAGAAATAAATAACCTTGCTATATAGTTAGTCTGAAGCTGCTTCTTAAAGAGGCGAACCGCATCACGTTAGTGACAAAGCCAGTGGAATAACCAAGTTACCAATTTTAATTTTATATTACTTCTGTAATAATGCTTAAATTTCATGATTTTCTTAAAAGTTGATATCTCAGGTCATGGTTTTTTTGACTTAACGCTTTCTGCCACTATGCCGTCGTTATATAAAAAAAGCTTTTAATTTTCCGAAAGTGAACGTATGTTTAAGATTTGTTGAGGGAGAAAGTGGATTGGCTGTGAGTAATAATATCGTAATTGCAATTGTAATCATATGGGTGAAAAAGCGAGAAAGCGAAATTTTGACATTAATTCCATTCAAGTTCGGCAACGTAGCGATGTTATTTACCCCCGCTGAGCGAATTGGCGCATTGCCACATGAAAATTCGACCTTGACCTCGGCGCGGGCGGGCAAGACGTTAGTACAGCGCCACGGCGGCTGTTCCACGAACTACCGGCTCGGAAAATCGAACGATTTTGCCGCTTTTTTTGCCATGCTTTTGCAAAGGCCTACCCGGTTAAAGTTACGTAACAAATTGTTTTTTTAAGGAATTTTTTTGTTTCGTATTCACAGATATCGGTATGATATTTTTATGTAATACATATTTTTATCGACGATATTCTACAATATCTGGTAGTTCAATTATTATTACATAAACTTTCTTTTTATCTATGAACTTCATCCGCAAACATTCATGGAAGTTATGACTCTATGTGGTATTTAGTCTTTTACCGTATATTTTCCTGCCAGTATAATTTATGTCGGCGTCCGTGGCGCAGTTGGTAGCGTTGTTGGCTGTTACAGATGTCTCGGGTTCAATCCCCGTTGGGGACGATTTTCATAAATTGATCTCTCATTCGATTTATGGATTTCTGTTCGTTTTTGTGATGTCTAAAAAACTTACTCCCACCCACCCGATTAGCTAACCACTATTCCTGTCCTATCTCTACTCTCTTCGAACAAAGAGAGGTTGAGCAACTGAGTAACAAGCAGTTTTCATAGAAAAAGTCTTTTGAGATACAGTTAATAATAATTGACAATACGTCAGATATTTTTAAATCACTCAAAATCAACCTGAGAAAAAAATACCTAGGCCCAGCCCAAATCATAAATGTTTAATTGAAAATAAATTAAATTTGATTTTGTTCTAGCCGGAATTTGAATCAAGTACCATCTGGTCGCTAGGGTTAAGGTTACCACTAGACCTCCGAGGCTGACAAAATAAGTACCAGTTGTAAGTCATTATTTAACGTTTTACGACAGAAAAGGATGAGAGGATGCGATTAGTACAGTTAAATTCTATTATAACTCAATAATTTTATACTACCAAATGTCATTAAAGCAAACCCTAATACTTTAAACATAATACAAGATCCTTTATAGCAGCGGTCGCCAACCGGTGGTCCGCGTGAGCATTTTGGTGGTCCGCAAAGTTATTACGGTTAAGAAGTCTAGTCTTATTTCAAACACGCAGCAATAAATATCGTTCTTATCAATCTGTTATTATTAAATAAGTGTAAATACCGTTTCATAATAAATATATAACTTAAATATTTTACACAAGTGTTTATTTTTTCAAGAAAAAATCATGCTAGTGACCCGCCCGCGAAATGAAAATTTGTGAATTTAATGGTCCGACATTTCAATCATTCAATTTTTTAAATATTTCTCATGCGATCTGATCTAGACACGGAATGTCTTTCGATAGTCTGTTCTTCTCGTACAATCTCTTTATTTCACAGATAAAGTAAGTGCTAAACATGACTTTTCTTACAATAATGATTAGATTCCCAAATACCGGTTTCCATCGAAAGGTAATTATTAACTAATATGATTAGCAGTAGCGTCTTTACGTCAGCGATTGTTCTGCGAAACAATATCCCTTCTGACCTTAATTAACTTTGATACGATCGATACACTAATAAGCGCCGCAGGCAATTTTTCACTCTTTCCTATTTATCTAAGTCTGTTGACTTATGCGAAAAGTCAATGCGCACAGACAGGACGCATGATTTTACTAACTAATCAAAAATAATTCTGAAATCGTTTTTCTTATCAAATACTGTTATTAATTTCAAGATGTCAACCGGCACACGCAACTCTTCCGTGATGACGTAGATAGGTTTTTATCCATCCGTGAATCCCACTTCTTTGTACCTATTCTTTATCGACACTGTGACCTTTACGGCTCATGATAAGATTGCCATAAATTACGTTATCAAATTCAAACTTATTATTTATGGCCAATCTGTAAATGAGTATGTATTTATATTTTCTGATATTTTTGACCCATAGACTAACAGTGCGATAATCAGAAGATAGTTACGGGACATAATATATATATATATCGACGGTGTTTTTGCCAATTGCTGTAACCCTCAAAACAAACGATTAACTAACCACTAGCCTGACTAGTCCTATCCTTTTATCAATACTTTCTTCAAAAAATAAAGTAACAGAGGTTCTCTATTGAGATAATCTCCATAAGGTTCCATAGGTTTTTTTTTTATCAAATCACCTTCTTCTGGTACATAAATTAAATGGTCGTATTTCACATAGTATATCGACGTTGGTTTGACCAATTGATGTAACCCTCAAAATTGAAATTGTTCAGGAGAGAGTAAAAACGGTTTTTATCGAAAACATTACATGGTGAGTTGCTTTATGAATCTTTTAAATGCACTCCTGTCAATTCTCATGTTTGCAGGTACGGAATTATACGTAGGGAGTGTCGATATAATATTCGCCGGGTCAGACTTTTTAAACCTAAAACAAATGTAAAATGATGTCTCCCTTCCAAAAAGTGGTCAGTTTACCTTTCTAATTAACATCATTTGGCCGAGAACTGGTATGCCGTCTTTAAAATGAGATCCAACCATTATCTCATTTTCGTATTTTTTTAGGGTAACATCAATTCGCCAAAACACCATCGACATGTACTTTAATTTGATTTTTTACTAAAAATATCATATACAAGTACGAGATCATTGCTTTTGTAACATTCGATAACACAGTTCGATGACAGCTGCTGGTAGTAATATGTTAACACGCCGGTCAAGGTTACACGTCCTCATTTTTTTAATTTTTTTTTTTTTATTCATTAAACATTTAATTCAAATTATATGCATACTATGTTGGGTTGTGTGTGCGCATGTTTGAGATTCGTATGCGCGTATATATTATATATGCTCACATTTTAGATGGAATATTGAATACATGAATGCTGAATTAGAAACCCAATTGAAACATTAGTATACAAACAAGACTATTTAGTTTAAATTTGAATTATTGAGATTTTGTACAATTCCATGTATTTTGACACTAACGACCCGTGTTTCGCCTTTCGGCATCTTCAGGCATTCGAGCGCACGAGTGAACTCGAAATTGTTGAGATTCTGTATATTTCCATGTATTTCGTCGCTAACGACCCGGGTTTCGCTTTTGTCAGTTCGAGCTCATTCGTGCGCTCAATAATTCAACGTAGTTTTGAAATGGCCTTTATTTAAATTACATTCTTTATAATAAGTGGAAGACCGATTGAATGGTAATGTATCTCCTGGAGATGTAAACAATTCTAATTCTGCTTTAAAGAAACAATATCATTTATTAAATTGTTTAACCTTATTCCGTAAGATACAACAATATGGCTATAAATAGTTTCCTGATAAAATAGTATGGTATCAAATTGTTGTTTAGATAAATAATGTCTCATCTCACAACTAAACTATTCTTATTTTTCGTCAAAATATTTTATGTCATGCTTAACATCAATATTTGGTATTTGCCTGCCTCAAATAAGTATAGACTTTTTATTATTAATCTGGCAACTATATCGATTCTGTGTTTGTACATTTTTGTAGTCGTAGATTGATTATCATTATTTGTGTTGTTATCGGATTAAATATTTCTGCGCAGCCTTGTTCGTTCGATATTAAATCGGCTATTTGATTCAAGGGTAGAAGTCAACAACCTCGCCGCATAAATATTCATCATTTAGATTGACGCCTACAGCATGGAAAATGGTTGTATTTCCCCACTACATTTTTGCGTTTCCGGTACCAGTATTCTGTATGAACGGACATGTTCATTTTACCAACCTGGTGATGTGAATTCTACTAGTCAGAAAATAATTAACATTAAACACTCGTTCGAGACCGTTTTATAAACCCAATTGAATAGATCGAAAGGCAATTTCACGTTAATGGTATCCGACAAATTAATTTTAAATTATGATGTACACTAAATTAAACGATAAATTTTATGTAAATTATAATTAAGAATATGTATAAAGAAATCCTCTCAAACAGGCGTAAAAGTTGTACCACCTCATAACACAACCAGTGTAAAAACAAATTTATAAATTTTATTTTAAGAAATAAAACACAATTCATTTGTACTACTTCCACATATTTATAATGATCAGGACCGGTTTCGCTCATCGATAATAAAAATATATTAAAATTCTTAAATGAAGGTGTCGTGCTGGTGCAAAGCAGAATAATAAAATAGAAAATTTGGATTATTGAGATTTTGTACACTTCCATGTATTTTGTCACTAACGACCCGAACGAACTAAGCTCAGTTCGAGTCCATTCGTGTGCTCGAATGCCTGAAGATGCCGAAAGGCGAAACCCGGGTCGTTAGTGACAAAATACATGGAAGTGTACAAAATCTCAATAATCCAAATTTGATATTGAAATTCCATCAAGCACCCTCAGTCGATGTCTTAAATTATATATTAAAATAGAAACTTGCTAAATTTTCCACCATTGCAAAGTTCCACTACATTTAGAAAATAGTACTCTACACTATCGCTTGAAAAAAAGATATTAGCTTACGTGATAAAATACATATATATTGCTTAGTATATAAATAATATTTTGTTTCGTTTTACGTGACTTGGGACAAATACTTGAATTATTTTTTTTAAAAACAATATATTTTAATGCACTGCATATGTCAACTGCCAGCCGATATTACTCGATGAGTTATTTGACTTATTTTCATTAAAAAAAAAATGGAGTCACTGGTTTAGCAATGGAGACATAAAAATCGATAACATCGCGGGTTTAAACAATTGATGGAGTAGAAACTGTTGTTTCGGCGGCTTCTTTGTTATCGCAATTCAAAATTATTTAGAAGGGCCATATTTATAGCCGTATTCACAAGATTGTTTGATTAGATTGCGGATTTGACAATTTGAGCCAATTTTCTACAAATATTTCCCGCTAAAGTAAAAGTTATGTTGATTTAAATAAGACTATGATCTTTTGTCAATTTCCTGCGACTTAGCCTCTCCGCTACGCGTATTTTGGTCATATTTCCCCCGTTGCGAATGTGTTAAATTATTTTTTTTAGAATAGGTACCTTCATATTTTCGTTTTCACAAAAATGTGTTTCTAGAAAGACAAATACAATAATAGGTGATCAACCCCTTTTATTTCAAAAATATAATGTAAAATCTGAGCAATTTAAGTGTTTCATTATTTGTACAAACTGCATGTTCGGCACGTATTTGTTGCCAACATAAAGGTAGGAGAATTTATTTTAAAAAATTAAACACAATTCATTTGTACTACTTCTACATATTTATAATGATCAGGACCGGTTTCGCTCATCACGAGCATTATCAACTAAACTCAGTTGATAATGCTCGTGATGAGCGAAACCGGTCCTGATCATTATAAATATGTAGAAGTATTACAAATGAATTGTGTTTTATTTTTTAAAATGTACTGTCTTTCCACCAAGAATTGACAGTTAACACCTTAAAAGTAGGAAGTAATACTGCTAGCCAAGGTCTGAAGGGACACATATTGGCTTCTCTAAATAAACGCGACGAAATTATTGTGATTTTGTGAACCCATAAAGAACGAATGTCGTTCGCTTATTTTCGTCGGTATTTATTATGAAGTAAATATAAAAGACTATTTTTGGCAGACAATGGTTGACGATTACGAAACCAAAGATGTATATATTCTAAAACCGCAGTATTAAAAAAAACAATGAGTGAATTAACTTTAAATAATTTGATAATGCTCGCGATGTCCGAAACAAATCCTGATCATAATAAAAATGTGGAACTAGTCCAAAACAAATTGGGTTTTATTTTTTAAATATGTGAAAAATTAATTAGAATTTTTTTTTTGACAGAATCAACATATTTATTTTTACTGTTATATTCTTTGATTTGATATGTGTAGGAAATATATGATCTGTGATATCTTTTGTCCTCGAATTAATACCTGTTATTTGCGCTGCTACTATGCGTATTGACGATTTCTGAAATGCTTAAAGTCGATTTTTGTAATATTTATTCAACAATATATATTTATATATAAATCGTGGTTTGATAGGTATAATTGTATTTACTAAAATCATTCTAAAAAACATCCATGCTTTATTTTCCATGAGGCATAATAGAGAAGAGAGTAGAGAAAGTAAATATTACATTTAATTGCGTGATTTTCCTTTAATCGTAGGGCGCCGTGCAAAGTGTTAACAGTCACACGCCGCACCAACACTATGAAATTCGCAGATCGTCTTTTATCAGTTCGTTGAATATATTCATAGCATGTCATATCACACTGATACAAACTCAATTAGAAATAAATGTACCCATATCTCGACACAAAGAAATGACATGCTAGTGACCAGTGAGTACACAAGCTGTAATCAAATCGCCGAAAATGGTTTCAGTTCTCCACGCGACTCGACAGAGAGCGGCGGCTGACACGAGATTCTATTCCCGCCGTTCGAAACCGAAAACAATGATGCATCTGTCACTCGCCACCGTTTGCATCGTTTGGAACAAAACAACTTCATTATCATTGGCGGGGTTTTCGAACGTGGTTCGATAAAAATGGCTGCGTCGTTTTCGCGGTGTTCTCAATTTGAAACGGCCAACAGAGGACGGACGCAATACTAGTGACTGCAGTTCTTGACAGATTTATTTTGTTCATGTAGAAAAATATTTGATCTATTGCTGTGGTGATATTATTGAACTGTCAATTAGATTGTGGAATGTGGATTTAAATTTTTGAATTACAGTGCAGTGATACTATTTTGTTCTCACGTGTACCTACTTGAAATTTTGTTGGAACGAGTTGACGTTTCGAATTGGAAAGCTGTCACGTAATACCGTGACTCTCAACTAGACCGTATTTTTTGAAATGGTATGTAATCAAATCTATATTTGAATTCGATGGAATTTTCCTGGATTTATTTAACGATAAATTATTATGAGTGCCTAAATTTTTGACAAATCTGATATTCGATAAAATACATCGATACATAGGTAAATGCTGATAATAAAAAAACTGTAAATGGAACAAAGCTCTTCTTACGAATAGGATTCTTTGTGTCTTCATTTGTTTTTAAATAAGTGCAATTTAAAATAAGAATTACTTACTTTCATTCGGACTCACATTTTATCATTACTAAAAGATGGTATATTATACCTTTTAAGTGGTTTGATAATGCTTGCAATGAGTGAAATCGGCCCTGAGTATGTGGAAGTATTTTTTTTTGAATATAGTTGTAAATTTAATATTATAAAACAGCGAGGGCCGATAAGTAAGTCTATATTTGAAATTTTTTGGTCCCAGGCCATATTGACAATCAAACGTTGCGGAACAAAAATACACATGACAAAACGTTATTTGTATCCGAGATGAATTATAATTTTTTACTTTCACTATTTATGTGGATGCAAGTTAACAAAAACTCTACCTATCCATTTAATAAACTATTGTATTATGTGACTCATTTATCTAAAATATGTCGGTGATTATGGAAATTCAATTACTACTTATTATTGTTGGTTTTTGATGTTGCCGTAGGTTATGTACCGAAAACACTGAAAAAATTAAAAATACCACAATGATCTTTGATAATTTCGAATACTCAGCGACGTTACCACTTACTTTACGATAAAAGCTATTCGAAGAAATGTATCTGCTAACTGCGTCAGAGTAATATTTTAAAATAATTTATTATGTTATCTCAAAAAGACAGTGGAAATGTCACGGGGCTTCCTGATCTCTTAGTGAAATAAAATGTTTTAACAGACAAATTCACCAATTAATTACTGTAACGAACAATTCATGCGTTATTGTTTCCCTATGAATTTGATTAGGTATATACATATTTTAAATATAAGATTTTATGCGTCGAACTTTCTTTGATGGATTCTTCGGAAATTCTGTTTAATAAAAGTAGATTAAATTTGGATTATTTATATAGAAGATACAAATACGACAAATATTATTTACGAGATAAAATATTATACGTCTAGGATCCACATATTTGTATCCTCTATATAAACGTTAGACACTGTTTACTGTCTTGTCAGTTCAAGTCCATTCGTGCGCTCGAATGCCTGAAGATGCCGAAAGGCGAAACCCGGGTCGTTAGTGACAAAATACATGAAAGTGTACAAAATCTCAATAATCCAAATTTGATATTGAAATTCCATCAAGCACCCTCAGTCGATGTCTTAAATTATAAAAGTAGATTACTCTTCCTAACTAATAAGATACTTCCACTTTTTGTATTACTATGCCTGACACATGTTTCGCTTCTTTGAGTAGCATCATCAGACTGATTATGAAAAACAAATGGGGTGTTTCTTATAAAAAAATTTGCGATATATTCTTTGTAGCATTTTTTCTCGAATGAACGAAACTCGTTTTCACACACGCGTTTATTAATATTTCGGTGTTTTGAGAAATGATTGTCTCGTCATCGCAGAGCGAGTTGTTTTATCAAAAAGTTTGTTAAGTTTGGCGAGTTTGATTGTAATCAACTGTATAAAATTTAATCTGTGTAAAACATTTTCCCAAGCACTAAATTGCAACAAAGTAAATATATCCGTTGAGACTCGGGGTTTTATTATTATCCGGGAAGTTTACCATGACCTGGAGCCGATTGCTGGAAAGGCTGTTGGAGGAAAGTGGAGTGTGTGTGCTTTACCTCTACCCCCCTCCCCCTCTCTTGTCTTTTCGTGGTGTATTACATTGTTTTAAAAAAAATAGTGATATGCTAACATGCTCATATATATCCATATAGTTATCATAACTTGAATACTAACAAATAATAAAAACATTGTTCGGTGGGAAACGACATTCGATAAGATTGAATCTACCTCATTTATTTAATTGCAATTTTCAAGATATTAACAGGATCATTTTATTATGAAAGTCATTTAAAATGGGATATGATAATCTGATTCTTAATTAAGATAGTAATTGTTTCTGTTTATATGTCATCAATCATATATTAGTTTGAAGGACTATTATATAATGCTTAAATAATATAAGTTACCATTAATAATTTCCTGCATTTTATGTCGTTATTGTATGTATGATAATTTGCAAAATAACCAGAAATACCGGTTCTAATACATTTTTCATGTTATTTACTAAATCAATTATTAATTTCATTTTTGTGTAACTGAAACAAACTGTTAATACAGTAGCAATAATATTGTGCCATGGAAATATTATTATTTTAATTTTATTGCTTATATTATCGGCCTAGTATGGGACGTTATTTGGAGGGGAGAGGGCAGGGGGTTGGCATTCCCACCCCCCCAAATTTCAAGAAACACATTATTTCTGTGTGCGAAAGGAAAAGTGAATTAAATCGAGTTAATTGAATGACGAGTTTAATATTCTAAAATACATACATGCATATAATATAAAAATGAAGAGTCGAATCAATACTGCTGAATTGGTAAAATTCATGTTTAAACATCACATTTTTCATAAAAATTTATCCAAATGCAAGTCTTGTTTTAACTCTCCCATTAAGTACCAATTTTAGACATAACGCCCTTTTCCTTTCGTTCACAGATTTATCCTTTGCTGTACTTGCTTGCACACATAAACGAAATCAAAAAGTTCAGGCTGGCAACTCTCCCCCCTCCACTTAAAAACAGAAATGACCTCCCTGGGCTAGTCCCTTTCATTATAGCTACATACCTATATGATTCAGTTTTGCGGGTCAACTGATCATATTGTATGGACTAGGATAAGTTTTTTTAAGACTTTTTAATTTTTGTATTTTGAATAAAATTATTATTAGAATGCAAAAATAAATTTAACATTTCTCTGAATTGCCAATGTGCGAATCGTGCATAAAACACCTCACAAAACACCCTTATATCTCAAATGTTACGTTGAAATAAATGTGTTTTGGTATTGACCTCGCCAGTTTTTGAATCCAGAACCGTCTGATCGTTCACCGGGAGCTTTTACCTTTTCAGTGCCATCAACTCAATGTATTCTTACCCAATGTTGCATAATTATATAATGTTATCAGTATGTAAGCAATGTAAGCATCTTGGCGACCTGTATTCTCATCACACGTGCATTGTGCACTCAAATTAAATACATACTCCAGGAAAGATTATAAGGTATTGAAATCAACATAATGTCGTATTTATCAAATTTATGTTGGCGCATTTCAAAATAAACGAATAAAATATGTCGTTTAATTGCAAGATTCTCGTGTATCAAACGTATCGCTGAATCGTCAACTGATAAATATTTAATTTCTGCGATAACATTATTAAATTGTCATATGTATCATTTTCTAGTTAATATGTGTTTATTTTCCTAGATGATATGATTGCGTTACTATCTAAGCAGGTGCCACGCGCAAATATGTTTCCAATTGCTATGCTTCAGTGTATAGTGAAAAGCTCCCAACTTCGTTAACTTCAATTTACAAGAATGCAAAAAAATAGATTTATTTAAAAAATTATAAAAAAGACACAACATTTGACACACCCTGGTTTTTGTTAAGTATAAGTTTCATTAGTGTCCAGAACTGAAATCACCCAGCGGCAGCGGCAATAATTCGCAGAATCGGCCCAAAACTTGTTACCATACCGTTCAATAGCCGCCGGGTACTGCCGCTGGACGAGTTCATTTTTACGGAAAGGGGTGGCTCCGACGGTGCAGAGGGTTTTTTTATTGTATTTGTAGACAGTCGATTACGATCTGTCGAGCCGGACGAGTGAGGTCTCGTCGCGGCGGAGGTAACGTGACGATGTGAATTGTTTGTTTTTTTTATTTGCATTGGACTTAATTTAAAATCGTTTGTCGTGTCATTTGTATTATAACTTAAACTAAATTCAGTTGCTAAGTAAATGCAAATGTAGAATCAATTTTATGTGTTAGGATGTATACATTTGTGTAATGTAAACCACTGCATCTTGGATGTAAAAATAAATAAGTTTTGAACCGGATTTGAAATGGTGTTTGTCTGAGATCACAGCCCTTCCAGGACTCTGGATAACCACCCTTTCGCCTCTCTTCGATCCGGGGCTTCTCACATTGTTTTGGGCTATAATTATGTTTTTGTTGCCTGTCTTCTAAAAGTAATGCTGACTTATTTATACTAAATGCTCATCGAAAACACCTAAGTATCTCGAAAAACATAATGCTAAAATAATACCTGAAATTAAAGAAAAACGTAAACGTAAAGTGTTTGATATATAAAATATAGTATAATTTAAGACATCGACTGAGGATGCTTGATGGAATTTCAATATCAAATTTAAATTGCTGAGATTTTGTACATTTCCATGTATTTTGTCACTAACGACCCGGGTTTCGCCTTTCGGCACCTTCAGGCATTCGAGCACACGAATCAAATAAAATACAGTGTTTAATTATTGACATCAAATATTTAATATTGACTAAAATAAAAACAAAATATCTCAGACTCATCGTGTTTTCCTATGACAACTTATATAGGTATAGTATTTATTATAATATAGTATTTTACGATGTAAGCAATTATTTCTGACTTTTAATTTTAAAAATTCAAAAATATGTAGTTTATGGATTTATGGAATATGTTAAAAATATCAACAAAGTGGTATTGAAATTTCATTTACGAGCTTTGCAATCTTTTTTTAACCATATCCGTTTCCTGCTCTTGGCATATGACCACCACATGGTTGCTCCAAGATTCTCTGTCCTCAGCCAGTCTCCTTGCATCCTCTCATTTCATTCCGGCGTCCTGTAGCTCCACCGAGTACATACTATGGATGGTCATCAACGACCTTCCAGGGCGACGGAATCCATCCGGTTGGTAGAAAAGACAGGCAAGATTCAGGCTCCCCTGGGGCACCCACAGTACACGTGTAAGCCAGGTCCATCGTCGCTGTTTTATTTTTGGCGTAGCAAGGGGATGGTAGGTCCGCTCTATTCTATTAAATGCTAGTTATTGAATGTCTTTATGCTTATGTGTTTGAAAAAAAAAATGTTCAAACCAATACTTCAGTGTTGTTGCCAGTTGCCTAATATATATATATATATCTATTGAAATAAAAAAAAAGAAGTAACACGTTCACACATTTATCAATATAACCTGTTCGTTTTTTAAACACTAAAACAATTCATTTGGACTAATTCCACGTATTTATAATGATCCCGGTCTCGGTCATCACGAGCGAAACCGGTCCTGACCATTATAAATATGTGGAGGTAGTACAAATGAATTGTGTTTTGTTTTTTAAAGTATAATGTCTTTCCACCAAGAATTGACAGTTAAACCTTTAAAGTGATAACCTTTTCGATTGTATTTGGTGGAAAATTGTTTGAGCAAAGGTTTTGAATAAAAATCGATATAAGTATGGCCTAAATTTTGCTGAATGAGTCGACTGAGCTTTATAAGACAAGACTTTGATATGCACAATTAAAATGGCCAATAATAAGTGTGGCACGTGTTTCGTTTCTTCTGCTAACATCCATAACCTTTTATTTATCCTAGATTTGATTCTTATACCCATATACTCAGATTAGAGTATAGAGCAGGGGTCACAAACCTTTTCCTGTCGAAAGGCCGCATTCATGTATCTTCAAATCAAATAAGGCCGCATTTAAGAAACATACATAAACATGTACATGCATTATTTTGTAAATTAAGGAAAAAAATGAAATTTATTTATTAATGTATCAGTCAAAATGCGGCACTTCAGACCCTATTAGGTCGCAGGTTCGTCACCCTTTTACCTTAGAGATTACCGGTGAGCTTTTAGATAATTGAGCACCGACTTTTCGTCATATTCATAGGTATAATAATTTTATTTTCCCACATATATATAAAATAATAGATCGTCAAGTAGATAGAAGTAAAAGTTGAATATGAAATACTCGTTTATCTGTTAATGTTTAGTATTGCCGTTTTTTTATAAATGTATTTTATCTATCGTAAACATTGAATGCGGTATTTATGTAGCTGACTTCGATGTCGAAGCTACAACTAGACACTCCATATATTTATGTACATACACGTAAGGTATAAACAAAAAAGGTAGAAAAATGAGAAGGTAGAAAAAATGACAAAAAGACCCCATCCCTACGGGCCGTCGTGCTACTCTAGCGAATTGACTGAGTTTAACAGATGGTTTCGATGAAGACAGACAAAAAAAACGAAATCATCCACCACCTACCATGGAAAAGTTAACCAGTAGTGGTACGGAGCAGGTTAACGGCCAGTGCTTTAGACCAATCGGCTAAAGAATGTAACAAAATAATATCATAGGTGTTTTTACAACGATCGAGACAAATAATACATCTGGTCACACTCAACCCGTGATTACAATTTCCATAATATTGTATAATCTGCTATACAACAATCTGATACGGTCTATCATAAATATGTCGACTTATCATACCTGCATACTGAATAATATCGAAGGTCTAATTTCTGATTGTACTGTCGCAGGCACGCTGTTGCTAACCAGTTTTGTCTTTATGTGCATTCTCGATCTAATTCGTGTCTCTGGAGTAATTGAATCAACATCTTTGAATAATATTTTACTATCTGAAAAAGCATTTTAATTACCTCCGTGATTCGGAGGTCATTATTCATTATTGAATATGCGATGTAGTACATAGTTCAATATACGTTTCGGTTTTGAAAAAAACGCCTTATATCAAGAATTGGAGAAGCATTTTATTACACCTGTTAGTCGATTTAGACCTGTACATAATAAATAATAACTGTCGTATTTTTGAACCTGTCTTTCATTTTACACAGTTTGAAAATCTTTCGAGGAACCGCAATCTAACGTGTTAAAGGATATATTTTTAAGTAATTTCTGCTACTAATAAATATGGATCATGTGGACTCTTAACGGAAAATCTTAACATAAAATTGTTTTTGAAAAACCCTTTTGTAAGTTGTAAGGCAGTCATTCAACTTCTTATTTTCTGTGCGAGTTAGGATAGGTAATTACTATTCGCTGCTTCCCATTTTTAGGATCGAATGTGTGGGATGTAAATGACATCCACGTCTTTGAACACAAATCCGTTTATCAATTGAATTTATTTTGATCTAAAATTGACAATTTCATCATTATCTTTAAATTTCGAAACATTATTTTATTTTAGAACGTGCGAATTCATTTTTGAATATTCTTTTTGAATATTATCACTCCTTGTATTTACGATATAATCATATGAATGAATTCCATTTTCAAATTTTTTTTTTCATTAATTCATCGACTATAAAATTTTGTAGCGTCTATTATGTACCATGAGAAATAATTGTCTTTGGTCCATATCTTCATGGTATTACATTTATTTCCCTTGGGATTTTCACCTCCAAACACAAGTAATTAATTATTAGTGTTATGGTAATTAGTAATATTATCTTTTGTGTCTTACACCCTCCCCACGTGCAGTATAAGTGAACAAACGCACCCTACCTTTAATTTTTAATTTAAGAATTAGAATAATTGTTTACCTTAGAAATAAATAACCTTGCGATATAGTTAGTCTGACGATGCTCTAAACAAGTGTAACATTTAGTAACACAGCCAGTGGAATAAGTAAGTTATCAATTTTAATTTTAAATTTGTGAATCACTAATAACAACTAACAAACATAAATGACTTAGTTTAAACATTATTATCAGTCATTATGTGATTATGTTACCCCTCGAAGTGTATTTTTCTCGCGGCCTTCTGTACACTCGGTCTATCAAATGTCGTTGAGATATGTAATCTAATTAACACAATGATTACTGAATTAATCATTACTATATAATTAATAATGAATGTATTTTAAAAATAAATATTCAGATAGAGGACCTCGAGTTGTGAATGCGTGAGCCAAACGCCTTGGTGAGCGCATTACCCGGTCTGTTGATACAAACGGTAACTTGTGCAGCGCAGCGGCTGAACTAAATTATCCTGTAGCATTACGCATTGTATTATCGTGAACTGATATTATTCAGTATGTTTTAACTTTTTTGATTTATTTCATATTAAGCATGGTCCTGCAGTAGGTGTGAGGAAAAAATGTCATACCATACACCGTGGCGGGCGATAGACAGAACGCTATCGAACGTCATATAAGCTGTACTACCTCACACACCGATACAGGCGACAATAATTTCTTATTAGCCGTCGACCGCAAATGGTGGCGGCAGATCTATTTCAAAATATTAATGTAATTACACAAGACGAATAAAAACATCCTAAATTGGGCGAGTGTTCCTAGAGTCAGTCGTCGCCAGTGGTCGGCCTTTTGAGCTTAAAACTTAAATAATAGTGGATCTATTTAAAAAAATAGATTTTTTTTTAAATTCGTGTAGGTAGTCTTGCCAATCTTGGTATGTTGTATGGGGATCGCTTACAAAATATACTTTATATTGTCATGCTTTGCATCATTATGTTTTTTTATTGCTCAGTCTACTCTCAGTAAATACTTTCGCGATATTTATGAAGCTTCATAGTGATGGCCGAACACTGGGCAACGAAAGGCCGACCATTGGATTTTGGGGGCCGACCACTGGGAGAATTGGCATTTTTTTGAAAGCTTCTATTATTTTATGCTTGTTACAATATTAACTATTTCATTTTTAGTTGGTTACTTTACTTAATCCCTGTTTAATGGAATAACAGCGAAAAAATATGTATTTTTCGGTTGCGCGGCCAAGGGTCCCCAAAAGGAAAACCCTTTGTTGCGCGTCTTACTTTTATAAATAAATCTGATAAAGTAAATATATGCATACAATTTATTTACCGTTTTCGATTGTTAAAAAAAATGCAATTAAAGAAACATTTTCTTTGATATTTCGTTTTGTGAAAATAGTTCGCAAAAGTAGGCCCTCTGTGCTCTCAGCCTAACCGACCTAGTTGCGTAGGCCACATCGCCAAGATATACGCTGTTTGTTTATAAATAAACATCAGCTGACTAATTTTACTCTCAAAGCTTTAAATTGGTCTTGAAAATGAAACTACAGTGCATCGAAGCGGCATTTACACGGTCATATTTGTAAATTTATATGATTGTATTATAACAAGGTTACTCAGTCCAAATTTGTCTCCTCATAAAACTATTATCAAATTAAACGAAATTATGTTAATAAACTTGCCCGAGATTTGATCATTAAAAATTTGTTTCTCTTGTAACGATGTAGAATCTTTGACACATAGATGTTATCAGCGGTCGCCAGACGGTGATCCGCTAAGATTTTACAGTGACTCATTGCTACTCCAATTAATTTGACATACATAATCTTATTTAACACTCACCCAACCCTTGACTGTAATATCAAAATATGCAACTGACGTGCTGAAAATATCGTCGTTGTTCTGAAAGAAGTCACTAACTGAAAAATACTAGTTTTGAGCAATTGAAAATTTTATACATTTTTCATTTATTTTAAAAAATAAAACACAATTTGTTACTACTTCCACATGCTCATAATGATCACGACCGGTTTCGCTCATCACGAGCATTATCAACTGATGAAACCGGTCCTGATCATTATAAACATGTAGAAGTAGTACAAAAAAATGCGTTTTATTTTTTAAATATAATGGCTTTCCACCAAGAATTAACAGTTAACACCTTAAACGTGACTTTCATTTAGTTTGTTTGTACAAAACTGTTTTTGAGTAGAAGCATAATTTATAAAAATAAGTGTGTTCTTCCCATACTGTAGAGCTGGAAATAAGGAACATTTTGATATAACTAACTCAATATGTCATTTTTTCGATGCAGAAACTCTTCTTATTATACATTTTCAAAATTTATTTTGATGTGGTTCATCTTATAATTATTCTAAATTTTGAAATTTCCAGCCCGTTCCCCCTTTGCAATATTTTGTTTTGTGAAAAACTGAAATAAATCGTGTAAAATATCTAGATTGATGATTAATTCAGGAATGCTTGGTATCTATTTAGCAACGCAATATTTTAACCGTTCGCTATTTTATTATCATACTGTAAGTAGGGTAAAGATAAAACAATACTTATCGCGAAAAGAAACATTGAAAATAAAATAAAATAGTACATATTGTGATAAATGATGATAATTATTTCAAAATCGAAGCCATAGATAATTTGGATATTAAATAAAATATTTGAAAGCAAGTTATTTTAAGTTTCGAACGCTGCTCTTTGTTGTGAATGCTGACTTATTTTTTATGTCATTATATTAAAATTCTATTTTCAAATTTATGAAATATACCGATTATAAATTAATTGAAATTTTGTTGTTGTTGTTGTTTTTTTTTTTAAAATAAGAAATGACAATAGTCATGTAATATGAAATCGAACATCAATATCAACATTAAAGCATAAAAAAGAAGTACAGTGCCACCATCATAGTAAGAGATACACGTCATCACGGTCGTTCCTGCAAGTAACGTCCACCCCTCGCATTTACTCGCCCCGCTACTATATTCCCCGCGCCTTGTCAGTAATTCCGTGCCTATTATCGGTGCGGTTTCTTTTACATTAAAATGTCTAAACCTTTACGGAAGCAGACCAAGGGCATTATTTCTAATGTATTGAAGTATTGTGAGGTTGAGGAACAGAAAGGAAAGCTTTTAATTCCACTCAATAGTGCCAAATATAAAGTATTTGCTATGACAACTAAGACACGAAGAAATTTACCAGTGTACTCCATTTCAATTTTTCAAAACAGAAAACACCATTTCCAAAAATACACTTCGTTGCTTATCTTAGAGCAGTGGTCGTCAAGCTTTTTATACCAACCGCCCTTTTTTTGCATAATTTTCTGATAAAAAATCATTACCGCCCACCAACATCGCAGTAACTGAAGGGTTTGAAATTTTTTTTTTAAATCGAACTTTTTTATTTATACTGTAAAAAGAGTATACATATTAAAAAATAGTGTGAATTGGAAAACATGAACTTCATTATTATCATTTTTAAAATTATATTTAATGGTTAATGGGAACCTTGATTTTGATGCTGTGAGACTAAATATTTAACGTCTCGTTCAATTTTCGCGAGAAACTTACGGAGGTTTCCTCTTTGGGTGATGTTTAAACGATTTCTTTGTTTGGTCATAATATTAACTACATTGAAGCCTAATTCTACTAGGCACCACTACTTACCATTTTCCACATTTTTCTATTTTGTCATAGTTTTTGGGTTCCAGAACTATTGAAATTATTTTTACTCTATTGCGTGGGCGGTATGGACTAGGTTGACGACCAGTGTCTTAGAGTATTACCAAGTAAATTATAATGCAATCGAAACAAGTAACTAACATGCCCTTATAATTTTGAGAATTCAATCAGTAAGATTTCAACTTATTATTTTTTTCGCATAAAAAGATTCATATTGGGCAACACTGAAATATATTTTATATGCGATTTACTGCAGTTATTTATTTTTGAAAAGAGAACGTGTTCGATAATTAAACTTTATTCATGACATTCTTGTCGTGTCTAACTAACTACAGCTGTGTGAACGTTGTACCCAAGTTACCAGCGTTGGGGTTATCACGGTATTTTTTAAATGTCAACCCCGCAATCGTGAGAGCTATAATACTGTTTATTTATATTTTGTTATTTAAATATTAAGAAATAATATTGACTAAGTGATTTTATGTTTATTAAAAATAAATCACATTAAATTTATGCAGTTTTCCCATTTTGTTGTCACAATCATATCACGATATAATGTTGAGAAATCCGATGATACAGTTTCAGGGTTTATACAAATATTACATATCGACACTCTCTGCGTATAATCACGTCAGTGCTACGCACGTGATTATACGTCTTTTGCATTTTCGTTGTCTACGCCATAAGTTCTACAGGTATTCATCAAAAAACATTGGCAAAAGTACCTACTCCATCGTTTTTTTCGTAAAGTATAAATACGTAACTAGCCTCGTACACGAAAGTCTTTACTTTTAAGGTGTTAACTCTCAATTCTTGGTGGAAAAACATTATATTTTAAAAAATAAAACACAATTCATTTGTACTACTTCCACATATTTATAATTATCAGGACCGGTTTCGTTCATCACGAGCATTATCAACTGATAAAAATACAAACATAACAGGCTTATTTATATAAAATTGATTGTAAAAATGAAGGTATATAAAACTGATGGTTTATGAACTAAGATAAGAAAATACTGATTAACAAAAAAATTATACATAAATCAAATAAAAGAGTCAACAATTAAAATGTTATGGACCTCTTACAAATCAATAAATACTAATCTTAAATCACAAATATAGCTACATTAAAAGTCCATTAACTGAAATTAGATGAAAGTCTTTACCTAAAATCCGAATACCAATGTCGTAAATGTAATATTTAAAAAAACTATAAAACTTTCAGGAAAACTTTATATGAAACTAGTGGGACGGCCGTCATAGATAACGGTATTGAAATTGAAATACTGAATGTCTAAAGTAGCTAGTAATAAATAAATAATCTCTCCATCTCTACTGCCGCTCACGACGTAACCGCATACGCCGCTGTTCTTTAGTTTCCATACTGACGGACTGATTGTCATTATAGTTTGTATGCCTCGGAATTAGCGTCACGTCGGAACTGTGTGTATTATTGGTGTGTGTGTGCATTGAATAACATAGCTACATGTGATAGTAATAAAACGCCTACAGACCGGTCTGGGCTATTATATATATATATATGATAAGAAACTACTGTAGATTTAAAATAATAGCACTGTCCCAATTTTGAAGAAGATAGATGCAGCCGTTACTTTGCAACTGCGTTTTGAATCTTTGAGACGCTTTCTTGTAAGATGTCATGTTTGCAGATACGGGATTATACGTAGGTAGTTTCGATATAGCTAGAGCATGGGTGTTTGTGATTCTCTTTTCTCGGTTTTTAAATAAAACAATTTGTTTATCTACTTCCACATATTTATAATGATCAGGACCGGTTTCGCTCATCACGAGCATTATAAACTGACCGGACTGAAACCGGTCCTGATCATTATAAATATGTGGAAGTAGTACAAACAAATTGTGTTTTATTTTTTAAAATATAATGTCTTTCCACCAAGAATTGACAGTTAACACCTTAAAAGTAATGACTGTTCAATTTTAAGATAAAACGTTGCCGGTTTTAAAAGTTCACCCTTAATGCGTAATGCGCAGCCTTCAATAGCACCCCATATCGGTGCACTATGGTTCCAAATATTTCTTTGATTTTTATCCGAAAATTGAACATAACATAATGCCGTGATAGAACGCAGTTAGTTAATAATATATTAAAACGAAAGCAATCAAATAAATTAATACTAGATTATCTTTATAAAGATCAAACACATGATAGAATAAAACCCACCCCCACCGTTTTAAGAATTAGAATCATTGTTTACCTTAGAAATAAGTCTGAAGATGCTTCTTAAAGAGGCGAAACGCGTCACGTTAGTGATAAACCAAGTGGAATAATTAAGTTATCAATTTTTAATTTAATTTTATATTAAAAATGAACTTCCACAAAGTTTCCGCCGAATCCATAGAAAACACTTTTGCTATTTGTGACATGTTTTCCCTTAGAGTTAACTTTGTTAAGTTGAATTCAAAAAATATTCAACGAGTAATCGATTCGCTGTATCGCCAAAATTTTGTTTCTTTACAGTGTTCTTGTTCGCTGGACGCCTAGAAGAACTTTTAGAGAAAATTCCTTTCATCGAAAGCGTTGTATGTCATTTCGCGGAATGTTATATTGGGGTATGATTCAACAATAATAAGACTCGATATAATATTGTAGCTATGTCAAGTCAGCGGATAATAAATAGCTTGGCGTGACAGGACGGCATTTCGCCACTCTTTTAGCGCAGTTGGCTACACTTCCCGAATGGCATTGCCGATTGACTGGACCGGCAGCCCGGTGCCGATTCACTATGCCACGTAGCGTACACATCACCTTCGTGTTACGTTGGTGACCGACAGGGTTGCGATACCGGGATTTAACAAATCTTACTCCGGGATTTCAAAGCTTAGTATTTGTCTCTGACCTGTTGTCAATGTTCCGTGGTTTCGTGTGGGGTCACGGATTCGAATCCCCGAAAACCAACTCCTGTGCTCTATAAAGATTCCATTTGCGCCACAAGCGGCCATGGTTTAAAAATCTATATAAACGAGTCTTATATTCAAGTTTATATATATATATATAGTGTTTGGAGGGGAAAATCCCAAGGAAAATAAATTTTATAGTGGTGAGCCAAGTGTCTTATTTAAAATGTTTTTTAATAATAATCGATTACTGTTAAAAGTTTTATTAATTTCTGAAAACTCTTAACTATTTATTCTAATACATGTTTTATTTACTCGGTGGAGTATTTCTACGTTATTATTTTTATCAAAATTATTTTTAACTTTTTTCAAAAAAATATTACTCTTGAGACATCTTATAATATGTTTTTTAATTCTAATAGTAAAATTTCAACCTGTCTGTCCTACATAAAAAAGCTTGACAGTCTTCACAAGAGGGGTGGTATATGCCACATTGTGACAAAGATTTTATTTGACCTTTATTATTCAACAAGATTTTACCTAAATTATTAACTGTTCTTAAGTGTTTTTCCCGCACTTGGCTTTCGGTTGACAGAATCTTGTAGCTAGACTTCATGCTAGAAAATGAAATAAAAACTTGATCTGTACCTACCTTAGCAAACAACAAAACAGTGTGAACATGACAGGTAGCCAAGAAACTAAGAGTCCGCTTCGTGGACGGTTTTTTAAAACAAAGCAATCTGTCTCACACATGGTATATTTTGTAACGTTAATCATTTTTCAAGTTTTTATCACGTAGATATCGGAAGAAAATCTCTTATGATTTGGTTGTATGCACTAATATGCTGTAAAAAAAGTATGTGAATGATGGAAAACCTTCTTTGGCAGCTATTTCTAGCCCAGTGGTTCTAATGTGCGGCCACCAGAGCATTTTTCTGTGGCCATCAACGGTTATATAGTAGTAAATATTGATATTAAAAAACAATATATATGTAAATTTGGATTATTGAGATTTTGTACACTTCCATAAATACATGGAAGTGTACAAAATCTCAATAATCCAAACTTGATATTGAAATTCCATCAAGCACCCTCAGTCGATGTCTTAAATTATATATATGTAAAGTAAATACGACATTTATTTATTCGTATTGCGTGCGTATACGGCTCGAAAACGTATTTGTAAAGAATGAGTATTTTTAATAATATAGGGATCTTTTTTAGATATAAATTTATCGGGATCATTACAGTAATCCTCACATGGTTAATTCGGGCTGCAGTACAGTAAGTAATTCGGTCTGTTGTATGATAACCAACGCTTTTCATCTTGAAATCGTGTAATTATCATTGACGAGCGATTATCCAAATACATGTGTATCAGCGAGTGTCTTCTAATTTTTTTTATAAATATAAAAGCATCTGTGAATGACAGGATTGTATATTTTTAAAGAATTTATATGTAAACATAAACTTTCTGCGCAATTTTCTACGTCTTAGTGGTTTATGGTTAGAAAAAATACAAGTTGGTAATTTTAAAAATACCCACAACACTGTAAATATAAAACTTTTTTTTAGTAAATGCATCGGCCTAATATTTTCACCATTGAAAATTTTGGTGCGGCCACGAGACATTTCCATAAGATCACTGATGTTTATAATGCGGCCACGGAGAATTTTTTCGTGAGAACCACTGTTCTTGTCGCTATATATATATGTGGCCGTGATTTTTTAGGCTACAAAAGCCTACTTTATTATTATTACAAAATAGACTTTCGGTCTTAAATGACACTCGCCCGTTTGTTCATTATTTCGAGGTTTCACTGTATTTCAGCACTATTCGAAGACTGAGAAATTGGTTTTCAATCGCCATATTTTCGCGGAGAAGAAAACAGGAGGGATCCCGGGATTGCAATCCCTAGTTAGGGACAAGTGACACAAGTCGAATGTTTTTGTTTTTCGTTTGAAAGTTTTGCGTCAAAGGAAGAGACGACTGCCATATCACGTCACGGGATACGTGGTTAAATACTTAACCCTCGTGCACCTGTGGCCGAACTGTTCATGGTTTTCTTCTGTTTGATTTATTGAATCAAACATTCACTTGTTTCGATTGGTTTTATATTAGATAATCGTAGAAAATAATTTTTAAACAAGAAAGCAATATAATGGAAATTTGTTATTATATTTATATATTATGACAATGAAATTTTCATTTGCATAGTAAAACTATTGTTACGAAAAAGTTTGTATTTTAGTACCTACACTTATTTCGATTTATTAATTAAGTTATTATACAATTATTATACAATTCAAAAAAATATAATAATATTGGTATGTGATTCCGCGGTCAAGGGCTCGAATTCCCCACTAGATACTTTCATGTATTGATTGTTGAAATAATTGATGGATTTTCCTCTTCATACCTGCCTACCTCATCCAAACCTGAAAAAAACGGGATAAAGAAAGAGCAGTTAAATAACAACTATGTTCTGTCCTTGGTCAATGCTTATATCCCTACCCCCGCTGAAGAAAGATTTGTGCATCTGATGTCATTGGAAGCGGACATGATTTCAACATATACGAAAAGCGTTAACGATTGGATCTCATTTTAAGGACGACAGAGCAGGTCTCGGCCAAATGATGTAATTTAGAAAAATAAATTGACCAGTTTTTGAAAGGGAAAAATCATTTTAAATTGGCTTTAGGCTTAAAAATACTGACTCAGCCACTTGATGTAAGCCACTAATACATCGAAACTCCTTGAGAACATGAGAATTTACAGGAGTGCCTTTCAAAGATTCATAACGCAACTCGCCGTATAATGTTTTCGATAAAAACAGTTTTTACTCTCTCCTGAAAAATTTCAATTTTGAGGATTACATCAATTGGCCAAAACACCATCGCTATATGTTAATAAGGTCAAATCAAAAATACTTGCTTTATATAATTTAAGACATCGACTGAGGGTGCTTGATGGAATTTCAATATCAAATTTGGATTATTGAGATTTTGTACACTTCCATGTATTTTGTCACTAACGACCCGGGTTTCGCCTTTCGGCATCTTCAGGCATTCGAGCACACGGATGGACTCGAACTGAGAGACAGTAAACAGTGTCTAACGTTTATATAGAAGATACAAATGCGACAAATATTATTTACGAGGTAAGATATTATACGTCTGAGAGCCACACTGATACCTGAGTTAAAATCTCCGAAATTTATATAGAAGACGTTTATATAGAAGATACAAATTAACGTTTATATAGAAGATACAAATGCGACAAATATTATTTACGAGGTAAGATATTATACGTCTGAGAGCCACACTGATACCTGAGTTAAAATCTCCGAAATTTTAACTCAGGTATCAGTGTGGCTCTCAGACGTATAATATCTTACCTCGTAAATAATATTTGTCGTATTTGTATCTTCTATATAAACGTTAGACACTGTTTACTGTCTCTCAGTTCGAGTCCATCCGTGTGCTCGAATGCCTGAAGATGCCGAAAGGCGAAACCCGGGTCGTTAGTGACAAAATACATGGAAGTGTACAAAATCTCAATAATCCAAACTTGCTTTATAATTTTAAGGCACAGTGCATGCATACAATAGACGAAATTAAATCATATTAGACACTTGACACACATTGGTAACTCAAACAGTGGAATAAAAAAGTTATAAATTTTAATTTTACATTAACCATTTTAATCTTTGATATGAATATAACGGAAATGTGAGAACGGACATGATTTCGAAAAAGCATGTCTTTGATACTTTCGTAAAATAACTTTATATGTTATTGCAATGTTATTTGTCCTGATTTAACTGTATATCTGCCTCTTTTTCTGTATGTAACCCACAAAACATAATGCAGAGGCTGATATAGAATGTTTCTGAGCGAATTTTGACAGGTGATATACCTGGTGTATAATATTAAGTGCTAGTTGAATAATTGACATGAAATTTATTAAAATGCTTATTCAACAAAACCAACCCCAATCAGTAAAAATAAAGAAATGGAATGTATACATACATTTTTAATACATATTGCAATTAAGTACTGTGCTTTTTAGCTATCTCAATTATTGTATTAATTGACGTACAAATAACCTCTACTATTGAAATGTTTGATTGTGTTTGTCGCGCTAGGGTTAAAAGTATAAATACAAATTTCTACGTGTATTAGTTGCCAAGAATTAAAATTTTATTCTGATACAAGATTTTGGACGACATCTATTTGTAATACATATAAATATATATACACACACCTACACATATTGCGATATGTGGGCAGATCATCTGTTGATATAAAAATAGCTTCGCTTATTCTTTGGTTTAGCTACATACTTCAGTCTCCATCGAGATATAAAATATATTATACGAATTGTTGACAATGTCGTGGATTTAATATTTTTGTATCATGTGAAGATTTCAGCACTGCCAATAACGTAAAAAATATGTGAGATAATCATATTGCCGCATGAAAGAAATTAACGAATCGTACTTTATTGATCTCAAATATTTGGGGGTTTTTTTTATTATACATTTCTCAGAATACATCAATTATGCGTAGTCGCTCTCTTAATATCGAACACCTTTCCAGAAATCAAGCTAAACAGTTGACCGTCGTAGCACACCTGCACATGCCCTCGGTTATATTAGAATATTAAACTCGGTCTAACAGTTGTAATATTAAACCCTACCTTATTGCATAATAGACTTTCATTTTTAACGGATACCCCTTCGTCAAAGTCAGTTTGTTATTATAGTGATGCACTCCATTTTTTATCGCTTTAAACACGAAAAAAAATGGTTTACGATTCAGCGATACTTAAACTACTTCTATAGCTTCGATCTTGAGATCTTCAAAATATCATTTTCGGGTAACAGCTTCATTCAATAACAACTAAATACTTCAATCAGTCGAGATACGTTGTTAATAAATTCTATCTCAGAGGAAATTCAAAACGCAAATCGATTTCCAAGAAAGTAAGTTTCATAGTTTGTTATTGTTTTCTTGATACCTAGAACTTAATGCCGGTAAATTGAAAACAGAGCATCTTATGTAAACGTTTTTGCTTGAATTGAAACGAAAATATATTATTTTCAAGAAATGGCTATCGTTATGATTCTGCGAGGAATAAATTTCACTTATTTTTAACATTGATGAAAAAATTTAAGTTCAATTTTCATCAATATCCGCTATGAACCAGCGTTGCGGAGTCGGAGGTAAAAAAACGAGCGACTCCGATTACTTTTTCTATAGAGTGAATTTTTACATTTCTACGTGTATTAATGTACTTGTTTCATTTTTATTTATGCCTATAATATCTTCTTGTCCTGCAATACACATGTATATATTATATGTTTAATATGAAAAATTTGGCTGTTTGCCGGATTGGTTGTTGGTATTAAATTTGAAGACCAATTACACATAAATAGGAAAGGTAGGGAATGACAAAATTAGACTTTTTTTAGTCGTAATCTGAATCCCAATCGAAGTCGGAGTCGGGTTGTTGGTCTATGTCGGAGTCTCGCTTTTTTTTACGACTCCACACCCTATAAACTATATATTCAACGCTATTTTTTTACTCAAAACATATCTTACCTAGCGCATTGAACCGGTTGAACGCCACGGTTTAGTAAATAGCTTTGTATTTTATAATATGTATTAATTTCCAAATTAATCTGGAGCATATAAATATGTGTTCATAATGTCTTCCGGGAACACTATTGCGTATAACTCTCTCAGAAATTTCTTATAAAGTAAATGGTACCAACCAACGAATGCAACTACAAACCGAAAAGCAGAATGGCGACAAAGGTGACTAACGCCAACCTTTTGATATAATTATACCAGAGTATATAAAATATTAATCTTTTTTTTTACCGTGTCTGCTTCCAATTTGGAGCATATGGAATCTTAATTTACGTACCTCAACAAAAGTTTTCGTACAAGAGCTGCTTCTAACTCAGTTTGCTCAACCTCCATTTTTCGAAGAGATTAGTGATAGAAGGATAGGGCTAAGAGAGGACAAGCGTTCGGTTATTCAAGTACACGAATGGCCTTTTACTTAAACAATATAACTTTTATATTCTGCAGATAAATTCTCAGATAAGATTTCTCAACGCCCCGTATGAACATCGTATAATATTATGATTATTTTTTGCCAATATTTTGACTCTATATCAATTATTGATCTCTGCAGTATTACATATCTATATTAATGACTTAAGTACATCCGAAGTGCAATTATCGGTTACTCATTCTGGCATAATGCACTCTTTGAGTGAATGTACAGTGGAACCCCGATTCTTCGTTTTTCAAGGGACAAAGAAAAGAACGATAAGCCATAACTTTGTTCATTTTAGTTGAAAATGAACACTGACCGACTCTGCGATACGACTGAACAGTATGTACTTAGGTGTTATGTAGGTGAGTCATCAGCGGAAGCATGATATGATATCGTAACAACCAGACGACGCTTGCAGACTTGCAGTGTCTGTCTCTGTGTTTTTTCACAATAGTTTTATAGATGAAACTAAACAATAGATCCGGGTGAAATTTGCGGCCGAATGGGGTTGTGCGTACTTCTGTGTGGAATGACAAATGTTCGACAAAAACTATCAAACCGGGTATTATTTGTGATGCGACCGTAATATTTTTACAATACGTTGAGGAAAACGATGTATAGATTGGGGAACGGTGAATGCAGGACCATTCATAGCTCAAAACCAAAGTGTTAAGTGAACAAATCTGATATTTTTAGTTTGTTAAAAAATAACGTACATATTTCAACAGTGATTCTAAAACTTTAATGATATTTGTTTAATATTTATTTGCTTTCAGCTTACACACTTGTCAGTTAAAAAAAAAACTTGTAAATTACTGTAAGCGAAAAGATTATGTACCTACACATTTTGTAAAATGCTTCCTGGAAGCGTCAGCTGTTTTTTTATTGTATTTCTATTTACATATTATCAGTATTTGTAAGACGAAAGATAAAGCTGCCCTTGATATTTTGTGTTACGTCGCAGCAGACAGTTGTAGGGCTTGCTATTTTACTTGGGCCTACGAGATGACCTTTCTTTTTGTACACGTGATTTGCACGTTCTCGATTTAGGCTTTGTAACGTGTACATCAGTGGCTCTCAAGAAGCGCAATGAAAGCACGTGTGAAAAGTTATCTATTTCTGGTGAATAGCATTGTCCAAATAAATCTCCAGCTGATTCTTGCAACTTCTGACATCTTGTAATTCATCTGACGTAAATGGCAAGTTCTAACATTATCCATACACGAAAGTCGAATCAATCATCATATTATATGCTGGTAGAAGTGAAAAATGTTAGATACTGCACGGAGAGAAATACTATCTATCGGTTTATAATTTTCTCAAAATAAAGTGTTAATTAATCGATATTAAAAGAACTTGCCGATATTTTCATTTTTAAAACAAATACAAAGAAATATTATTTATTAATAATGATTCAATTTGGCGAAAAATGTCATTTAAATTCACTGCTTTTCTGCGATCTGCGGTCGAGTGTTCTACGTCTTTGACTTCGGTTGCAGTGCGTTGCTCACGGGTTTGATTCCCAATGTGGACAGCTTTATACATAGATTTTTCAATAGATTTATGCATTTCAGTTCGAAGGCATGGATGTCTGTGATGTCTAGAACTATTTTCGACCGATTCAATCCAAAAAGCGGGTCTTGCGAGAACGTTTGACTAACCACTAGCCTGACTACCCCTATCTTATCCTTCTATCAATACTTTCTTCGAAAAATAGAGGTTGATCAATTGAGTAACGGCAGTTCTCTGTTGAGATAATCTCCATTAACCCGATAATCGCGCTGGACATGTTTACATGCCCATGACGTTTTCTCGTATTTCCGGCCAAACTAGAAGAAAACACTTGTGACCTTTAGGTAGAGAAATTAGGCAACAGATCATGAAAATGTCAAGTAGAATACAAGGAAATATATTTTTGAAAATAGCTCTCGATATTCAGCCTTTCGAATTTGAGCTTACGCAGCATTAATCGTCAGTCCTGTGTATTACACATACGTATGCGGCTACACGCTTGCTTGTGTGCGTGTTAGTGGTGTATTAATATATAAGTCGTAGATTGAATATTTTGAAGCTTCTTCATATTTTTCGATTTGTTTTAGCGAAAATGCGACGAGCTTAGTTTACTTCTTGATGTATTTGGGATAACATATCAATATTTCACATAATTCACCAATTTTCACTGTTGAAATTGATCTATTTTTAGCCATATTGAGCGAAAGCGGCTCGCGCTGTAAGGGTTAAGTGTCTATACGATTTTTTTATCGTTCTTTCAGTTTCTTCTGTTACATTAATTAAATGGTCATATTTCACATAGTATATATTTCTACCATAAAAAAAGTTGCTTTTAAGAATTACGCCAATAAGAATTATGTACGCAATCATATATTTCTTTTGTATGTGCACTTTTCTTTTGGTCAGTTTTTTTTGAGTTCTATTTAAATACCATTATTAGACTTCGGGCCACGGTTGTACTTCCTCTGACAAACGTGTGAATTCACTCACTGAAATAATGCACCGTATTTAACTTAAAATACCTGTGAAATATTACAGGATAGTAATGAAATCTCATAATTCGTTTTTGTTTATAAATTTAATAAACCGATCGGTTCACTGACCTCTTTATCGAACCTATTTGTTTTGCTTTTTGCTTTCGAATGTGTAATATAAATGATTTAGTGTCACAACTTCTTGATATAATTATTATATTGAATAGTGAAAATGCTCAGATTATGTTAAAAACAAAAATATTTACCATTCCTAAATTATCAAAGACTTAGACGCAATATTGACTATATAATTTCTAACATTACAATAAAATTGATATCTTTTTTTATTCCACCGGTTTATAATTTTTTTTTAACAATAAAAATAAAAGTAATATATTTTTAGTACTTTTCCACAATTCCAGTATTAATTAATGCTAATGCGACGATTTAATTAATAGAATGTACCATTAAGTAATAGTGATTTCAATTCTTGTCAAAAAAATGATTGAAGATTCTTCAATTGATGAAACATTTTAATAATCAATTATGTCTGTTCCTAATATAAAGCATAACGACGGTATTTTGACCAATTGATGTAACCCTCAAAATTGAAATTGTTCAGGAGAGAGTTAGAACTGTTTTTATCGAAAACATTATACGGTGAATTGCGTTATGAATCTTTGAAATGCACTTCTGTAAATTCTCACGTTTGCAGATACGGGATTATATGTAAGGAGTGTCGATATAATATTGGCTTACATCAAGTGGGCTGGGTCAGAATTTTTAAACCTAAAACCAATGTAAAATGATGTTTCCCTTCCAAAAAGTGGTCAATTTATTTTTCTAATTTACGTCATTTGGCCCAGAGTTGCTATGTCGTCTTTAAAATGGATCCAATCATAAACTCTAGAGTTAAATCAATTGGCCAAAACACCGTCGAATTATGAACTCCTAATGTAGGCAATAGAAGTTGCTCCTATTGTTATTCAAACGCTCGATCACTCTTTTTTCAAGAAAAGCCAAGACAGATGGTGAAGCTAGAACAGGGCTATCAATTAGTTAACCGTCCTCGTTACGCTCTGTTTTTAGGATAGGACGGGAGGGACATTTTATAAATACATCCCTCCGAACACAAATCCATATATCTGATGAAAATCAATCGATATAAGTGTCAGCACTGGAATTCGAACCTGTCACCGCTCTCTATAGACCCAGTTCGACAACTAAATAGTTTAAGAAAATAAAAATATTAATCCTTAGCGAACGATAATGAATGAATGATATTATACATATTCCAAGCGATCCACACTGCCATTTTATTTTTGTTGCATATTATCGCTGTTCAATAAGTCTAAAAAATGTTATACACTTATTCAATTTATTTTTGTTTAATCTAAAACTTTTGTTTTAATAATAATTGGAGTTATTGAGATTTTGTACACTTTCATGTATTTTGAATGCATGGAAGTACATGGAAGTACATTAAATACATGGAAGTGTACAAAATCTCAATAACTCAAATTTGATATTGAAATTCCATCAAGTCCCCTCAGTCGATGTCTTAAATTAATAATAATTATGGTAGAATATGAATAAAGTTGTTTCATTGTGTCATAAAATGTAATGGAATTGATAACAGTATATATAATTAAATTACTCTACTTTCCTTCTATAAAGTATAATATCAGTTTTCGATGTCCACTTAAAGTCTCCCGTACCAATGAACTCTCTCATACCCATTCACGCAACTATTCTACCCATAATTCATACCGTATCTAAGTGATATTTGGAAGTAGAGTCTTTGTCTATGCATAATTCTCATTATCATGTGGTCAAATAAATTACTGTTCCACTTTCAAATCGGCCACCCATCACCGCCGGAGTAAAACGGATATCACCACATCACTCGGTTGCGCTACTATCTCTGTGAAATATGTCACATTGAACCAATCTGACCTGCCGCCGCTTTATTTTCGACTCAATCTAATATTCGATCTCGGGTCACTGCCACTAGTTTTTGGATGACTTCGCCACATCTCCCATTTGTCTTATCCTCATTCCGTGACCCGTTTCGCATATCGCAACCGTGATTAATTCTAAGTGAATTTATCACTCTTGGGAATGATACATTGTCTGGTCACTTCATTTCGGTTCGAACTGACAATTACTACATTATCATGCCACTTCTTCTGTTGAATTTTAATTCAACCTATTCTCGCTAAATTGATTGGTTTCATTTATTTGTGTAAGTAACTCGACTTTTCAAATTATGTATTTTTTGTGATTTACCATAGATTATCTGTATTGGCATTATTACTAAGTTTAACTTGAGCTTAGTACGTTGGCAAAATATTTTTTTTGACTTCAGCGTAGGGTTGCCAGATTGTATCCAAAAGAAGAACATGTCCTCCAATTCAAATTGTTCAATAATCGAATCGTTAAAATTGATATTTTTTTTATGTTGCACCGACTGTTGTTGCACGGAGTGCAATTCTCCATTTTGGTATAACATCTGTAAATCCATTTTGTCCGCCTCGAATCCGTTTCATGTGAATGCAAATGAAGACTATTTTTACTGTATCTATCTATAATATATTTATTTTGCTTTAAATTAAAATAAATTTAAGACAAGATATTACTTATATTGTTCGATATATTCTGATAAATACTTGAATTATTGATATTGATTTTACAAAAATCTTTATTTACATTAGTGCTTTTTTGCATATTGTAAGTTGTAAGATATAATATCATATAAAAAAAGGTAGAATAATCAAAGTTGATTTGACTGTGTTCAGCAATATTGTTAAAATAACATTATTGACTTATTTAATTGTTTTTCATTTAAAATGTACTCTATTTTTCAATCCGGTAACCCTAGTAATCGCTCTCCCTTCCTCCCCGTTTTTAGGATCGGGTTGTTCGAATGGAATAAATACATATCTAACATTCTTGCATTGTAACACAATATATTGAAAAATCAATTCATGAATGTGTCCAATCGCACCCGTGGACACTGCTACCAGATACAGGCCCAGCTGTGCTTGATATTGTATGTTTAGACTTGGAAACGAACCTATTAATTTTATAAATACGGTAAATCCGTACCATCCCGGTCACTGACAGAGACAGTTGACTGAATTAAACGTAATGAGCCAAGATGGCGTGCCTACTTGATGTGTCGTAAATATGTATCCGAATTGTATTTCACGTCTCCACACTCCTGCGGTGTTTGCCGGTAGCCATTGTGTGGTCGATTAGCATTGTCTGTCAATCAGAGTCAATCGGCCCGCTTTGGCTCAATCGACGTCTCTTCTAAGGCCTCTCTCCATTCATTATGCAGAGAAGATCTCGACGTGACGTCACTTATTTCGTTTGAGCTCTTCTTGTAATCAAAACCAGCTAATTACTAAGGCCGCGTGCAGCATCCCCTTTCGACGTGTTTTCCAAGAAGACCCCAGATACTCCATACCGCTCGTCCAAAGCAAAATAAATGCAATAAAATTTACAGCTGCTTTTTATTTTTCGCTGCCTGGCTCTTTCAGCTCGGCCGGTTAGTGGTTAGGCCAACATGCAAATGTGGTCCTATAAAGCAGGATGCTGAACACATCATATGGGAGTGTCATTTAATGCATGAAGAAAGGGAAGAGCTGCGCAATTCGGTCCAACCTTGGTGGCGAATAAGGCAAAAGACGACTTAAAAAAAATTTCAGCATCATACGGAGAGCGAGTAGACCTCAACTCACAACACATCCAATTTACATTGTATCATCATTAACGGTTTTATTCGGACAATTGAAATTGAGGTATTTTACTCCATCTATGAAAGTGTTTTTTTTAACCTCTTCTAAGTCAGGGATCACTTTTGATCATAAGTAATTTAAAATTTCGGAACACCAAAATCACTTATGTCGGAAAATTAATAATACAAATTTGCAAATATACCATATATTCCACATTATACAGATTCAATTTTACATAATATTAAAAATAATACCTACCAATTATTAATAACAACTATGGATTAATTTGTGAAAGGTTAATCAAACGAATATATATTATACAATAAAAACACAAATTAATCAATCTATTACAAGAAGATTGTTTTAGAATCACTGATCCATTATCTGAACTTTTAAATTATTGATATCAGTATGTAATCCAACATCACTGTCGTATTCTTACTAATGATGTCGTAGATTTTTTTGAATCAATAAACTTTCGAATATATTTTGGGAACTCTGTTCAGTGTTTCCAGTACATACGAGGGAATGTCATAAAATAGCGATATCGTTTTATTTAATTTATGTAAACCGCGAGCTGCCAACCTTCATCGAGTCGACGCCTTAGGTTTGGACGTAAGTGAATATTGATGCTTGTCATTTATTCTCATTTTTTTGCTTATATTTAAACTATTTCCGATATATCTGTCATATTAGAGTAGATGTAGATGTTTTTTTTTATACAAAACTATAGTTGCGACATATGTTTAGTATAATAAATTCATATGTGCCCAAAAACGTTTTACTAATGTGACAAATGGTAAAACAGCGAATGGCCGTTACGCCAATCATGTTTAATGCCCAATTGCTCAAATAAACTCGAGGAGAATAAACAAAGGAATCCGAAATCTACACGAGAAGAAAGGACTACGAATATCCATGCTCAAGAACAAAGTCAATCAAATGTTAAATTGAAACAAATAAACATAATCGTCGTTTTTTTGACCAATTGATGTAACCCTAAAAAAATACGAAAATGAGTTAATGATTCGATCTCATTTTAAAGACGACAGAGCAGGTCTCGGCCAAATGATGTAAATTAAAAAAATAAATTTAACACTTTTGGGAAGAGAAACATCAATTTACATTGGCTTTAGGTTTAAAAATTTTGACCCGGCCACTTGATGTAAACCGCTATTATATCGACACTCCCGACGTATAACTCCGTATTTGCAAACATGAGAATTTATAGGAGTGCATTTCAAAGATTCATAACGAAAACTCACCATAATATAATGTTTTCGATACAAACCGTTTTTACTCTCTCCTGAACAATTTCAATTTTCAGGGTTACATCAATTAGCCAAAAACTGTAACGCCGTATGAACATGGCAGGAATTGATCTCGGGAATTTCTAATCAATCATCCATTCTGAATCTGCTATCCATTTTTAAGGGGAAACGAAATAATTTGTACCAATATTATCATTTTTACCGATGAAAACAATTATATTATACTTTTATAAGTCGATGTTTTCTATCAGCATATATAATTTAAAAATTTTCGGAAGAAAACCAAACTTTTTGGAACCGTAGCGCGATGGTGTGGGGGCGCCATTGAAGGCTGCGCGTTACGTAAAAAAGGTCGGCCTGCCCAATTTTCAAAACTTTTGTCGTTTTGTGTTACTAGTCACTTAAAATATACTCAGAAATGCGTGTCATCGTCGTTACTATTTTATCTCGCCATTTTGTAACCATTATTACAAATCAATTACAGACATTCGATATTTTTCTTTGTTTTTTTTAAATTAAAATTTTTAATTGCACTACAGCTGACGCCAATGCGCCATAAATTTATACAGTAAAATAATAATAATTAATGATATCTTCTCAGCAAATAAACACAGGGATGCAATACCAGACGAATATACCAATATTTCATTGTAAATACCAGTTTTGCAAATTTTACTGGTATATTTTCGATGAATTCGGCGGTAATTTTGTTGAAATTCATTTTTTTGTTAATGTATTACCTTATAAATAAATAACCTTTACAGTTAGTCTGAATATGTTTCTTAAAGAGGAGAAACACATGTCACAATTAGTAACACACACCGTGAAATAACTAAGTTATCAATTTTTATTTTTTACTAGAGAGTATCCGGCATGCGTTGCAATGCCACTCAGAAAGAAAGGATTTGTGCTTTAATTATGTTTATTGAAATGCTTTTGTATGCACAATATTTTTGTTTCCGTCTGGTGCGTACACGAATAAATCTGAAGATTTTTACGAGATGTCGCTGTTCGTACATATTTATTCTTTTTTTTGTTCAGAAACCTTCACGGGTGTGCGCACAACAACTCACCAAAGTGTCATCGAAACCGGATGAATGGTACAGGAACACATAGAGGACAAACAAACAAACATTCATTTTTATATATAAAAAGATTCATATTACAACAATGAACAAAAAAAATTACGGTCGTCGGCGTAAAAGGTTCATCTTCATATGCCATTAAAAATGCTAGAAACTGTAAATCTTTGTTGGATCTTCGTGTGAATGAGTCAGAATGTACAAAAGCCTTCTCAGATTCATTGCGAATTAGACGAACGGTCATTAAATAATTGTACCGTATTGTATTGTTTTACCAATGTATTGATAAAACATTCGATATCACGGTTTCGGTTATACCAGTATTGCAATCCCTAACTGTCATAGTCATCAGCCCCTGTCAATCCACATCTGGACGATAGCCTCTCGTCTACAACGCATTCGGTCCAGTGGACGATAGTGCATTGTTAACATAAAATTTCCGTCAAGCTCTGTATTGGAATAGGGAACGAAGAATTTTTGGCTTTTGTTTATACAACATATGTGATATTGAAAAGTTTGTCCCCAAATTTTCCACCACTTTAAGATCTCTTTGACGCCCGAGATCTCGAGTACCATGTAGGTGCTTCAAAGTTTTCACAGCGGCAAAATTTACTTTAGCATGTCAACACATATGTTTGCACTCAACTCGAGATGTATTATTTTCGTGCACAAGCTAGGTCATTTTTTCTCGGCTAGATAGCGTCAACTTTACTTCTAATTCTATATTGTCTAGTTGTGTTTGCTATTAATCTTTATTGAAAAACATTGAAAGATTGTATATAATAAAACACTTGACAATGATCACTATCTTATATGTCAAGCCGGTTCTGTTGTTCATTTTAGATTCGAAATATTGTATGCTAGTTTCATTTTCTGGTATTCGATATGATGAACATATTTTTTTTTCGTTTCAGAGTGGAGGATCCCGGCCTTGGGCTGACCCGCCGCATGGCAGCCCCGCGGGCGCGGCGCGTGCACGCTGAGCCCCCCCCAAGGGCGCCACCCGCGCGCCCTGCACCCCCAGCCGCAGTCAGTCTCCTCCGCGCGAGGAGCCACCGTCTCACGCAGCACCTCAAGGAATGGATCGCGGAGGGGAAGCGGCCTCAGGTCATCCCCAGCCGCTCCGCGCCCTACTGAACGCCCCGTCTCGGGAGGGGAACTCCGAACTTGCAGACGACGACGCCCTTCTGCGTTCCGGTGCCAAGCCTGCCTCTTCGCTTAAAAATGGCGGAAGGAAAGGAGAGGATCGGCACCGAGGGAGAAGGGAGCCCGCAGCCAGAGATCCGCTCAAAGGCTTCGTCACAGAGGACGACGGCTCCGCCCGGGAGAACGTCCGTCTGCTGGGAAGCGAGGTCCGCGGGGACCGCTCGCTCCCCGGTGCCATGAGTGATCGGGAAAAACGGCTCGCTGCTTTAAAGCTGCCATTGAAAGGGATCACCGCAGACAGACCTCTTTCAGAAAATATTCGACACGCGGGAAAAGAGAGCAAAAGTAACGAGAGCCGAGCGTCAAGTAAGCACGGCGACCAGGAGAAGCGACGCGCTCCTTTGAAGTTGCCTATGACCGGCGTCAGCGCGGTCGAAGGCGATGACGAGTGCCTTCTGCCCAAGAGCAACGGGTGTGTTGTAGAAAATAAACAGTACGTTAAACAAAATGGTGCCGCGTTACACAGTATTCGCGAAGTGGAATTTGACGATTCTTGTGCGAAATCGAAACCCCGCGCCGCGAATGCGCGCCAAGATAGTGTAGATAGTATATTAAAACCTAAAAGTATAGTGAAAACCCCGTCTGATCAAAATCACGGCCACCGGAGAGTGTCTCTCAAGAGTGATCAGGCGCGGAGCCCCAAGAGTAGAGGAATAGTGAAATCGGATTCGGTGGACAGCGACAAGCCCGTTTTGCACGTTCAGTTTCATAACGGATGCGCCGACGGCTCGGTGACGACGGGACCGGCGCGGGAGGCTCGCTCCAGCCCGGCTTCGAGCATCGAAGATTCGTCGGCGGACGGAGCGAGCGGAAGCAGCAGCAGCTCGGAAGACAACTCTTCTCTGGGTCTGGCGGAGGCCCGCCCTCCGGACGGAGGATGGGGATGGGTCGTAGTGTTCGCCACTTTCATGGTCAATTTGATCGCCGACGGCATAGCGTTCAGTTTCGGCGTCATGTACGTCAATTTCTTGGAGTATTTCGGTGAAGGAAAAGCCAAGACTGCGTGGATCGGAAGCGTCTTCATGGCTATGCCTCTGCTATCCGGACCGATCGCCAGTTTTTTGACTGACAGATACGGCTGCCGGCGGATGTGCATCGTGGGGTCCGTTCTGGCTTGCATAGGGTTCGTCTTGTCGGCGTTCACGACTAATATGGAAACGCTCTTTATTACGTTTGGAATCGTGTCCGGTTTCGGACTGAGTCTGTGCTACGTGGCGGCAGTCGTTATCGTCGCTTATTACTTTGAGAAGAAACGCTCTCTGGCCACTGGACTTTCAGTGTGCGGAAGTGGAATCGGAACTTTTATATTTGCACCTTTAACCCAAATGTTGCTTGAAAAGTATGGTTGGAGAGGTACGACTCTCATTCTTGCCGGATTCTTCTTAAATATATCTGTTTGCGGAGCCTTAATGAGAGATCTGGCATGGACTGCGATAATGGCCAAAGCTAAAGCGCAAGACAGGAAAAGATCACGAGAGCAAAAGAGATTAAAACGTTACGGCTCTTCAGCTGACTCGTTTTCGGATAGCAAAAGTACCAACACAGTCGGCACCGCTTCCGCTCCACCTGCCGGAGAAATAGTCGCCGTAGGCGAATCTTCTGAAACGAATACAAGGCAGTTTAGTTCTTTAGTCAATTTACCGACATACGTCAATAACGGAGAAAATGTGCCTGTCGAAGTCTTGGAACTCTTGGCAACTCACAAAAACGTGTACAACGTCTTGATGCAGAACTATCCGAGCATGTTGGTCTCGTCGCGAAGCTTCAGCGACAGCGGACGGTTGAACGAGACCGGCTCGAAACGAGGATCGATGAAGGACACGGCCAGGCCCATCAACCGATCTCCCCTTCGCTTGAACCAGACGCCGGCTGTGCCTATCGTGCGACCGACGACCGCGTACTTAAAAGATTTGAGAATCCATCGGCACTCCTTGACCTACCGCGGGGCGATGTTAAATATTAATCGATACCGTCTCCGCGCTTCTTCCTGTCCAAATATTTATAGGAACTCGATGACAACAATCGCAAAAGAAAAACAGGACGTCTGCGCAGGGATGTGGGAGTTCTGGGACGTGATAGTGGACATGTTTGACTTCTCTCACTTTGCCAATCCACACTTTCTGCTGTTCGCAATCTCCAATTTCCTGCTGTACGCTTGGTACGACGTGCCTTATGTCTACATCACGGATTACGCAGTCGAGATGGGATACACTGAGACTGATGCCTCGATGCTCATATCTGTTATTGGCATTGTCAACATGGTCGGGGAGGTAATTACATTCCAATACCATTTTATTTTATTTCAGCATGCTTAGTTTTCTTAATCCTTTCGATTGTTAAGAGTTTGTATACTAAAAAAAACTTTAATGTGAAAAAACAACAATCTCTTCACAAATATTGTTGTGTGAAAACGGCAAATTTGTTGATTCATTCTTGGCTCTTTAACCCTCACAGCGCGAGCCGTTTTCGTATATGTTTTTATTTTCAGTCAACTGATCTGTTAAAACGCTCACTATTTCTAAAAGTAGATCAACAGTAAAAAATGGAGAATTATGTGAAATATATATCAGTTATCGCAAATACATCAAGAAGTAAACTAAAGTCGTCGCATTTTCGCTAAAATAAATCGAAGCAAATGAAGAAGTTGGACAATATTTATGTTGGACTGAATTCACACGTTTGTCAGAGGAAGTACAACCGTGGCCCGGAGTCTAATAATGGTATTTAAATAGAATACAAAAAAACTGAATAAAAGGCAGCGGGAGCATTCTGAGATTGTAATCAAAAAATCTTTTAAGAAAAGTGCACATACAAAAGAAATATATGATTTCGTACATAATACATCGGCGTAATTCTTATAAGCAACTTTTTTATGGTAGAAATATATACTATGTGAAATACGATCATTTAATTAATGTACCGGAAGAAAGTGATTCGATAAAAAAAGCGTATGGACATTTAACCATACAGCGCGAGCCGCTTTCGCACGAATTTATTTTCAGTCAATTGATCTGTTAAAACGCTCACTATGGCTAAAAATAGATCAATTTCAACAATAAAAATTGGAGAATTATGTGAAATATATATCAGTTATCCCAAATACATCAAGAAGTAAACTAAAGTCGTCGCATTTTCGTTAAAATAGATCGAAGCAAATGAAGAAGTTGGATAATATTTAATCTACGACTTTCCAAGCAAAATGGCTGCGACCAGTATTCATATACACTGCCAACACTTTCACAAACAAGCGCGTAGCCGCATAAGTATGTGTAATACATAGGGCTGACGATTAATGCTGCTTATCGGCAGTTCAAAGCTTAAATTGAAAAGATTGAATATCGAGAGCTCTTTTCAAAAATAGATTTCCTCGTGTTCTACTTGACATTTTCATGATCTGTTGCCTAATTTCTCTAACTAAAGGTTTGAAATATTTTTTAAAGCATATATCCACACGTGCCCCTTCTAGTTTGGCCGGAAATACGAGATAAAGTCTTGGACGCTGGACATGTTTACATGTACATGTCCAGCGTGTTCATCAGGTTAAAATGCGTAAAATGGCTAAGCTTCATATAAATGGACGAATGAGTACCGTTTTATGTCATGGTATGAAACTTTTTGGAGCAACCTGTATTGTCATTATATGAAATTTACATCGTATTTGCAATCTTTCAGATATTCCTCGGCTGGGCAGGAGATTGGGAGTGGGTCAATGCGAGTGTGGTGTACGCCTGCTGCATGCTCTTCTGTGGAATAGTCACCGCTATTGTGCCGCTGCTGACCTCGTACATGGCTCTATGCGCGGCCTCCGGTGCTTTCGGCCTCTTCATAGCGGCCAATTACTCCCTCACCAGCATTATCCTCGTGGAGCTCATCACCCTGGAGAACTTCACTAATGCTTATGGACTGCTGCTGCTCGTGCAGGGTGTCGCTAATTTGATCGGGCCTCCTTTGGCCGGTGAGAAGATTTCAATTTTATTAGGATTTTTAATATTTTTAATTGCATTCTAAAATATCAGAGAAATGTTTCACCAAACAAATATTTTATGTTACATTATATGAAAAACACTTCATCATGAAATTCGGGATAGTATGAATAATATACTGGAAAATGTGATGGTTTTAAGGCTGGGGTCAGATTGAAGGGAACAAAGGGTAGACTGCTCAGCATATAAGTGGCCATCCAGTTGTGGATTTGAAGTTAAGACGATAGTTTTTTAAGAATAGTGTAAATAGTTGCATTTACAAATGTTCAAGATGATAAAAAATAGAACTATTAGATACATCCTATAAACCAGTGGTCACGAAACTTTTTGAGAAACGTGCTGGATTGAATATTTTAAAAACTTGGGAGGCCGGACGACAAATAAATTCTTGTTGCAATCCAATTGTAATATCAATTTATTCTGTTATATTTTGTTTTATATAAATTATGGAAGTAATTGCCATAAGAAACCTCAAATAAAGCAATCACTACTAATCCACTTCAAGTAATCACAAATATCATGCGATGTGTACTCTGCAATCTTTGAAATACAACTGAATACTTTCGATTGGGGTTATTATATGGACATTTATATTGTTCTATTTTGCCTGCACTACATTCTTAGAATTTCAATAAATTTTCGAGTAAGTGAACATCTGGTCGCCTCCAACAATACATTTTATACGGAACTTCTTTTACTTTCGGTCAACTACCTGATACCCTCATACCAATTGATGAATTGAAATAAATAGTTGTCATGAATTCACAACCAAATCATGAAATTTTATGAAATTAATATTTCCTATATGAATAATATATATACAAAATTCGGGAAATTTATGGAGGGCCGGATGAAAATCTTTGGTGGGCTGTAGTTTGGTGAATGCTGTTTTAAACACCCAAAGATTGTCAATTGGTCAGTATAACTATGTATACAAAGGTTTGGGAGGATGTTAAAAATTTTAAGAATATTATCTTATTCGGATCAAATCTTTTGAAACCACCTAATTTGATCGAGCTTTGTATCACAAATTATCTATAGAAATATATTTTTCTGCATTGAACAGCCATCTAGTCGCTTTTCATCATAATCATGTCCGACTGCATGTTTACATAAAAATAAATCTTCTGACTTCGATCTGTGTTTTCATTTTCCAGGTTGGATATACGACGTCACCGGAACATACGAGCTATCTTTCTATATTGCCGGCTTCTTCATATCCTTGTCTGGTCTGTTCCTTCTCATTCTTCCTGCGACCAGGCGACTCAAACTGTACCGATCGCTGCGGCGGAGGGAGACCGCGTCAGCTTCCATTTCGAGCATCGAAGACAACAACTGCGTCGTCACAGCTAACAACATCCACGACAAGGACAAGAATTGCCGGATTTTTGTGTAATCTAGTTCAAAATATGGCTGGTGCTAGAAACAAACAGTTACTATCAGTGGTGGATAGAATTAAATAATCGTATGAAGGTTTTAAATTCTATTTGTCTCATGCTTATTCATCAAAATTAAAGCCTATGTAAGGTCAACCAATGACACATTCAATGAAAGCTAAAAGCAACCTAATATTTTTTTTGTGAGCTAAATACATGAAATATTATAGATTTCTGTTTTACCATATATATTTCATATTGTACATTCACTACATAGCAGCGTTTTCTACAAAGTCAGTTAAATATTTGCAAAATTCGTTAATATTTTGAAGCTATTAATTATGGTTAATATATCTCTATTATTCAACTGATTCTTTCTCTTTAATGGGAAAAATCAAACTTAAATTAACCTAACCTAACCAAACCTTACCCATCCTATTACCGGATTGAGTATCAATATAGTATTAACACATTGGTTATGTTTAAATTCGTGCTAACGTCTAAGGCAAAACGGAATAAAGAAAATTATGATTTTTAGTAATCTCAAGGTAGTCATTGTGTTGATAGCAATCAAAGATCTATTAGCAATTTAAAAAACCTAACCTAACTTAACAACAGACATGAAAACGAACAATCTAATCTTGATTTCTTTAAAACGCATGACTATTGATAGGTGACAATGATTGTGATAGTCTTATCGTTGAGTAGATGTTTGGAAATAATTTTGAAGCACAAACAATCACTCACTTTACTCATGAAAAACAATATCTTTATTGATTTATTATAAATATTCTATTATACAAGGCTTATTATTTTGTAGGCCTTGCTTAAACACAATCTTAATTAATCCCTATTTATAATAATTGAAACAATTAACATATTTTTATATTGTCCACCTCTGATATCGATTCTTTTACCAGCCATTCTTTAATGTATCGCTCGGTGTGTGTTCCGTTATGTTATGTGACGTAATTCCAACATAAAACCTTGCGAAAGATGATCCCATGCAATAATTAATAACAAATGATATTATATTGAAATTTCTTTCGTTTCGCTCGATGAAATGATTGTGATATAACGGAAATGATGGGTTTTTTTAGTAATATGTAAGTAGTCAAATGTAGTTTTAGACATCTTGCCATCATCTAATTTAAAAAATTGGTTTGTTTAACACGAGACGTGCAGCGCTCGAATTAATCACCTCCGAACACTTTATCTCTCTCTCTCTCAATGTGTTGTATTTGTGTATAACCAAATATTTTAATTATTATTTTATTAAATATAATTTTTTTATGACATTTTGACAAACAAATCTCTTGTATCTAAATTATTGTTTTAAAATGGTGTCCGGTTCCTAAAACGATTGTCTGCATTACCATCGCACATCCCGTAAGAATTGTACAGTGGTGGGTCTGCAGGAATAAAAGTAAAAATAATCAAGATGTAATAAAAACAATGATTGTGATGATGACAGTGTATCTCACATCCACGTTCGCATAAAACACATCGGAATTTTATTAATATAAATATTTTTACACTATCAATAATAAAACAGGAACAATCATCTTAGACTGGAGGGAGTGCAGCCCCGAAGCCCTTAGGGATGTGACTCCATTGATCTTAATTCAATATCAAGAATATACATTATTAGAGATTTAAAATAATAGTCTGACACATAATAATTATGACTTGCTAATTTTTTATGGTATTTGGTATCGTTTTTGGAACTGTACACCTTAAATCAAAGAATAGTAATTATTTATCCAGTTAACCATTCCACATTTTCGTAGAATGGTTTTTAATGCGACAATTGATACACGTACACTTATTTATGTTAATAATTTCTCATTGGTGTTGTTGTACTGTTATTTATTTCAAATGTATATATTTTTTACGTGTAAGAAATTTACCACAGAGTATTTAAAATAAAGTAACAAACGCCATCTTGCTCGATGGTTATTACTTCAAAGTTTTTAATTTAATATTCAGATTCTTTGAAAATGGTGAGATATGAAAATTCCTTAATAATAAATAACATTATTATTACTGTTGTGTTGAAAAAATTATGTGTTTTAGCCAAATAAATTTATTTTTTTAATCTTTTTAGATCATGTAATTATACTGCTTTTTTAAACTCATAATTATTAAGTATCACAAATCATTATTTTTTTACACATCTTATTTATTATACACAGCCAATCAAAGAGGTTCTATGTTTTTTTTTAAATTGATATTTGTAGGTCACCTCATTGCCACCATCTTCCGGAAACTTTTTTGCAGAAACAATAAATCTATCAAAATGTGTAAGGGCTAGTTGCATTTAGTTATTGTGGCACAAATTGCTGTATTCGTAAATGCTGAAATAACTTAACCAAAAGAGTGCTATCTCTAAATTAATATGAAGTAAACATTATTACTTTGAAAGTAGGTATTCGTTTCAATTGTTTTCACTGAATAATTCTTCAATTAGACACATCATTAAGACAATGAATTATAATAATTCAACTCTTTTTAGCTGTTAAAATTCTGTAATAGCCGTAGAATAATTTCAACAAATATGAAACTTAGTGCACAGTAGATTCCATTTAACTAAAAGATATTGGGACAAGAACACCGGCTTTGCTAATTGAGTGAAGTTGTCTACAATGACAAAAAACCCAAAATCTTGGCTTACATAGCAACATATATGCATCAGTTTTGACAGATGAAAATTCTTTGAAGTTGATGGGATTCAAAAATGTTTTGTACTGTCAAATGGTCACGTTTGCACTGATTTCTTTAACGTTTTTAAGATGACTTCGTAGGCTTGCTTTTTTGACTCATATTCCCCCTATAAAATGTTGACAAGTAACGATTCAAGGAATGTTATCTGTACATTACCACAATATAAAAACAACAGTTTTGCTACAAATTCTTGTACAGATGTTTTAACAAATTTATTTATGTATTACTTCAGAGGTTGAGAATAGCTATTGAAATAATTTACACACATACAAGCTTAGAAATTTTTAGTAATAATACTGTAATTGGGACATTCAAACTACTTTTAAAGTGTAGATGTAATTTCACAGACTAATAGCATCATGTCCTAGATCAAAGATCGGTAGACTATGGAAAAACAGTTAAAGAGAATATAAAAAGAGAGCCAAAGAAAAACAAATAATAAACAATTACCCTTCCAAATCACAGAACATTCCTACTTTTCAATTTGTCACATGGACAAATTTGATGATTATTCAAAATGCTGTCATGCAGAAAAAATACTTCACTAATCAATTTATCAATGTTGCAATTCGTTCTCAAAATATTCATATTATATATATTATCTACAGTTGGACTAGAGATGCCGGATACCTGGCTGTGGAAAATTTGGGAAGATTACTTTTTTTCTGTACAATTTTGCACACATGACTTTCTGTCAGATAATAGAGAGTTCAATGAATAATATTTCCTCGAAAATGAGTCAGTGCTTTTTCATTGTAAATCCGCTACATTTAGTCTATAAAGAGATCAGAAGGTTAAGATCAAACAGGTAAAAGATGGCATCTTGCATAATATTAATAATATCAAAAAATAGATCTACAAAATAGCTATTTTTGTTTTGGAAAAAATCTCAAGAAAGCGACACTTTTATAATAATGGTTCAAAGTTCTAATATACAACCAATTCCCTTTTTGCACTAGGGATACATTCCAGAAATTACCAAGCAAAAAAAACTGTTAAAAATAAGGTTCCCTTATATAAATGTGAGATAGGTTCCATAACTTATGAAACTATTTTTATATATTTTATATTTTGGGGTTATTATAAGATAAAACTGCACTAAGCCGTAAACATTTTGTATGTATCAAGAAAAACAATATTGGAGAGAAATTCATTTATTAAATTCAGTAAAAAGGCATTAAAAAATAAAAACCCAGAGATGGAATAAAATCAAAATAGAGCAAGATAAATGTGTCTAAGCAATAACAAGTCAGGCATGAGTCATGAACACCTGCATCTTAAAATTGGACAAGTGGCAAAAATGAAGATTCCAATATTCACACAGGGTCGAAGTGTTTATAAATATATATTTATATTGCTCTTAATATTCTTTTCTTCTTTTACAACTGTGTAAAAGCAAAAAATTCAACGTAAAAAAAATAATTGTTCTGTTTTTTTTTAGACCGTGTTAAAAGGGAATTGAGTGTACTGCACAAAAATTATTTCCATCAACAAAGGTATTAAATCAAAATAAGATAAAGATTGTTCGCAAACATTGAATTTTCATGAAACTAAAGGAACCTGTCGTACATGGAGCATCGTCAACTAATTGATTTTAACTTGTAATCTGCCTGCTATTTCCTGAAATAAATTATTATAAATGAACCCCCCTCTCTGCCTTCCCCAAATGTCGTCCCTGAAGAGACTGAAGATGCTAATAATAATGATTATTTTATAAATTAAAAATTACAATGCACGGAATTACAGCTGACGCCAATAAGCCATGCATTTATACAGTACAGTAATATATTTAAAAATTTAGAACATATAAAAGCGAACAAGAAATATAAACATACACGAAAAAATATCTAAAAAACAATACCCTGAGTTTGTTTCTAAAAATGCCCACCTGTCTTGGTCAAGGACTTGGAATGTATAAAGATGTTTTATTCTCACTTGGAATATGACACAAAGTTAATAGATGCTCTAAATAGTGTCATAAAAATCTTGATTTTCGATATTCCGTTTTGACACTTGTGTATCCACAAACATTTTATTAAAAATCATGCACATTACAGAGAAACTCAACATCATATTCTTTTTGTCGTTGCGAAGGAGTGTTTTAATCCAATCGATCTAGATATATAGATAGAACCATTTAAAATGTAGTTTTGAAATCATCTATTTATTTCACTATTGGATATTCATGATTGGCAAGATTTTTAGATAGATATTTATTGATTTTTATCAATTATGATTGATATCGCTGTTAATTCAAACAATGTAATTTTATAATATAAATCAATAGGAAATAATCATCTCACCCTTATGGCGAAGAGCAACACTGACGCTTTTGTGCTAGTGACATCAATCAATTAGACAAAATGATAATTTACATTCAAACAAATACCGGCATATTTCATGAAATTCAATTTGCCGTAATGTTGAAAATGTTTCAATTGATTTAGATATAACACTATTCCTCTAATGGTCTCATGATGTGTTTTTTGACTCTGAATTACTTCTACTAGAAAAAAATACCGTTATTGTTTCGAAAACTATTTAAAAAAAAAATAGCCAATATACTTCAGTCAATTAAAGCATTTTCAACATAATGGCAAACTAAATTTTACAACTAAAGTAATATTTGTTTTAAGTTACTTATTGTTTTCATCAATAGATGTCATTAGCAATGAAGCTTCAGTAATAAATATCTATCCCCTTAATAATCATTTATACTAATGATGTGGGTAAATTATAGTATAAAGACTCTTGTATTTGCAATGAGCCAAACAGTATTTTCCATTTGAATTAATAGAATAATTATGGAAAATGAAGATTAGGTAGATTTAAATTTCACAAATTTAAGACTGCTTTAATTGCAGCAGCAAATTAATATCTAATAATAAGTAGAAATTTGAAAAATTCTGATAGAGGTTGAAACTGTTAAAAAAATCTTATTACATAGTTATTTTCATTAAACTGATTTTTTAATATTAAGATCACGTCAAAATGGTTGACTTGAATTTAAAAATTTCTCAAATACGCAATGGAAAGTGTTCATAAAAACAATTTCAAATTTTACACAAAACTTTCATTTCATTTTCAATATGTTAAACACATTTTTAATCAATTTGTTACACTGTGGTTAATCTACTTCAAGCGACAATATTTTGATTGTTAAAGATCTGAAAGACAACTCAATATCATCTTTATAAAATCTTTAATGAATTTTCAAATGCCGAGGAATGCATCTTGAAACTGTTTTGTGTGGTGAGCATTAACAATTTAAAATAATGTAATACCAGTATTTCTTTCACGCCATATATAAAATTTAGTTATTTAATTTTTAAACATGATTTCAATAAAATTGTACTCGCTTCTGGTGGTCTTTCTGACCTTCAATACATTTTGAAATAATCATCTGTTATTTAAGATAATTTCACATTCTGTGATACCTTAAAAGACCATGACATACAGGTTTAATTTTTACATGCAAACAAACATTATTTGGTATGAAGAAACGTAACATAAAATTAATTTAACTATAAATGGTTTTTGAACTCTTTTCAAATGGAGACTTGGTAGTCAAAAAAAATAATAATTGAGGCTGAGAAAGAATTTTCCCATGTCAATTTGCTGTTGATCTATTTACTTCAATAATCTAAGAATTTATCTGAATGTTCTTGTTTTCTATTTTGCTATTTCCGGAAATTAGTGCTCAGCAGTATTCTTTGAATACATTTATCAAACAACAAGTTTATGTTGGAAGCCTATATAAAACAGTCAGTAGTAACCTGGGTCATCTTTAGATTATCTTTTATAGGCTACCAAAGTTTATAGAAAAGAATAATCAATCAAGGTGAAAAAGAATTACTATCCAAACTGATAGTTAAACAATAGCTGCTGTTTGAAAAAAAATGTTCTGCATATTATGAATAGCTGCTTGAATGAAATAAAATATAAACAAATAGTTTGTGGATTGTTAACATTACATATTTAAAATCAAATACAATTCGTAAAATACATGTGTAGCATATGGACTCTTAATGGAAGTATCTTAACAGAAGTTTTCTACAAGAACTGCTTGTTACTCTGCTGCTCAACCTCTCTTTTTCGAAGAGAGTAGGGATACAAGGATATAGCTAGGATAGGACTAGTGGTTAGCTGATCGCTCTCGCTACGCCCTACAATATTTACATTAGATTCAACTAATAATGAATTTTATTCAAGTTTTTCTATAAATGATGGTTGTAGATTTTTTCAGAATATAAATTTGAAAAAATCTTTTTATATTGTTTTAGTGAGCCACACAACAAATTATTAATCATTTATACTACTGTAACATACTTATGATTTTGTTAATGTACGTTTCTGTCAAAATTTAATTTCTTCTTTTCTTCCACTGGCATCAAATAAAGATAAAATGTGTTTCATTATTAGAAAGATACTCATGTAGAGGGTCTATTATATTAGATTGTTTGATGTCAAAACAAGACGAGCTTTTGTTTTTAATAGAAAAAATAATGCCTTTTAATATAAATTAAGGATTTTCAATTATAGAATTTATCACATTAAAATTTATGCTCAATAATTGATGTAGATGTTCGAATTTTCAAATAAAATATGCTTATCATAACATACATAATATTTGGTGCATTGTTTAGATAAGAATCGAAAATATATCTTCGACACAATTGAATCACATTTTACTAATTTTCGATGGAAGACCTTTGTTGGAACCTTGACTTCACTCAAGCACCCTGCTGGATGATAGCTTTTTTGTTTTTTCCACAAATCACAAGGCTTTACCAAACTAATAATTAATTATCACGTAATAAAGAAAAAAAAAGTGATACAGCCAACCAAAGATTTCCGATTAAAAAATATAAAACACCCACCTAAAAGATAAGAACAAATCTATAAAAGAAAAATTAAATGTAACAAATATTGTAGTCAAATAATGATATTATTCAATTGATTTGGCTGCAAACTTTTTTTTTCTTTAAATGGTTTTATTTTATTTAATATTTAAACAATGATGGCCAATGTCAAACCAGTGTGAAAGTAATAACAAGAATTACTATTCACCTCAGCAAAACACAAATATACACCAGCTAATAATTATTTTATTGTTTCATAGCAGTTTTTAGTAATAATTATTAGTGTGGGGTTGCCCGATTCTAAGTATCTAAAGGCATAGTTTTATAACCGCAATACGCCATCCGATTTTACATTTTGCTTTTATAAATTTGAAGTAAACGTATTTTTATATTAAATTAGACATATCGGTTTTTATCGATTTTAATTTTAAAACTATGTATTTAAAGAATGTATATTTAGGTATACAACTTATTTATTTTTGGTAAATTTTATGAGATAAAAGGAAATAACGAATCGGTAGAACTGCCAAATCTACACTGTCAGGGTCACGGATTGAGAAAACATTGAGCATTAAGGTTACAGATTGACAAGTCTTTAGATACAAGATACCTGGCAGCTCTAAATTAGAGCCATAGACCATGCATGTGCCTCATTACTATATTCCAATAAAATTTCTTGTAAATTTTAGGTGTCATTAGTGATAGAAATATTTTAATTCATTCAAAGGATTAGATTATTTTTGTGCTATATCGAGGGTTACCTATAAAATTAGAGGGAAAGGGAGATGTAATTATTATCTCAGACTGTTTTTGACGATAGTATTGTAAAATACTAGAGAATGTGGAAGCTATTCTAAATACAGGACTTGTTAAGCTTATCTGTGATTTTGTGGGTATGTGCACGTCTATCTCATTTGTGTTGTTCATGTAATTAATTTTGTCGATAGGATTATCAAAACATGTACATATTAAATTTTGTAGTGTTCGAAATACAAGTATATTTTAAGACTGAATTTCTTGTTTTATTTATATTGAACCTATTTATATTAATGTTGTTTGCAATTCTCCATTTATGATGTAAGAGTAAGTATTGTGAGATTATCATCATTACGAGTAAGTATTGTGAAATTAATATGACAGGTCATGTCACAATCTTTTATTAAAAATATATTTTTTCCACAAAGTAACTACCGAATCCATCTAAAATATTAAACTTCAATATTAAAATGTATTTCAAAATTGTGTAAAAAAAGAATTTACTGAACCTATCCATTGGGGAAAGCAGATGACTTAAAAATAGTTTCAAAAAACTCACATGATGAATTAAAATTTAGGTTGAATTCAAGTTTTATGGCGAAATACCTGGATGCATAGCCCAGAGGCCACAAACCATTCATTTGTATAAAAAAACAATATTTGACGTCTATATCCTTTCTTCATATGTACGTATAAGTATGCATATCCGGAAAGGTTTTTCTCCTGACCTCAGTGGAAAGGAGAAGGTGCCATTATACTGAGATTGCAATAGAACTGGACTTCGTATTATCTACTGTATCCATGGGTAACAATAACATTACTTGAATCATTTTTTTAACATAGATTTGTCACTTCATGGACCTGTTATAAAGATTGATTTTATTTTCTGTACTTTATTCTCCTAATTTGGAATGGACTTATTAGATTTATCTGGTTGGGAAACCAGCTCTATAGAAGAACAGTCATCAGCCGGCTCGTTCGTCTTTTACTCTTACCTTTTCTGAATTCGGGCTATAGATTCATGGCAAATCTGTTAATACTAAAATACAGGTTCTTATTATCTTTATGCTTACCTCAGTGGAGTATTCTGCGAGAAATATGAATGTCAATAAAACTCCTCTTACTTTAATACTATTTGTATAATGTCTTGAAGGTTTCATACTAAAAGATTCATATCATACAATGAGAAAATAACAAGTTTTCGAAACTTCAAGTCACGGTAAATAAATGAAAAAACGTTATATACCCTTGATGAAATAATTTCATTCAGTTTGACTCATCATAATACTCATTGTGAAACAGTGAAACTTAAAACTGCATTTTAACGAAATAATTGCGATTATTGATATCAAAGTCTCCCAATACCGCTGTATCACTGGCACAGTAGGAAAATTTGTAAACCTTAGTTTCAACATGTTTTTTTTTTAAAAATCCATAAAATTTATTACATGCAATAGAATAGTTCCATTTATTTCTCGTTGGTATTCTCATCAATATTTTGTGTTACACTGGAACAAATGGATGATATTGTCTTGATAGAATTTAAAACAAAACTTAACTTCTGCAACGAAGACTTTATCTCACTGATGTATTAATAGTTTATCAATATATTTCAGAGCATCATTGTAAGGTAATGTCCAGAATCTCAACACACTTCTTGACAATTATTCCGAATAAAACCGAAAAATCACTTACATGGCATAACTGGAGCTCCATCAACAGACAGCAATGTAGTCTTCCTACTTCAAATTAACGTTATTAAAACACTAATGAACTTTATTGGGGACATCAATTCCGCGAGATTGCAACTTGAGAACAAAGCAACAATTCCATGTCCTTTGTAGCGAACTCACACTGTCGGCTGTGTCTCATCTAGCAAATAATAGCAAATCGTTTATTCTCTTTTATTGAAGAAATAACTATTTCCCCGACGTTTCCCAATAAAAACGAAATTCTTTCTTTTACAACATTCGTCGGCCCTTTCTGACCCCGCATCATGAGCTCTGCTATTTCCAGAGCTGCCTACTAATGAGTAAGAAGTCCTCCTCAATACCTGCAAGAATTCCATTTTTACCCCAATTTGCCGACCCCTGCGCTTACTGTTTTCAGGATTAGATACGTCCACATATGACACATTTACGAATTGAGTATTAAGTGGACTAAAATTAAACAAACCTGCAGAAATTGCATGCGAATAACGGGAAAAGGTGAATTCCAGGCAGATATATCAGTTTTAATAAATAAAACAATCAGATGTACAACTTATATTATATTTATTATAAGAATAATCCAAATCTGTTCATTCTTACAACAGGTGTAAATTGAAAAGCTATAAAAAAAAAACCAGACATTTACTTCTTCGCCGCAGCTCCGACCTTTGTTTTTTTGGTACCTCGTACCTTCTTCATTCTGTTCTTTCTTTCCTTGCGCTGTTTGCGTGTGGGTCGGTGCTTCTCGAACAGACCGTGTCTGGTCAGCCTGTGCTTGGGTTCGAACTTCTTGGCATTGTCAAGGGTGTCGTAGATCAGCGCGAATCCGGTGGATTTGCCGCCTCCGAACTTAGTTCTAAAGCCGAATACGAATACAACGTCTGGGGTGATTTTGTACATCTTTGCGAGCTTTTCACGGATTTCCGTTTTGCTCACGGTCGGCTTGCCAGGGTGGAGGACATCACAGACCATCTGCTTCCTGGCTAGAAGCCTAAAAATAACAAAATGACATTAAAAATCGATTCATTCATACAGCTTGCCAGTTTTCCATAATAGTGACATCTATCAGACAAATAATAGTGGATTAAAATTATTTTTTATGAAGTTTAATAATTCTTATGTGGGTCTTAATTTATATCAGCCCCATAGCAGTTTGGTATATACCTTTCAATTACATTAGTACACTTCATTCACTTATCAATTTACGCATTTTTACTCAAAAGATTCATCCCATCAGTTCAGTTGCTATAAATTAAGTTGAGACCAACTAAGAAGGTCAGAACGATGGGGCTAAGACAGGACTGGTAGTTGGCTTATCACTCTTGCTAAGAATTAGGATCACACAGGTGATAGGGATTCTAGACATTAAAGATATCCATGATTTCAGACACAAATCCATAAATTCATTTGCCATGTCTTTAAAATCAGACAGGTGAGGGAATGTAGGCATACATTCATGCCTTAAAATGTGAATCAACCTCGTGGGCACCTTAACCGAAGGTACTCTTCGGTTAACTGACCACTCAGTTAAGGATAGATTAGGATAAGTAAGTTATTTGTTCAGAAGTTCTCAATGACTTTAAGAAGGATTCAATATAAAGAAATAAAAAGAATAGACAGCATCGAATTTCTGCAATTTTAAAGCATAGAGATTAGGGTAAGCCTTGGCCAAGGTTGGAACTGTCATAAGTATTGAAAAGCCTCTACATATGTAGAAACAAGTATTTTAACCTATACAATCTAACTTGGGGTAAATGTCTATTAGCAGGGACAAGGCCTAAAAATGATATTATACTCCGAAAACCATACAGAATGAAATGTTTTAGGCTAGAATAATTTTTTAGGTACCTAAATATATGGAAAATATTCGTGAATCACGAAAGGAAACGTTGGAATATAGGTTTAATGATGATATGTCGCATACTGGTCCACAGGCGTCAGAATCGTCGGTCATTTTCATATATTTAGGTACATGAAAGATCATTCTACCCTAATAACATATCATTTTGTGTAGTTTTCTGAGAAAAATTCATTTTTAGGCCTTGTCCCTGCTAATAGACATTTACCTAACTTGGTCGTCATACTTAACTCCCATCAAGATAATAAAACAAAAATATTCAGTTAAATGAGAAAGCAGAGTAGGATACATTGATTAAGTATAGCTTTAGTGGAAAGCGCCAGTCAAAAATTATGAAAAAGAGTTTTTATATTTAACATGATGAAATTTTTCAGATAACTAGACCAAATTCTTCATTCCTTAAAAAAAAATCCCCATACAAATCAATATTGGATAAGTTTCCTTACTGCTAACATTTGGACAAGGCAGTGATAGAATATAATTCAGTAATTGGCAACCCGGATTAACGATTAAATATAATCTGTTAAAAAACAACAATGGTAATTTAAATAGTGTAGCCAATCAATGTACATCTGCAAAGCAAAACTAAGTTCCAAGATTGCTTTACAAATTTAAGTTGAGCAGTAACTAGATATGGTGGAAAAGATTATGAAGTGATTAGCGAGTTGGTAATTTATAGAAGTCAAAATATCAAGCATACTAATCTACACTGAGCGAGATATAAAATATAATTCCATCGACTTCCATGTCAAAACTATGTTTAATCAAGATTACAAAAACGAGGATATCCGACAATGTGACGTTGAAAAAATATATTCAGTCATATTTATAGCTAACTATGAATGTAATAAAAATGCACATACGCCGATTAACATGACCGATATGGGATTCTAGCATGGCCGTATTGCCTTCAGAAGGAAGCTGAACAAAATTTAGTTAGGTTAACTTTATGACAGCGCGGCATCATACTTATTTCACACTTAATATAATCACAAATTCCTTCGTCACAAATTTAAAACGTATAGTTTACCTGTTGGTCATGAATTTTCGCGTGCGAATAGTTGCGGTACCGTCGCTCATTTTGATATTTTATAATTATTTGTAGCAACAACTACAAAACACCACACGTGTTACCAAATGAAATGGCGGAAAGACAGCTTTTTTCGTTTAGACGTTGAACAATGTTCTGGAACTTCAGGGCAACAGCGGACGCTTACTATTGGCTTTGTATTTTTGGATTGTTACTTTGTTAGAAACTATAATTTGATGCTTATTTATGGCATACCCTGGATTTTATTAAATTTTATGACTAACTTTTAATTATAAACAAACTACAAATTTCATTTTAGGAAAATGCATTTATAATGTAAGCTACAATTTTGTTGTCATGTACAAACTTGGCATATTTTTCTCTTTTATTCGTTAACCACAACTTATTTTCTTGTTTTAAACTATCCAAACGTTTTCTTCAATTGATATTATTGTAAGAGCAGGAAGTCTCTTCAGTTTTACTACTTCTAGTACATTTTTAATTTGATTCATTGAAGAAAATGATCTTTCTGCGGAAGCATTGATGTAGGGTAGGTATTGTAAAAATAATTTAATTAAATGCTTCCACTAAAATATATTTTAACTTATTTTAGTAACGAAGTTTCCAATTGAATTTTTTTTAACCATATCCGCTCTCTATTCGGAGCATATGGCCATCACGCGGTTCCTTCAAGCTTCTCTGTCTCCCGCCAGTCAAATATTACAGCGTCGTCAGCATACTCGAGGTCGCATAGCCTCAGATTGGGGGCAACGGTTAAACCTCGGTCGGGTGGAATTGACTTCCTCAGGATGAAGTCGAAGATTATTATAAAGAGGAACGGAGCCAGAACACAGCCCTGTCTGACCCCGGTTCAGACCCCAAACCATTCTGTCGTTACGTCGCCGATTCTGACACAGCATTCACTGACCTCGTGCATGCATTTGATGATGACAATAATCTTGGTTGGGATTCCGTACAGTTTAAATATGTCCCATAGGGAAGGCCGGTGCGGACTATCAAAGGCCTTCTCGTAATCAACGAAGCAACACGCCAGCGAGCTGTTGAATTCGTTGCTTTGCTGGAGAAAGCATCTGAGATTATGAATCTGGTCCGCACAGGATCGGCCAGGTAAGAAACCGGCCTGGTTTTCCCTGAGGATACACATTACTCGAATCCTTATTCTCGCCAAGACTATCTGCGCCAAAACCTTGCCAGGCACGCTGAGCAGCGTTATGCCCCGGTAATTGTCGCAGCAGAGTGGGTCACCTTTTTTGTGAATAGTGATGACCTCACCGTTTACCCAGTCCCTCAGACAGCGCTTCTGCTCCGACACCTTACTGAGAAGTAGGTGCAAGGGCTGCAAGAGTGCCTCCAGGCCATACTTGAGAAACTCTGGGTGTATACCGTCCACGCCCGGCGCCTTCCCATTCTTTAACCGCTGCACAGCTGAGGTGATCTCAGCGTGCATCAGTGCATGGTCGGGAATGTTTGGCGCTCGGGGGATATCTACAAGTGTGGCTTCGCTGGGTATGTCAAAGGGGTTCGAGGGAGGAGAACGGTTTAGCAACCCGCAGAAATGATCTCTCCAAATCTTTCTAACACGCTCCGCGCTTGACTCTATTGCCCCGCTGAGACTACGGATGGGGTCGGTGGTCGTCTACCGCAAATTTCGCGCGTGATTCTAAATAGTTTTCTTGTATCATTTCTGCGCGCTGCCACCTCTGCTGCTTCAATCTGGTTGTCCATGAACCGACGTTTATCGAGTCGCACAGATTTTTTTACTATCTTATCTTGGTACCGATAGTCTATCCGGCGGTCCTCGATCCGGTCTGGGTCTGTCTCACTGTCCCTCAGTGCTTTAAACCTCGCTCTTTCTTCAATTTTCCCCCACGTGTCGTCGGACATCCACTTTGGCTGCCCACTCCTCCTGACTCCTAGCACCTCATGAGCGGCTAACGCAACTGCATCTTTGATGCTGGACCATTCCGATTCGATGGTGTCGCGTCGGGGGTTTTCCCCGTCATGCACACAGTTAGTGACGTTCTTTCTCACAGCGACGTCGAAATTCAGCCGAATTCGAGGAAATTGCAGTCTCTCGACGTCGATCCTCTTTCGAGTCGGGGGCCGTACTGTACGTCTGAGTCTGAGACGGATTTTGCCGACAAGCAGCTCATGATCGCTGTATATGTCGGCACCCCTATAGGTTCGAACATCGAGAAGTTCCCTTCGGTGAGTCGCGCTGTAGAGAAAGTGGTCAATTTGTGCTTTTGTGCAACCATCAGGAGAAGTCCACGTGTATTTGTGGATGTCTCTGTGGGGGAAGATTGTATCGCCAACGGCGAGCTCATTCATAGTTGCAAACTCAATGAGTCTCTCACCGTTGTCGTTGGCTTCACCGAGGCCATGCCTTCCCATCACTGTGGGGCCAAGCAAAGGATCCGTTCCCACTCTCGCATTGAGGTCCCCCATTACGATCACGCGGTCTCTACGGGGGATTGTGGAGATAGCCGCGTGGAGAGAGTCATAGAAAGTATCCTTTGCCTGTGTGTCGGCTTCCTCGGTAGGCGCATAGCACTGAAGGACAGTTACCGAGTTCACTCCGATAAATTTCATGAAGTCAAAACATGTGTAAGTGTGTTCTTGCCAAAATAATAAGCATGGCTAGCAAAATAACTCCGATAACTGAACATATCCACATAATTTTTTATACACTTAATAATTATTATTAAAGTCAAATTTGGATTATTGAGATTTTGTACACTTCCATGTATTTTGTCACCAACGACCCAGGTTTCGCTTTTCGGCATGTTCAGGCATTCGAGCGCACGAATGGACTCGAACTGACACTTCAAGAGACTTCGAGTTCATTCGTGCGCTCGAATGCCTGAAGATGCCTAAAGGCGAAACCCGGGTCGTTGGTGACAAGATACATGGAAGTGTACAAAATCTAAATAATCCAAATTTGATATGGAAATTCCATCAAGCACCTTCAGTCGATGTCTTAAATTATATTATTAAAGTATTTAGTGAATCCTGTTGTTTTTGTCTAAATATTCAATCGAGAAGTAGGTTTTGGGATTTTAATAATGCTTACCTTTTCAATAAATGGAATAGAACAAAATATTCTTTTCAGAAATGATTCAATTAAGCAATTAAATTTTCTAGGAATCCCATTTCAATGTTTTCCTGTTTATCCATATTAAAGGTAGCGACAAATTAAACATGATTTATCTAACAATTCGAATCAGAATACTATCGAAAAAATATCGATACAAAAGTAACATTAAGAGCGCATTCATTGGACAGTACTGATTGGACTTTCAACATTTGCGCATGTGCGAAAAATGTAAACCTGCGTACGCATATCGAACGAATTTCACAAGACGTCGTAACGCGCATTTACGGTAGCCGGCGCACGAAAGATTAGAACAAAGAACATTCCCTCGGGTTGCAACAACTGTTAGAATTTAGGACATAAATGCGGACCTTTAAAGTAATTTTGTTTTGTCGCTACGTAATATAAATATTTAATATCTTAATAAAGAAACAGAGTTTAAAAATTTGAAGGCATGCGCTCTATCTACTGTATGTATGGACGGCACGCCACTGATAGTTATCACCTCTCAGACAAATGTGAAACCCGTGGCACGTGATTTTTTGAACTTCTCATCCCATTTACCACAATTATCTAAACTACCTAAGAGGGAAAAGGTATCTCACTATAATAAATAAATGAAAATAATTTGTGAGTAATTTATTAAATATAAATATCAGAACATATTTAATACGTATAATAAATGTGCACTTTAATAATAGAATTGACTTTATTATACATTGTGTATTCTTTGCTTTAAATTTGACTAGTTGTTTGGTGCTGCGACTGATAATTTCATTTTCAATGCTAGCTTTTTTGAATAAAAAAATCTTTATTTTTGTAATTAATTATATTCATTTGAAGAAAATTATAAAAAAAATAACTAAGAAAATTATCGCTATGCTCTCAGCATAGGTACCCAAACTTATTTACCCCTTGGGCCCCTTGTCTGGTCTTTTTATTTTCCGTGGACCCGCCCCAGGATGCCTAATATTGAAGTATTCTATACTTTTTAAATACAAATATGAACACAATACTGCTCACTGTGATAGGTTTTTTTTGTATAGTGGGCAACTGTAAAAAACATGTATAATTTTCATTTTTGTCTTTACTGAAAAAAATATTTATTTAATGAAAATAAAGCACGAGTTGGCTCGTTGAGCGAAACTTACTGCGCTGCGTTAGCTACTATACGTGCAGTCTAAATGGACTCCGATCTGTGGACCCCCATTTACATCTCGTGGATCCCCTGCCAGTCTATATGAACCACTTTGGAAACTCATAGTCTACAGATAGCTATTGCACCACTCAATCAGTACGTACTAAGCAATAATTTATTTAAGGTATTGACTGAGGGTGCTTGATGGAATTTCAATACAAAATTAAAGCAATAATTGTTTCAGCGTACCTATATAAAGCGATTGAGCATTAAAGTTGAGGTTTGATATAAAAAAAAAATTAAGTTTTTACGCTTTGAAGCATCGTTAACGACCGCACGTGATTTAAGAAAAAAGCAGTACACCGATAGTGTCAATATTGTAATATAAATATTCCATTTTCGGTTTCATTTCGTGGGCAATTGTGGTGATTGGGAATAGGTAGGTACGGCAATGTCGACCGGTTGAGCACGCTTTTAGCAAGCTGGTATACTTGTTATCTATGATATTTTTATTTACTGGCAGCTCCATAGTAGACGAAGAAGACGTTTCAGAGCGATAAGTCGTATTTACAAAAATTCGGAATTTGAAGTCGGCAGTAATTGTGTTGATTTCAATGATAATAACTATTTAATTTTGGATATAATAAATAGTATTGTCATTTAGCGACATAATAGCATTGCGCGGTTATATTTGATTTTTAAAAATAATTTTTTACAAATGTGAATTTGGAATATAAATATATAACTTTATCAGTGGTTACAATGGCTTCAAAAAATCTTGACCTAAGACTTAAAGAAGTCTTCAATAAGATTTCGGAGCCTGGCTACACGACAAGCAGTAACTTTTGTCTTGAAAGTCTTTTAACTCACTTATCGACAAAAAGCCCCGGTATGTACCTCTAGCCGCTAAGAACGTAGATTTTAAATTATTTGCATGTGTCGTGTTCCCAGCGTTTTTTAGGTATGTGGCTCTTAACATATTAGGCAATGGCTTTCAAATATAGGGTAAATAGCAAACAAACAGGGCCTTTCTGTGAGATTCGAAACCCGACGCTAATGATAGTTTTGAAGCCCCCCAACTTTTAAAGTCAAAAATATGAATGTTTGCTTAGCGATTTTGCTTTGCAGCATGCTGCTCTTTTCCTACCCAAAGATTTATTAAATGCATGAAACAACAATTCGATTCTTTAGGACATTTAATTGCCAATAAGAAAATACCAAGAAAATCAAACCAATCAAGGAAACTGATAATTTATACGAATAACGAAAAACTAATATGAAAACATCGCCCTACTTATTTTAAATTTTTCCGTATTAGAAGAACGAACCATTTCATATATCATGGTGACTTTTCATACTGATGTAATGTTTCGTACATTGCATAAATTATCGGTTTCTCCGATTCCTTTTCTATTCCTATTCGAATTTCCTACAGAATGCATTCTGAATATTTTCCAATGAAATAGAATCAATCAAATTTTCTGAGTTAACAGTTTGTGATCCTATTTTCACTTGTAGGAAAGAAAGCACTAATGTTCCAGTTGACTGTATTTAAAACATCAGATATATTTGAATTTCGTGTTATCAAATCATACTTCATAATACAGTACAGGCGGCCCTCGACTCTCACTCGTAATTGGTTCCTGAAAATGTGTGCGAATGTTGAATGTACGGAAGTAGAGGATGTAAAAAAAAAAAACATCAAAAATTGCATTTATTTATCAATACATAATGAAGTCAGCAAGGCATGTTTAAGTGCGAAATATTTAAACGTCAACAAATAAATTGGCAAAACACACAACATATTGACTGTGTTTTGGCCAAACCCTCAAAAAATACGAAAAGAAAAATAAATTGACCACTTTTTGGAAGGAAAACATCATTTTACATTGGTTTTAGGTTTAAAAATTCTGACCGGGCCACTTGATGTAAGCCACTATTATATCGAAACTTCCTACGTATAATCCCGTATCCTCAAATGTGAGAATTTACAGTAATGCATTTCGAAGATTCATAACACAACTCACCGTAATATAATGTTTTCAATAAACATAGTTTTTACTCTCTCCTGAAGAATTTCAATTTTTAGGGTTACATGAATTGGTCAAAACACCGTCGATTATGACGTATTGTCAAAAAACTGCATAACCCAAAAATGGAAGCACCGTCTTTGTTGGTCTATATAATAATATATCGATGGCCCAGTTCCATAGGACGATAAGTCCAAAATTTGATGTTTTGAGTTAAGTTAGACATTATATTCAAACACCGCTCTTCTACAGCTCCACAAAAGTACAGCTTGTAAAATGTACAGTTTTCCTCTGAAAAGGCAGATATTTGCATGTCGACTGTGAAAGGAAAAAGGACGTAACCCACTCAAAAAATATCGAGTACCTATAGCCCAAACAAAACGTACATAAAATCGTATGCATTCTGATTATCGAAAAAAAATGTTTTGAAGAGACCGAGAGATAAGTTCTTTTGCCTTTCTACAGTAGATTTATTATAAATGTATGTATAAATATACTGTATTAGCACGTTTTGTGTGAGCTGTAAACAATTCTTTTTTGTGGGTTACGCCCTTTTCCCTTTCCACATTAGATGTGGAAATCAACAAAATTAAATAATTCCTCAGTTCCATAACGCCTGGAAAGCAAAAAAAGATGTAACCCACACATAAAATTTTTTACAGGAGCCACGGAAAACGCATGACGATTAATAATCTGGCGTTTTATTTACTCAATCTGATATTAATTTAATAATTTATAAAAATTGATGGTTACATCCCTTTTCCCCCGACAAAAATTATCAACACCAGTGTAGTTATAACATATAAAATTATGGCAGCTGGTACACTTCTGCATATATTTAAAATAGCTTTTTTAGGAATGCATCATAATTAATTAACTGGGAATTTGTTTACCATATATAATAAATGACATAGAGTATGTAGCATAGCAAAATGTTAGTTATAATTATATCAATACAAGCCTAAGCAACAATTTTTTTAAAAACAATGCATGATAGTACCCATTACTCTTCTACTATTTCTTTACTGCAAGTTAAGTTAAGACAAACTTTACCATACATTATGCTTGAAAAAATAGACGAGAGAATATATCAGTATGTCATATTTATTCCATTTTATGAGCAATGTGATCTGAACTGTTCTTATAACTAATTTATAATATAATATCAACAATTAGAACTGTTTATAAAGCACTAAATACTAATAATATTCATCTATTAAAATGATTTCAATCGTAAATATAAGCGTATTTATAATTATTTCAGGTAAATAGATTGACAGGACACATAACCTAAAAAGCGCACTGTGATGTTTTTAGTAAATATAGCAAAAAATGTCATTGATCTATGATTTAAGATATAGTTCTGTTGTAACAGGGTTGTTTTATAACAATATAATTGTAATTTACGATTACGAAAATTTTACCTTTTTTTTCCATGTCCGCTCCCAATGTGGAGCATATGGTCTCCTAATTTTTCTACGATAACTGCTTGTTACTCAGTTGCTCGACCTCTCTTTTTTCGAAGAGAGTAGGGATAGAAGGATAGGACTAGGACAGGACTAGTGGTTAGCTAATCGCTCTCGTTACTCCCCGTGAGGATGGGATGGGTGGAAGGGAGGACTCAGACTACAAACAGAAATCCATAAATCGATTGAAATGTCAATGTATGAAAACCGTCCGCATCGGTAATTGAACCCGAGACATCCGTAACCGTAGCCAGCGACGCTACCGATTGCGCCACGGACGCCGACGCTGAAATTTTACCTTAGCGACTAATAATATTATTGATGTGGTGTAATTCCTTTTTCCTCGCTGCAAATTTCAAAGTCGCTCTTTTTTTTAAACTTGAAATCCAAATTTTGATACTAATTAGGCATTTACAGCTTACGTCCTTTTGATATAAAGTGTATTAATTTGCACACACCGTGATTATCGAAAAAAAAGGTATTTGGAATAACTGAGGGTTACGTCTTTTTTCCTTTCCACAGTCGATATACAAACATATTGTGGAAATACATTTCTGTGAATCGTGGCATTTCATAAAGAAACAACCTTTAATCCTAAAACTATAAACTATTGACCACCTATTTGAATAAAAAGTAGATCAATCTAGATGAATTAATACTTTGATCGGCCATATCTCAAAACTACTAATTTCTGATCGTATCACCATGGAACTAGGCCATCGATATATGCATAACGAGAGTACTTAGAAAGTGACACTAACCATTAATGTATTGTATGAATTTAATTGTCATACCTTGTATTATATAATATATGCCCACTTGCCACCTGCAACTTGCCTCTCAGTGTAATTGTGCTTTTTACAAATACGATTTACTTAAAAAACTAATTGTTCATCCAAAGTAATGAATACAATTGCGCAATACTTTGGCACCGAAAAATTCAAAATGAATCATACCAGTAAATGTCTTTTTCTTTTTATTTCTTGATGTCGTAATTTTGAAAATGTGACTTTATTGAATATTTTTTCATTTAATTTTAGAGATGACGGGCGATGCCATTGAACTCCCTTCCGTATCGAAATGGATTATTTACACAAGTGCCGAACTCAACGGCTCAATGAAAAATTGCAACACGATTGTCAAAACATTTTTCTTAAAATTGACAGCCGCTGCGACAGAGAAGTATGCCATCTTTGTAAATCTAATGAACAACGACGTTTACAAAAACATTTTCCAACATTGCAATATGCAGTCGGAAAAAAACCCATCTCTGAAGTTAGGAATACTACAAATATTATCCTCCATGACCCACCATCGGCCGGGAGCGGAGTGGATCATTGAAAACGACCAATGGCAAGAAGTCGTCAATCTGTGCAATCAAAATCAAACAATTTACTTTTCACGGGCCGGGTACAATTTCATATCCGTTCTTCTATGGAAATTAAATTCGTTAGAAGATGAAAAAAACTGCAACACTATCATATCGAAAATCGTCGAGCCCATTCTTGAAAACAAATGGACAAATACTGCGGAAGTCGATCACGAAGACGACTCCCTCATGGATCGCACTCTGATTCCAACGCTAAATTTGCTGATTGAGATAATGCACAATATTGAGCATTTCGGGAAACCGAATATTGTCATGAGAGCCGTCAGTAAACTCTTCAATATAGACAGACACCTTTGGAATCTTTTCCAGCTGTCTCGCAGATCCGTTCTAGTTTGCTGTCTTTCGAAGCTTTTATTTCTCACGCATCTCACCAAGGTCTACATCGATAAGATACCTTCAGAAGTTATTAATCAAAATGATTTAGTCCAATTCTGCCTCGTGCACTGCAATCTTATGAATTCGCTCATATGGAAACGAGACGCCGAAAACGTGTTGCAGATTAGCAATTTCTGTTTTTCGTATATGAGCAAAGTGCGGGAGTTTCATAAGATATCTCTAGTCGTAAAAAGGGAAGAAAGTTCGTTTGAATTCACCAATCAAATTCTCATCATCTGCCTAATACCGATGGTCAGCGCGACGAAGATAATTCAAACCGATTTCAGCGAGCTGTATATCGAAAAACTCATATCCCTCTCTTGCGAGCACACGACTAGGATGGCATATTCTTTCAGAGATCTCATGAAAGAAAAGAACGACCCTCAACTTATCATAAAAGCCATCCAAAACAGCATTCAGTACAAGAAGTACTTGAACAAGTCAGAGGCTGTGATTATTTTCCAATCATTTTATTACAGTTTCCAAGCATACATTCCTAAGAACAGCTCTATTGAAAATTATGTCGTCGTTGGAGTGGAGGGAGCCGACGCGACCAATATTCTCTACTCCCTTTTGAATGCTCTCTATATCTACATTTTCGATTTTGACATTATTTGGCAGGAGTGTGTGGAAGTTCTCTGCGTTTTCAACTTTTGCACGAGAATTATCAAAACGAGCAATTTAGATCCCAAAGTAAGTATAGATAGATCTATCACATATCCACGAAATTTCAATCATCAACTTAAACCGTTAAATCCTCGATACGTATGATCTGCAAAATGTCATACATTTTTTAGGACTTAGAAAATACATAATAATTTAAGTAATTTAAGATAATTTAAGACATCGACTGAGGGTGCTTGATGGAATTTCAATATTAAATTTGGATTATTGAGATTTTGTACACTTCCATGTAAGTGTACATGGAAGTGTACAAAATCTCAATAATCCAAACATAATAATTTGCTAAAAATTTGCACAAATGAAGTTAGCTAGTTTGCAGATTAGCCAGGCAACATGCTGCTTACGCCTTATTGCTTATTTTTAAGTTTGTTTCTTAAAGAAAAACATGCGCATACAATTATTTATCTAATCTACAGTTCATATTATAATTTCAATAATATTCTTCACGAAACTCAGTGCAATAAATAATGTAATCATAAGTTATGAGTAGAAAAAGACCCAATTGTAGATACATTTTCATAGCTTCTTGGTGACTTCTTGTCACAGTTGTTCTTAAATCCCAGGTCCATCAATAAAATTATAGTTAATAGATAAATGATAGATCAAGATTCTACTGTAATTATACATTATATCCTATTCAAATTTTAGCTTCATCTGTTATATTGAGACTGAATTTTTTAATTTATTTTCAGTTGACCATTCAAGCGTTCAAATTAGCCCGCTTGTCGATACAGAAGTTCCTGTCTCCAAATCTAGCTCTCCTCGTGGGTAAATCTAACGGATCCGTGATTGAAGAGATCGGTAAAGATATATATGCTAAGCTCCACGATCTCAGCTGGGATATACGAGACTCGGCGATGGAACTGCTCTATGTGGTCTGTGATGTAGCAGAGTTCAGTGAGTAATCAATCCTTGTAAGATAATTAAAACCAAATATTAAACAAAACCTAGTGGCTATTAATACTTTACCCGACGATAATGAGCACACTACAAAGACGATAAAAATACCATACCCGTATAAGTCCATCTAAATGGGCTAAAATTAAAACCTTTCCCGAACATAACGTGTTAACTGAGATTTCACACTTGCAGCTGACTGATCAATGTAAAGTTTTACAAATAATTCACTTAAAAATATTCAGTGTTTTATTCTTCAAACAAAATTTGGAATAGTTTATTTTATGACCATTTTATTCGTTATACCGAGACGAAATGTAATTATGATTTATATTGACGCATACTTATTGAGATCATCGTTTTGTTCCAGAATATCCAGCATTCCAAAAGCAGCTGATAGAGAATGAACTGCCGGAGCTGGTGGTCACATTAGCTCTGGAAGATTCGGAGCCTTATGTGCGAGCGTCCGCTCTGCGATGTATCGGTATCATGGTCCGTATTCAACCAGTCTGGGAGAAACATCTTCAACATCTAAACCTTCCGGTAATTTTTAATGTTATGTTTTTTATGCCCGATAAAAATGTCAAATCTAATGTCAAAGTCAGAATAGACATTTCCGTATACTGTCTTTTCCTATTCCATTAAATATGTTGACACTTAGATCAGTGAATTATGATGTTGCTTCAGTGCCTGTTTACGCCTTACACATTTTCAACTTTCAACTTCACAAATAAAAACTCGACTGGAAGGTGTAAAGACATAATTACTTCATAATGAAATTTTATTCAAAACACCAATAAATTTACGATACTGTTTTTGTATATTTGTATAATCATATTCATTTTCTGAATGAATCTCCAAAATGTATAAATTAGTTAGAGACACATAATTTATTAGCCGTCTTAGACTGAGACGTCAATTTTTTAATGGCTTAATGTTTCAAATTTGTATATCTAAGATACTCGAAACTACGGGCTAATTTTTACTGCATTATAATAAGTTGATTTGTCAGAAGGAATGCTTTAATTATATTTAAAATAAATGTCGTTTAACAATCTCACTTAATGTATCAATCGGTCAAAAAGTAAAAAAGACAGATATAAACTGTGCCTCCTATCTTGTGAGATTGAAAAAATTTTAATATTGTAGATTTTGGTAATATCTATCGATCTAAAAATCAGGCAATGCAAAAGAATCGTAATATATAAATACTGACTTTGAATTTAATCCGAAAACTGTCACTGAACATTTTTTTCCCCATCTAGGATAAAATGATAGAGCTCTTGTACGAAGAATCGGAAGGGATCGTGAGAAAAGAGGCCGCCTGCGTCATGATGAACATATATGACCATCATAAATTTTCATTTTCAATATTGGACAACGTCTTTCTGACCATGTTCCATTCGGCCGTCAGAGATCTGCATTGGGAAGTGCAATTGATGGCGCTGCAGTTTTGGAAGAAGGTCATCGCCAATCAGCTGACTCACCAAGGAATGATCGACGGAATATTCCCGTCTGTGACGTTCTCCAAAGAAAATAGAAAAATAGTCACTCTCAATGAAACGGAAATCCGACGAAGGTTGCTGAAGATTCTCAACGAATTGGCGTTCAGGGGATGCTTGGGAGCTTTATTAGGCTGCATGAAGGAAGATTCTGAAATAGAAGTAATGGAGAGCGCGTTAGAAATCGTCAACGATTTGTTAAAATTATTGGAAAAGTACAATTCTACAGATATAAGCAAAAATACTACAGAATCTGCGACAACTTCTAGACCGGTGTTTGATGAAAACTTCTTGAAAGAGAGCGTCGATATACATAAAATTGGCAGACTTCGAAATAATGCAGACGTCAAGTGCGACACGAATAATATTACTTTAAATAATGGCTACAGTTCCGAGAGCGTAATAGAGTCTATCGTGAACGCGGACGACGTCAATCTCTTGGCTAACGTGTATTCCAATCAGCTAAAGATGAAGCAGGATGAGAAAACAGACGAGAAGAAAACCGCAGACAGAAACAAAGATGTTTCGAGTATGTTTGTCGAGCCGGAAGAATTCATGAATACCGTGCAAAAAACCAAATATCAGGATATAATAGACGAAAGAAAACGCTGGATATCAGGAATTTCTACAGATATACATTCTTTGCTGGACGATATTCTCGTTTCTTACAAAACTTCAGATATTAACAGCATGGATTGTTATTGATATCCGTATTCATTTATAAAATCAATTTAAAAATTCAGAGCGTAGAGCTGTTTAAAAATCTACTAAATCTACCACTTCAACTTCGACATTTAAAATAGGGAAGGTTGTAAAATGTATCTTTCGTTTTAAATTTAAAGAGATACAGATCGCATCACGGCATGTCCGACTGTGTTGCTACCTCTTATTATTGGAGTGAACAAGCTGTCAAACTGACAGTTATTAATTCATTATCGATAAATTAAAATGGAATATTGTAAAAATACGAATCGAAGTCGGCCAATTTTTGATGACTAACCAAAATACCATAAATCCACGATTCCAACTCCACAGCTCTGAAAATACTCATTAAAGATTAATTGACAATCAATTAAGCCTATTTTTAATACGATGTCCATCGATGTCTGTATACATTTCACAAATATTTTAAAATTGACCATAGTATGCAGGTAGTGTTAATAAATTTTTGATACTTGGAATAGAATAGAAAGATTCACCAAATAAATCTGTAGCCATTTTTCAGAATGAATGCCATTTCACTAGATTGTTATTATAATTCATAACATCAACATTTTTTTTTAAAATAGTATCAAAATATATTAAAACACTCTTAAATATATGTGTATATAATATTTTAATGCAATAGTAAAACATGAAATGGAAACGGTGTCCATGTTTTCAACCACTATTTCATAGCAATATAAATAATTTTATGTTTTATGGTCATCAATTATAAGTATTTATATAATTCTGGAACTCATTGAGTTACATTACCGATCACAATAATGAATCTTGATTGTTTAATGCGTAGGTCTCCAAACTTTTTAGCCTAAGGGCCACACTGACTCCTCCACTAAGTCTCGAGGACCAAGTCCTAGCTAGCTCATCATACCGACATACTGTAGTTTTGAATTACGCGCAAATTTCGGTTGTTACTTACGGGCAAGTGTCAAGGACATTTCATTGTGGCGGAGATAGCCGAAAACTATCTTCTACTGATTCATACACTCATATTAACTTCTTTCTACAAAAAAATTTGAGTGAATACGGCAGTAGAAGAAGAATATTATAAAGATAAAATGACTTGCATAACCATATTACTGGCAATAAATACATTATGTTTGCGCACATCTATCCAACGTAAAATTTATTTTATTGGTACCGAGTTGTAAAGTTTGTTATTTAATTGAATTTTGCGTTTTACAATGCTCACGAGGGGATTGGTTTCATAAGTGCGTTCTTTAGTGACCAAAGAGTCCACAAATCATCCACAAACTGTCAGAAGTGCGCAGAAGAATATAACAAACATATTCTGGTTCAATAGTTGCAAAACACTAGAAACGGTTCTCCATAGCTCTTAACAACCACAATTATGTACTACTAATGAGACTTGATATCATCCATGCTAATTAAATTTGAAATTGATTGATTAATTATAAATTATAAATTACTGTGTTTCTTTGAACATTTATTTATAATTAATTATTATTGTTATAAACTTTCTAAAGATACCTATTTTCGGATGAAGATATTTAAATTATCGTGTTTTTATTTGTTTTATTTTGGTAGTTACAGCATAACTGTGTTGCAGTGTTACAAAAAATATATGAATATCGGGAAAACATAATTTTGTTAGATTGTGAATTTTAATTGTTCCCAATATGTAATATAGTATGTTGGCCGTGTACTTACTTTATCTTGTTTTGTTAAAACACTAAATAGCACTCTGAGAAGGCAAGGATTGCTAAGCTCCTGTTAAGTTCTAATTCAATCATTAACACTCTTATTATCAGATTTCTCATCATGAACAGCTTAGGTTTTTATATATAGTAATTGTCTTGAAATATTTCTCATTTTCAATGTTACCACCGAATAGCAATAAAGTACTACATTCCATAATATTTATTTTCGTTTAATACGTAGAATCCAAATTGGTTTATTAAAAGTTTCGATTTTGAGACAGTGACATCTTGTGAGAAAAATTGTTCAACACATTCACTGCTCAGAAATGAATGTCACAAAACTAACCGATCAAGACAACAAATGGTTCAGTGCTCAGAACTAAAGGGACACAAAGAAATGATGCACATCTTTGTGAATCAGCAATTGCAACAGACGAGTAATGCTCCTAGGCCTATATGCATACCCAGCGTTAATAGTACATGTTAATGATTCTTCTGTTAACATTTGTGTAAGTGATCTTGTGAATCTAGCTAGCTAGAATTGTGAAAAAAGTTTCACTCAATTAAGGTATTCCTTATGTTTTTATTCTACTAATCATCTACTGCATAGTGTGTCAACCTAATTTTACCAAAGGCCCCTTTTACAGTTTTAAATTTTCTAAAAAAATGACACATCTACTTATATATAATATTTTATCCATTTTTGTAAGGAAATATATTCATAAAAAAAATAATTGGCCACCGTTTAACGCGTTGACTGCAGGTACCCCGCGCGTCATATTTACATACAAAATGATTCTGTCAACAGCCAACGTGTTAAGAAAGCCAATTGTGCCTTATACAGTTCGTCGCCTCAGGTAAACAAGCTTCCATCTGCCATTTTTTACAAAATCACTTTTAAATGCAGTTTTATTAGCATAAAAATACAGTTCTATCTGCATTACCTTACAATTGTCCGTCAATCCACCAAATTTAAAATTAGAAAAATGTTCTATCTGAAAAACATACGAATGTTACAGTGCATCAAAGTTCAATCTTGTAGTCAGTGTAGAATCACAATCTTAGAAGTGGTTGTCTCTTTTATTCACGTATGTGAATGCATAAGTAGTGTATTTCATTCAAAAAGTTTTAGTTCAGATAGAACTGTGATTGCCCAAGATGACGAGTTGGCAGTTAGTGTAAAAGTACTATTGTAAGAGATACCATAATCCACTGAGGTATTTTTGAAATTCTAGTAAGCTAGATATTATCAATTACACAAATGTTTATATAGAAAGTATTCAACATCTTTTCTCGCTAATAGATGTCACTGGCTAGAAATCTGAAGCTTTTCTCTCCCACTTAAGTGTGGGATATTAAAAACAATACCAACATTAATTCTCTACAAACATCTGCTACAAACACTTCTACAACAGAGTGCAGACTCAATAAAAATTATTATTGGAAATATTTGATGTCAATTCATTGGATAGCTTCAATCCATCTGTCAATAATCTTGTGATAACTACTCGTGAAGCCTTCATTCCCCCACCCTTGTGATTTTATTATTATTAATTATTGTGTAATTTTAGATTTGTAATAGTAGAAATGTATCTATGTCGGCGTCCGTGGCGCAGTTGGTAGCGCCGCTGGCTACGGTTACGGATGTCTCGGGTTCAATTCCCGGTGCGGACGGTTTTCATAGATTTATCTTTCAATCGATTTATGGATTTCTGTTCGTAGTCTGAGTCCTCCCTACCACCCATCCCGTCCTCACGGGGCGAGAGCGATTATCTAACCACTAGTCCTGTCCTAGCCCTATCCTTCTATCCCTACTCTTTTCGAAAAAAGAGAGGTTGAGCAACTGATCAACAAGCAGTTCTCGTAGAAAAATTCTGTTGAGATACCTCTGTTAGAAGACCATATGCTCCACATTGGGAGCGGATATGGAAAAAAAATCTATTGACTTGGGATTCAAACAAAAAATGTGTTGCAGTGCAAAATTGGCCGAGAAGGTTTAGGTCTATATAATGAAGTAACTTTTCTCAATATCTCTTTATACTAACAATATTTCTGCAATTTGCAATAATGAATTGGAATTAAAGATTGCCACATGGTAAACATGGCAATTTAGTTACACTTCCATAATTTTAAAACAATAATTAATTGGCAACATTAATGGAAAACCTTTTTATGTGCGCATGCCAAAAATATACAAATAATATTTATCCAGTGACTGGCTTGCTAGGCAGTATTTAAGTGGCGGAAAATAATTTAATTGGTACTAATTTTAGAATTAACATAGAATTTCATAAAAAATGAACTCATTACTTGACATAATCTTTGCTGTAAAAAAAACTACTTATTAATTAATGAAATTTTTACTGTTGTTTAGTTATAATTATACACACCAAAGTAGATTTAAAAAAAAACATGTTATAATATATTTTTTGATGTATTTAAAGCATTTATTAAGGTATAATATGGCATGTAAGTCATTCATATTCATGTTCTCTGGCATGCGTGCCTTAGAGTCCCCACACCTGGTCTACAATATTGAAGTTCATCCAAATATTATTTAATGACAGCAAATTTAATGCACTTATAAATCATATTGTTCATTTTAGTCTAAGACGTTAGCTAATGTAATGGTTCTAACAATAAAAAGTAAGCGGTGCCTTGTGAAATAGTTTCATTTTAGCTCATATATTTACTTAAATAGTTGTTTGAATATTTGCGGTGTAATTAAAAGTGTTGTGTTTATTATATGAGGTCTTATGATTTTTATTGTTAATTATAAACATGTCGTTTTATCCCTATTAATTTACTAAGAATTTTAAAATTATGTGAAATTTTGATTCAAAAGTTGTTAAAAATCCAAAATTGAAAGATTATAAAAAAGTGCATTTCAATCTTTGAGTAATAAGTCACCTGTAATCCAATTTTTATTTCAGAATATTAAGAAATAAACCTACACATGATCTTTTCACTCTAAAAGCACTTCAATACTCAACTTTTCAGAGACGATTTCAACTTATTTATTTGGTGGAGCGGAGGGGTTTTTTTCAAAAGAAAAAAATCAGTTATAATATTTATAAACATTTTATTTCATACTTTTTTCCCAGTACATAAAAAAAAAATATTTTTTATATTAAGACAAGTATAACTTTGCAGTATATCAATCTATACTTCTGTGTGGAATATAACAGTGAGGCACTTACACATTAATAAAGTTTTAAGCAATAATAACAATTATAATTAACACAAATGATTGTCTCAATTGATTGAACAGATGCACTGTGCTGAAGTTCACAGATAGTTGACAGAAATGAAATAGATATAATTAAAAACCTTATAGGGACTTATGTAATTGTAGAATAAATTGAATTGTGATAAAACAATTCAAATGAAAATTTTGTCAAAGTTCACATCTTTTTATCTGAAAGTGACAAGAAGTCAGTTATATTTACAAATTTGTAAGATAGTGCAACTCGGATATAGACCTAATTTGCAGAAATACGTGTAAGTTCATTTCAATAAAGTTCTATTCACAATATTCACATTTTAAAATACTTCTAATTGATTTAGTTTCATATCTGAGAAAATTGTCGATATTGTTGTCTTGAAATAAAAATCACTTTGAAAGAAGACAGAAGTAAAAAGTTTCCGACACACAAACAAGTTATGAAAAAAGGATATTTATTGAGTATTTTTACATGCTGCTTTAAAAATTCAGGATCTAATGTTGAATCAACTTAAAACCCTGTTAATTATGAGTAGGTAGTTATTATTTCAATGTATCTTATGACTAAAATAATGAAGACATTTCAGGTTATAGTAGTTTCGTGAGCAATTGTCTTAAATTTGAATTTGCAAAAATAAACTATGACATTTAGTTCAAGTGAAAATGCTCCTGAATGCAAATCATTCATGCGATAACTCCAAAGTCCACGCTTGCCAACTGTGCTAGATTTCTTTATCAGCATTTGAGAAGTCATATCAAACTTTTTAATCATTTATAAAATTTAATGAGAGAGTCTGCCTTCGTAATTATTGCAGAGTACGAGGTGAGGCGACTATTTATTTCATTATAGTAAAAAAAGAACAGAATATGTAATTACATACATTATAATAGTGGCAAAAGATATTCTCACAATAAAAAATAAACATTTACCCCTTAATATGAAACAAACATTTACAATTAGTAGAGAAATGAGAGTACATATTTCATTAGGTTATAAAATCTTTGGCAAATAATAGATTCACTTTTTAAATATACAACTTAACAATCTACTGAATTTATATTATCAATAAACATTGATAAAAAAACGATAGATACTTGTATTAGGAAAAATTAAAATTAAGCTCTTTCGGGTACAGGACACATCTTATTTAACCAAATGTTAATTGTCTATTTTGAATCAAAACAAACCTTATTATATCATAGCCTTATATTATGACAAAATAATGAATTGATAAAATCCATATCAATCGACTACTATTATTAGAATAAATAATAATATATGGCAATACGAAACAATTTTAAATATTCGAGAAAGAAATTTTATGTCTCGCTTATTATACAAGGACTGACAGTTCTAGACACATTTTACAACACGACTTAATCTGTAAGTCTTAGACTATACGTTGACACAGTTTTAAAAATATAAATCAACATGATCATTTTTTCATATACGCAGTTAATTAGGTAATTAGTATTACTGCTACAGACAATAAAAATTATAGTAAAATAGTACATTTTCAGGGAATAGATGTTTCTCATTCTTCCTTCCGAGTTATAAATCTTAAATCTTTTCCAATTTATATCAGGCAATAGATTTCATTATTCAAAAAATTGCATTTATCAACTGCAGCAAATATATATTGGTAAAACTTCAGTGATAATGCGGCAGCATTGTGAAAATATATAATACGCCCATAGACAATATGTAATATTGTGTCACAAATGACAAAAGAAAGAAAAAAGCTGCAAAATTTTGTAGTGTTTTTCTGTTTAGCATTGTGATAATGTATCTGAAATATAGAATAATTTATTGCAGTTGATATCAATGTTTGATATTTAGTATATCAAGACAAACAGAAGCTATAAATGATTAAAAATATGATATTTGTCATTTCACAATTGAAAAAATAATTGCTACATTTAACATTAGGAAAATGTAGTATTATCGTCAGTTTATTAATATCATCAATTGACATAATAAATCCAATATCACATGTGAGTTATCATTCTATCACTTTAAGAGCCGAAGGATTAGAAGACATCATTAATAATATTCCAAAATTTGGTAGTCTCTATTCACAATATAAAATTTGGAAAATATACATTCTATTTTAGTCCCATACTACGAGTCATCTGTTCGAACAGCGTCCACGCCATCGAAGCCATCAGCGTGCGACGCAGCATTCTAGGAACGATACCTTGGAGGTATCCCATCGCCCCGTGGTTTTGGTGGATGTACAGAGCCGCGCTCAGGACGGTCGGGAACTTATTCGGGTACAGCTGCATGCGAGTCTTGATCACGTCGGCCGGGTTTGTGGCGACCGATGCCATTATTCCGGCCATTATACCGCATGAGAAATGAAGTACGCTCGATTGAGTCGGAGACACAAGCCACTCTGCGAATAAAAGAAAAAAACACATTATTAATCTGTCATTGAGTAAATGATCATTGCTATTGACAAATTGATTGATTTATAAAATACTGTTTTGATGACATATTAGATCGGTCAGTGCTCAATTTTGCAAGTTCAACATATTACTAGCCGACAGTTGTAACTGCCCTCTGGTGAGTAGGAATTAGCAACGTTGCATTCCAATTGCACGGTTGTGTTAAAAAATGTCTGTTTGATATGAGTTGACGTTGCAATAATATATCTTGTCACATTTTTGGCACAATATGATATTTTCATTATCGAATCGATCTCTGACTGTGTTTTATATTAATGTAAACGAAGAAATCAGTAAAACGTTTACAGTAGATTAATATTTCTGAGAATAACTTATTTAGCTAAAGAGCAGATCAGTCTTAAATACCCAATGATTGCTCTACATAATTCTTTCTTCATAAAGAAAACTTTATCTGAATAAGCATTACTACATAGCAGATTTAGTAAATATTTTTTAGTACAGAGGTCTGCTCAATAAAGTAAAAATATTATAGTATTTAGTTCTACAAGAATTATAGTATATATTTAATGGAAATTTCGGCTTCACGCCACTGCCAGAACTATGTTTAAACAGATTTTGGTTTTTATACTGACATAGAAGAGATAGACAACAATATTATCATCATACTGACATTTTGTACATGTACAATTTATAGGAGTGGTTAGCCGATATCATATCTGCATGATTAGGCCAGCCAATAAACTTAAATTATCATATAATTTCATGTGACAAAATCTATAATAAATATTATGGTGTAGATATTTACTGTGACACGTGTAGATGAATATTAATTTGCTTCTAACGATCAGTAGTTGTGATTTTTATGTCTAGAAAAATCACTAATTGGCTGTCATAATCATTAGTTGATTAAAGCCAATTTTTATAACATCCATACTCATCATTATAAACGAAGATAAAATAATCTTTCTAAACAAACTCGCAGATAGGAAACACGCTTTCAGCAAATAATTAATTTGAAATAAAAGAAAAAATTTCATTCTTTAACATTTCAATGCGGTTTTTTATTATGTATGTGTAATATTTGCGAAAGGACTCCTTAGAAAGCGAGATTTCTAACCTTTCGGTATGGCTTGCTTTCCTTGAGTGTAGAACATAAGGTAGAGTCCAGAGAATGGAGCGTCTCTTGCAAGAGTCGGTCCGAGACCGCAGTGCAGTCCTCGGAGGCCTTCCACACGCCAGATATTACGAAGGGCTCCCAATACGCTGGTGTAGCCGTAAACTCCTGATTCGAATCTAAAATAAAAAGTAAAGCACATCAATTACTACGCAATATTCTCTACATCGCTTCAATCTATGGATACATTTTGTGTATGTGGAAAGCGTTCAAGGATATACTTTAAGATGAATAACGTATCCAACGTTGCTAAATATTTTATTTAGCGGTGCTAAGCTAATGATAATAATCATACGATACTGGTATTTTTCGACTAACAACCGGTTGATCTATTAACACATCATTTCGTGCAGGGATATAAAAGGAATTTGAAAATAAATCTTATTCTAAAAACATGCTAGCTTAACAAGAATGAGAGAATTATGATATATAAATTTTAACATGTTTATATCAATAACCTAAGGCAACATTATTTAAAAGCGCAATAGACAACTAAATAATTTAATTCAGTTTGCGTAATTGATTGATGTATTTAACTACAACATCAGCCACTGGCGTTACACAAAAAACTAATGAAAATTGACTTAAAAAAAAAATTCAGTCAAGAGAGAGCATGATAACTGACAATACCAAGAAATTGGGTAATACCTGAATACTAAATAAATTTGATATAATTTTTTCAAACTGATTGCTCGAATTAAATATAAAAACAATACTATGTTATGTCCGTCTTATCTTGCAAGATATACTTATTTATTCTATAATATCTAATCTGAATTTTACATCGCCATTAGAACAATAATAATATATTATGATTTGAACAAAATTTATATTTTGGAATAAGAGCTTTGAATAAACTTTAGAATGTTTATAGTAGCTATTACCCCATGGATTCTATAAGCATAACATTTATGGAACATAAATAATCATGTCTAAGTCAAAGATCAATGCAACATGGCAAAATATTATCAGAACTAGAAAAGCTTTCAATTTATATCAAAATAAAACGCTCACTATGAGGCGTAATATTGACAAGCAAAGTAAACAAACCTTTATCTCGTATTCAGGTATTGAGATAACACTTAAAAATATATTTACAATTATTTTAAATTACAAGACATCAAGTTCATATACTGGACAGTTTGCAGTCTCTACACAATATTTTGCGAATATCGCATGATTTTTGCAGCTCTATAATACGTCGACAGCGTCATAAATTTTAAGCATATTACAATAAAACAGTGAAATTTTGTTTACCGTTTGAAAGTTATCGAAAAAATTTTACTGCCGAACCCCACGGGGGGCCATGACCTTGTGACTTTTGCAATTGCGTAAATGGCCCCCCATTAACCGAATAAATCACTATTATTAACGATGACGCAGTACAATCTCCAAGCGAAAAATGTTGGCATTACATTTGATTGCGATGTATTCTTTTAAACTTTGCTGACGCCCGACTTTTATTGATAAGAAACTTAAAACAAATAGTTTTATAAGAACAGCATTATGGGAAGTGAATGATAAATTCATACTTGAATTGAAGGACTAATACAAAAAGAGACTGTAATTTTAGACGACTTAAGTGTCATGCTATCTTGCCAGGCCTGTCGCCGCGTGGTTAATGATCTTTGGTTTTGGTTTCAACAGGTTCGAATCCCACTCTCTGGACTCTTTTATAAATTGTTTTTTAATCAATTCATGGTTTTGTGTTTGGATGTGATTTCTAAATTTCCACCCATCTATCGGATCCTAAAAATGAAGTGCAGCGAGAGCCAATAGCTAACCGCTAGTCTTGTCCTAGCCATATCTTTACTAACTCTGAAGAAGAGGTTGATCGACTGAATAGCAAGCAGTTTTTTGTAGAAAAAACTTCTGTTGAGATAAGCTGCATTAGGAGTTCATATGCTCCACATTAGGAGTGGACAAGACTATATTTCTCTTTATAAACAATTCTTTTGCGTGTGAGGAAAAGCTACATTCATTTTATAAAAATATGTTAAATAAATTCATTTCTTACCTCGTTTTGACAACAGTAATAGGAATGAGGGCGACACCGCTCATGCTGCGGGCGACAATCCCTAGTCCGACCGCTTGGAATGCGGTGATGGACTCTCCGCTCTTCACCACGTGAGTCTTGAGCCAGTGCAGCGAGGAGAAATAGAGTCCGACTCCTGGAACGCAGCGAGCTATCGACTGAAAAAAAAAGAAAATAACAATCAGCGACAGAAAAGGAAGCCCCTGATATCAGATAATTTACAATTCTGATTTTATTTAGTCAGTGAAGATCGCCAATTGATAATGGCGTAATCAATTAACGCAAGTGTGGTAGAATTTCGATAGTATCAACAGAGGAATTATTATTATTTGTATAAGTATTAAAAAACAAATGGTGCTGTAAATTTTTTAGATTCGGAACAAAGATATTTATATTTTAAACTGAAAATTGGGGTCATTACATTCGTAACTAATAACTGTCGTTGAATAATTAAATTTAACACATTTTCCTCAATAGATATATGAATAAATTATTGCTGTTTTATCAAATTGAACTATGATTTGTACGTTGTAATTTAAATGGCCCCTAACGAAGTCTAATATGCAGTCACAAAGGGCATACTATCAAAATGACATTTGTCCTCGAAAATTTTACGTAATTAATTATAACATCCAATTAAAAATTAGTCAGCATATCGATATGCACTGTCTTGTTAACGTGTGGGAAACAACTAAATTGTGCAGACTGTATATATCAGAAAACTAATTTGAAAAATTTACTCGAGTTTGACTGACGAGAATATTTGCAACGAACTGAAAGTTTGTAACTTCTGTAAAAAATCGTTCATTTTCTTTTATGTCTGAATGAAAATTGTCAAAAATATGCTAATTGAATGTAGAAATTTATGATTATTCGAAGACGAAATAGACGGCAAATTGATTAATAAAAAGACTCAAGAAGACAGCATAAATAGTGTAAAAATATAGTGAATATAGAATTACCTATCATTAATAATCTGTAAATTATTATAAATAGTCTACAAGATAAATATTTATTTTTAAAATCGTTACAGATGATGAATAAATATGAAATGTCATATAGCGAACTGATTACAACGGATATAGATTTAAAAAAAACATCAAGAAATTCTCTCAAGATATATCCGACATGATTACTTCTGTCGTTGATTGCTGGGTTTGTTTAAAAAAAGCTGAAATGTAAGCAAGATTATTATCGCAAAATTTTTTTCCATATCTCATAATATTTATCAGTACATTATAAATATTTGAAAAAGATTGCAGTCTTTGAAGTGGTCTTTATAAATATATTATATAAATTATCTAAGCTGGAAAATAGCAAGTAAAACTTTCGGGCTGACAGTTCGTTATGTATATTATATTTTAATCTATCAATAATAAAAAACTTTAATAGCGACGTAGGCAGATTTTATTTTATTAACTGTAGACTTAGAAACCATGTATTGCATCACTTTGCATCATTTTTGCGCCACCATGACGCAATACTGCAATTTTGGCTCATTGTAAACAACAAGTCTAATCTGCAACAATACAATGTTGCCTTATGAGTTCTTAATTGATATTGTATCGCATTTATCAGTGAGTATAGGATAAAGTAACACGCTTTAAAGGAAGGTGATATCTTTTTTTCTTCTTCTATGGATTCGGCGGTAACTTTGTGGAAATTTTTAATATAAAATTAAAATTGATAACTTAGTTATTCCACTTGGTTTATCACTAACGTGACCCGTTTCGCCTCTTTAAGAAGCATCTTCAGACTAACAATATCGCAATGTTATTTATTTCTAAGGTAAACAATGATTTTAATGCTTACATTAAATAAAGAGTGGGGGGGGGGGTAAGATATAAACACTATTACACTATTTACAAACCAATTACTGGCACTTGGATGTGAAAAATCCAAGGGAAACAAATTTAATAAAGGCGAGTCGCCTGTTCTGTTTAAAATGTTATTTAATAATGCCCCATTACTGTTAATGGTTTTATTGATTTCTAGAAACTCTAAGCTATTCATTTTAATACCTTTTTTATTTACACGATGGAGTACTTCTACGTTAATATTTTTATTAAAATTATGATCATTTTCAATTAAATGATTCGCAAACTCTGAAAAATTATTACTTTTGAGACATCTTATATGTTATTTAACTCTAATATTAAAGCTTCTCCCTGTCTGTCCTACATAGGAAGCTTGACAGTCTTCACACTCTTTTATATTGAAGGTGAACAGCTGCCGTTGTTCCTTCCTTGTTCTTTTTTCAAAATACACAAAAAAATATTGTAAGCATTGAATATTGGAGATTGTAGGTACAATTACCATACTTATTATCAGATTCCGACATTATTACAAACTGAAGTATGAAACCGATTGTCGATTATGCACAAAAACATTTGGCGTTCAACCATTTACATATATTGAAGATGTGACTTTTTTACTTGTGAGGTTTTTATCTATGTATCGAAAGTGAATTAAAATATACATTTATTTGTCCATATAATACGGTATAATACAGTACATCAACGCACACTCTCTCCATCTGCGCTTCGAGTGCATTGATATGAATAATAAATATGCGTATTACTTAATTAAGAACGCATAATAAAACTATAATGGCGCCATTTAAGATAACCTTATTATGAAATATCAATATTTTAATTGTGATTTATGCAGTAATTCATTCAACTGTGACCTTACTTGCCACTATCTTATCCAAAAATAATAAATCAATACAAAATCGGCGCACATAATAATTAACACTTCGATATTAAATAACTGATTTACATAGATAGTTCGTGAGGCTTTTCACACAGAAATTAATTAACGTAAAATTGTACAGTACATAGCAGATACCACATTTTGATTTTAAATTCGAAAACGAATATTTCAGTAGTATTTGCTCAAGTGTTTTGCAAGAAAAAAAGTGGGATAGCTGGAAAAACGATATCGCAATTATTAAAATGAAGCATTATCAATTTTAAATGCTGAGCTTTATACTTTCATTTCATTCCAATAATTCATTTGAAAGCTGTATCATATTGGCAATATCTTAATTAATAAAATATATATTACTTGTATTATTAATACCCGGTGGAAGTGAGAACTGTTATCATCCGATAAATGTGCTAACAGAGTGTGCGCTGGCACAGATATACAGATGGGATGGGTGTATTGTAATTAAGTAAGTGTGCAGAATTATATTTAGGTTGAGATTTTACATGTGTGTTAAAGTTAGGTACATAGCAATTTGAGAACAAAACCAAATATCTCCGAAAGTAAAAGGCGAGACATTCTCCAAATACGTAACAGATGTTCTTTATACTGAAATTATAGGAGGCATACATATTATGTAAGGCATGAGGTAAAAAAATGTTGTTGAACTCTAAGAATTTATTTGAAGCTAGCTTTATTAGAGGGAACCCACAAAACAATGAGCTATGCCTTTATGAAATATGTTTGTCAAATAATAATATAGAAGATTGGTTATATAAGATCTGAAAGAAAACTAATAGAATACATACCGGTATCATACCCCGCCATAGTCCGCTGATTTGGTCTTGTCTCACGATGTTGGCGAACACATTTATCATGCCAGGCTGAATGCGACCTCTGCGAATAAAAGAAAATAGTACAAAATGAATAATGGCAACGGTAGCAAATTAAATCCAATATTTATTGATAGAGAATAACTGTAACGATCAACACGGTGAAACAGCTATGACTGTTTAAATGTGTTTTGGATTTTAAAAATGTGCAATATTTGTATAGAGCATTTTAAAAAGAAAAGTAACCAAAGACTGCTGGAAACAATTGTGCAAATTGATCACATATTATACGAAAGGATAATTAATAGTATAAGGTATATTATATTAGTTTGTAAAATTCCAAAAACACGTTTTGCAAAAGGGTGTCTCGTTTGTCAAATTACAAATTAACCTATGTGAAAAAAGTAGTTACTAACTTCTGGCGTCCACTAAGATAGCATAAAAGGAAAACAAAACATGAATATTGACATGAAAGAATAAAGATATATGAAACTAAAATGTAATTGCAAAATTTAAATTTTATATTATAATAGATACTGTTGAATTCATTGATGAAATTTAAGAAAAGATTTTATGTACAAGCGGGTACTGAATGTTGACCTAGCCAAAAATACATTCTTACGTAAGACATTTAAAATACCAAAAGAATCAATTGCATAACATTCATAAATTATTTATGTATGCAAATATTTAATTCGCAAAAAGTTGTTTGACTATTTCAATTAACAAATTTCTCAAATGAAATGAAAAGTTTTGAAGGACAGTGTCTTTTTTTCAGTATATTTTACATCGGATTTTATCTGCAGAGAGCCTTGTAAAATGGCAAGGTTTGCAATAGATAATAATTATGTAAATAAAAAGGAAGCGGGGAAAGTTTCTGATAAGAACATTCTTAACAAGATAGTAAATGTAATTGACATAGTCAACAGAGGAAGCTCGTTCATAAATTTATGTTTTATCATACCCCGCCAGTAAAGTAATGTTTTAAGAAATAAAACACAATTCTTTTGTATTACTTCCACATATTTATAATGATCAGGACCGGTTTTGCACATCACGAGCATTTGATAATGATCATTATAAATATGTGGAAGTAGTACAAATGAATTGTGTTTTATTTTTTAAAATATAATGTCTTTTCACCAAGAATTGACAGTTAACACCTTAAAAGTGATTAGTAAAGTAATGTTCGTATTTTTGACCTACTAGATCCAAGATTAGTGACAGTTTTGTAAGAGTACAGAAAAGAGCAACTACATTAATTGGTTAATATGAATTGATGTTTCGAAATCTACTTATAATCAATTTGACAAGGACCCGCTTTCTGTTGCTAAATATGGTTTAAAAATATAAATCTCTAGACCCGAGCATAGCAGAAGACATATTAGAAATGGAAAGTTTCATGAATGGTGTTAAAAGCATGCCTTTGTGAACAATTATTTGCACAACTGAACATTAGTAAAATAATATGTTGACGAATATTGACAGTTGAAATTAACAAACAGGGACCAAATGGCAGATATTATCAAAGGAATTCAATTTATTTCAATTGATGATAGCTGGCTGGTAATTTTCCAATTAGTTAAACTGGAATATTTTCACATTGGCTTTAAAAGACTGCTTCTTATTTTCAAGCAGAATTAAAAACCCTTCAATGAAATCTCAAAGTGATCTCTTGATCATCTCAGCATGCAATATATCAAGAAAATAAGTTTAAGGCATTAATTATGTACTGTAGTTCTTTTCATTTAGCTCATACAGTTACACACTATAGTATGGTTAAATAAGGAAGTGCCATTTACATGTCAAGAATAACGTTTAGGCAGTTAAAAATGCAAATACCATGCAAAGTTATTTCCTGTGATAAAGTTGGTAATTATATGAATTGCTAAATAGACTCACCCAACAGCCGTTTGCACTGAAGAGGATGCTGTTTGCAGCCTAGTTTTAACTAGATCTAAGGGTTGAAATAGAACTGTACTGACAGTTCCAGACAGGGATCCGGCGACGAAAGCCTTCAGAACTGGGTGGATCTGGAAAAAATGAGACCATGAGGTGCTAGGAAACAATAACTAATCATTATCTTTAGCCAGTATAATTTTATGACCGATTTTTTTATGAATAAGTTACGATTAATGTTTTATCTATTGCAGTAATAATATTTTAATGTCCGCGTATAAATATAAAGACATCTTTAACACTTATTGGGGTTAAAGATTGTAACGGTACATACAAACAATTCTTATCTAAGTTTATTACGATATGTACTTACATCCATTTTATACTTGAGAGTAAAGAATGTGATTCCTTCAAAGTCAATAGCTGCCTGTATAAACAGTCTATAGGTATCACAGTATCAGGTAAATCTGTCAATTTCGACAGGTAATAATAATCCAAAGGTATTTTGTTTTAATCTCTCTGCTGGATTCGGTCGATCAGGAGATGCAATCGAATCCCGTTTCGTTTAGGCCGATTTCAATCAGGTGGAAATATAGCTCTGAAAGCCTTTTTATACTTCGTATGTTTGAACTGGTAGAACGATGCTGTTAATATTGAAAAGCATAGGCGCTTGGACAGATGCCTTAAATATAACAGCGGGCGGCCAATATCGTATCGGAGTAATCGGAATAGTAGATGGGGTTCACGCGGAAAAGACTGGAATACATTCTTTCGGCCACTGAATCCAAGATTAAACTCATGAATATGTTTAACAACGGGAGTCACTTTTGATAATCTGGATGTATCAAAAGAAATCTGATCGCGCGGAAAGATTTATCTTTTAATATATGTTAAATATATAGAACACTTCGCCTTAGGATTTTGAAAATGTTTTTGGATATCAAACGGCGTTTATAATACACTTTTTTTGGTAACAACACGGCGATAATTTAGATCCTTCATCTATAAGCAATTTTGTGTCCTCTAGTTGAGATATATTCGAAAGAATTTTATTTAGATCGACAGCGGAGCACCGAACGGTTTTATTGACTGTTTAGAAAAGGCGTGTTAGCTAGAGGAGTTCGCAAAGAGCACTGACAATCTAGGTAGGGAGCGCCGCTTTTATCAAAGCTGTTCTCTTATCTCTCAACAGCTGCCAGACAATGTTCTCGAGCTACTCGAGAGGGGGCAGTCAGAGATCACGCATGCACAGCTATAACAGAGTGGTTTATTTATTTTTCATTATTTATTATGCGAATAACAAGAATATTAAAGAAATTTGAGTTAACTGTAGGGCTGTGAAAAATATCATAATACATATTTTTTTTACATATTTCTAAATTTAAAAAGAAGACTATTATCCAAAACAATTATTTTTATAATTTTCTTAACTTTCACTGTTCCTAAACAAAAGTTTACGTACACTGGAGCACCATATTTCAAACAGTAAAAATTATAATTTTGAAAAAAGTATTAAATTTACAACATTATCTTATTACAATTATCCGTGGATTGTAGAGATATGAATAACAGTACACAAAAAGCATTTTTATCTATATTCAATTTTTATCCATAACTAAAACTGTCATTATCGCATATTTGTTATGAAAAATAATACAATCAACGAAATGCATAAATTATGTGTGTATAGTTTGATAGCAACTTTCTGCTTTTTTTATTGTTTGGGGCATGACCCCATATAAACGTGTTTTTGCACTCGAATAGAAATGAAATCCAAAGCAACGAGTCGTCCAAAGACTGTTAGGAAGAAATATATCACAGATTTTAATGAGAGAAATATAAACTTAAATGTGTTAAAATATTATTTAATAACACTAGACTTCCTATATTCAAATATTTATTTTACTAAATATAATAAAACCACTCATACCTTTTCTTGTTTATTTGCCAACGACATATTTGAATCCTCTCGTTCTGAAATATCTTTTCGAATGATTAACAAGCTCCCTATTATCCTAGAGGACGAGTCAATTATTAATATGTCACTATCTATTAATCTATCAGTAAATAAGAGAGGTGGATATTCTGCACCATTTGACTTGTGTACATTATTAAAATAATATGGATAAAAAGTGACCCAGTTCTTATTAGTAAAAATGAGAATGAACAATACAACACTACAGATATTTCAAATTATACAATACTGATTTAAGCCGGAGTGCAAAATGTTGCATACAATTCAACTTTGTACTTTAAACAACATTCACGAATTTTTTTACTGAATATCAGTATTTCTTTACATATCAATTAATGTATTTTCTAGTGTTCTCATTGACTAACATACATAAATCTATGTCAAAGTAATATTTAAAATTTTTGTTTTATTATGTTTCAGTAAAATTTGTTTACTGAAGAATAAAGATTTTGGTCAAAATATTCAAGCGTTTGGTATATCAATATACATCCAGGGTTAATTTCAAGCTCTGATGAAAAGAGTTTTTATCTTAATCAGTGGTGTAACTATTTTGCAAACGAGCATCAGCAATATTTTTTGTGTGCGTGTGAGAAGAAAAATTAAATTTCTTCTATCAGAGGTTACTTGTTCAAGTGTTAGTTATACCACTGGGCTCAATGATAGCCATATAAAAAAAATTGGCAACCCTAAAATTTGACATAGGAATTTTAAAAGCTGAACTTTTTTGTGACCTTCGTTAATATTTTTGTAATAGTTAAAACTTTCATTTATAAAAAATGAGTGGCAAATTTGGATATTAACAAGTTCTTTATATTTTGTGGGCTATAATTAAATGAAATGTTGTAATGCACAACCCAAAATTTATACCCCCATAGTAGAGGCTCGTCCTGTGGACCGGGTTCAGGCGGAAAATGAGATTCGGACCCGGGTTTGGAATTCATTTTTCAGAAAAGCAGACTCATGAACCAACCATGCATTAATCAATCATTATAAATTAATAAAGTTAATTCTTTAAAATTCATCACTTTTAAGGTGTTATCTGTGAATTCTTGGTGGAAAGGCATTATATTTTAAAAATAAAACACAATTTGTTTGTACCACTTTGACATGTTTATAATGATCAGGACCGGTTCCAAGCCTTGAAAATGAAGATTTAGCGACTTGTATAAATAGCAGTATATTTTATAATTTAAGACATCGACTGAGGGTGCTTGATGGAATTTCAATATCAAATTTGGATTATTGAGATTTTGTACACTTCCATGTATTTTGTCACTAACGACCCGGGTTTCGCCTTTCGGCATCTTCAGGCATTCGAGATTCTCGAAATTTTAACTCAGGTATCAGTGTGGCTCTCAGACGTATAATATCTTACCTCGTAAATAATATTTGTCGTATTTGTATCTTCTATATAAACGTTAGACACTGTCTGTCAGTTCGAGTCCATTCGTGTCCTCGAATGCCTGAAGATGCCGAAAAACCCGGGTCGTTAGTGACAAAATACATGGAAGTGTACAAAATCTCAATAATCCAAATTTGAAGCAGTATATTTTATTTATGAATCGGGCTTTTACTGGACTGAGTAACTTAAATCTGGGATTCTTAAAGGTAACTTAAAGGGTCGGGCTCGGGTGACAAGTGTGATATTGAGACTAGGGTTCAGGCAGGCCGGGCCTGAAAGAGCGGTCTCAGACCAGGTAATTTTAACAAATTTCAGCCTGTGCAGACCTCTACCACATAGTGTACTCAAGGAATAGTAATACAAGACGTTTATGTTTAGAAAATACATCTACTTGACAAATTTATTGGCATATTGAAAATTTTTTCTTTCTATCAATTACTGTGGCCAATTATTATGATCAGTGGAGTATTTGATAGGAAGTGCTAGGTACTTTAGGTTACTGAATACTTGTTGAAATCAGATCAGTAAAAAGTGCGTAATACGATAATGATGCTCATATGACGTTTTTACGGTTAACATTATACATGATGAACTTTAAGCCGATTGTCACGGTGGGGGGCGGTCTGATACGAGGCAGACATTCGAAATTCAAATAAAATCGCTAGAGACTTACGTCATTTTGATTTATCTCTGGAAGGTCAATGGATGGTGGGTCAAGAGATAGTTCGAGAGGAAGGCTCACTTCGGTCGTCGGCATGCTCTATGCTTGCCCTGAATTAATAAATCGTTATTGCATATTTCATAACAGAGCTGCAAAAAAAAACCGCTGGTTGCTTTAACGCGCAATAATTACTGGTACAAATTTCAAGCGATTCATGTTTTAGTTTTATCGAAATAAATCGCCGACGACGTGTTTTCAATAATTGTAACCTATTTTCTAGTTATTTTTACCACGATAACAATTGCATGGTATTTATTTTTAATCAATTTAATCGTGCATATTTCTTTGACTCGTATGACATTAAATTAACTGCGTTTTGACAGGTGAACAACATTATCGTAGTTTCAGATACAACAACTTGCAGAAACAAATATGTGTAAAAGTAATTAATAGAACCCTCCCTTATCTATTATCGAACAGCTTATCAAACATTCTTATCATAATTAATAAATAGTGTAACGGTTCCCAATAAGATTATAATTTTAAAATTCGCGTGTATACTATTCAATAGCATTCTTACTTTTAATAATAGGTACCATGTCGAAAGCGTTTTCTACATTTAGTTGCGGAACTATAAATAACACTACTTTCAGGTTGACAGATCGACTGTCAACAGTAGTTATTGCAATCATAGATAATAATATGTTGCTATGCATATGAGACTAGTAAATATTATAAAACTTATTTATAGGTATGCATTATATTTGTTTTACCTGCAAAACCTTCAGCTAAGAGGACATGTAATACTTTGAATTCATATATGAAGTGGACCCAGATTGGGGACTCAGTTTTGTTTCATTAGGATTGTAAATTCATAAGAAATTCGGAAAAACTTTGCTCAAAATAATATCAGATGTTGATTTAAGTTAAATTTAACATTTCGAAATTGAGACCTAGGGTCAACGGTGGGCTGCCAATACGTTCACAAGGGACTCGCTTAATCTCAGAGCTATCATATTAGTTACATACTTAAAGTACTTATATTATGTAAAAATACGCAACATTCGTAAAATAATAAATATCAGGTAAGATGACAAATAAATTAATGTAGTATAAAACATACTAAGTTCACAGCAAACGAACAGTGGATTGAAATTGTTTTATCTAATATATAAACTATTTACTATCTGTGAGTAAGACGGGAGACACTCATTGTCTAGGCCCGGCTCCCCTCAGGATCAAGGTGTAGCCCGTCCCCTCGCCGCATGATCGAGGGCCTTGTTACAGGAATTACGCAATTGCTTCGTGTGTTAGGTAATGAGGCTGACGGGCTTAGGTGGACGAAGTTCTTGCGACCGTGAGGCAGCGCGGCGTAGTTCGAAAATATCAATCGTTCTCTTCCAATGGCAGTGTCCTACGTGAGAGGTGACGAAAAGATGCGGCGCGCCACCTTACGCTCGCAAAGACTTCGTTCACCTAAGGCGGCCAGTGACTTGTTAATACTATTCCTGTGTGTGTATATAAATGTGTAGGCTCCGAGTTGAGCATCCATACAAACCGAACGCGAATTTGTGTTAAGAGACGGTTTCCCTTTTCTTTCCCGTTAGCTCCATCTTTGAGGTTAGAGGCTGTCCCTCTCTCTCGTCAAGAAAAGACTAGCAAGGTTGTCTCAAATTGTAAAAATATAAAAAATGTAACAATAATCGTATGAAATTTATGAAAAAGTCTACATGCTCATCTATTGTAACAATAATTTTTATTGTCACCCGTAAATGCAACGAAGTAACACTATAAATGACGGATTGGGATTAACTGATAAATGAGAATATTTTTTAATAGAAAATGATCCTATAATAGAAAAAAGTTTGAAGTTCAAGAAGGAATTACAACAGATCTTGGCCCCTTATCACGAAATACGTAAAGATTTATACGCTAAAAGCAAACAATCGCTTATTTCAGACTTTTTAAAGCCTAAATCCAAATATATTCCACAGTCCTCCTATAATGAAAATTCATAACCGATCACAAACAAGAGTTAAACATATAGAATTGTATGTGATAGCGATGATGAATGAATAATCTATTATATATTTTTAAAGTTTTTTTTCAATAAATACGTAAATGTATGATTTTTCCATTGTTTATTAAAAAAAATTAAAGGATTTTAACAAAAACCATTTGTTTTTAATTCACTTTTTACACTCCATTTATTGTCTATCCCTGTCTCGCAAATAATATTTTCAAACAGAATATTTTTTCTAAATTGCGCGTTTATTGTCATCGAAAATTTTTGTATTTTCAATTATTATTTTTTATTAAAAACACTGCAGTAAGATGACAAAAACATCATCAGCCACGTGCAGGTAGCACGTAAAAAAATGATTCCAACTGTTTTTTGTGGATAATGTTGCAAAAAACTAAATTGTCTGTTCCTGTCTACAACTGATTCAAAATATGAGCGAAAAGGAAAGCACAATACAAATATTAATTATGTTTGTAGTAAAAAAAGATGAACATACATACATCAAAATAAGTTACACCGGAACACCTTTTTTATTCGTACAGTTCATCGGGTAAGAATTAAGATTTTAAATATGAATTAATTTTTGATATTTTACAGCGTATATCGAAATCCCGGTATTTCTATTAATTCAATCCCGGGATTGACTAATTTCTCGGGATTTCGGGATTGGAAGACCTAATCACTGCTCATGTAATATAGAGTAGGTAACTGAAAATTCGCGATGTTTTGAAAATTTTTGAAGCTTTGTTAAAAATCAAAAACTATTAACAATGTAATCACCCTATTTATTCACTTCCTTGAAACACGTGTCGCTGGCGGCGTATTCTAACCAGATGACGTAACTTGAGCAGTTATCCCCGGTGGAGCAAACTAAAGGCGCGTTCATACCACACTGTTATTTTGCATTTGTCTACATATATTTTCAACAAAAAAATTTCACCTATTTTTTGTTTAATTTTAAGGAAATTAAAGGTTTATAGGTAAATAAAAGGCTTTTTTACACGAATTTAAAGAACCAATTTTAGTTTTCCGTTCATTCATAATACTTTTTATGCGAATTTTTTTTTAAACCAATACATCAAATTAAGTATATAAAAATAAAATATTGTTTAATGCATTTTTTTATGCGTCAATTTCTTGAACCAATGTATCGCATAAAAAGGATAGGGTGTATATAGAAATTTTAGATTATCTAATGAAAATATGTCGTTTATTATTTTTGTGTAGTTATAAATGCATAAAATTTAGTAAGTAACATAGTAATAGGTTTCCTACAACTTCAGTCAATTATCACATCTAGATCTCAAATTGAAAATATTTAAAAGTGAATTGTCTAGGTTGCTGTATCACCCTCAAGACCTCAAGGCAAAAATCAAATTGTTCAAAGATAGAAGATAGTCACTAACTATGAAATGTCATAAACTCTTACAAGTGAAATGAGAGAACTACATAATCAACCGTTGGAAGACACAGCCTTTTAATTTTGTCGTTCTATTGTTTATCTTTTGGCTTCCATTTTTTCCAGTAATTATGCATCGACTCTACACTGCAATATTTTGAATAGAAATTTAAAAAAATACTTGTATTGATATAATATTAAAAATATATTTTTGACTATTTCTTCCTCCGCAGCAGAGTGCATAATATATTGACTCTGTATTACAACTGGAAATGTTTCTGTATAAGTTCGGAGTCAATAGACAGCAACTGTGGAGATGGTAAAATCATGTCCTGGGTGTATTCACCGAGGGGATGAAAATTGCTGTCAGGAACGAGTCAGCACATATAAAATCTTATCTATTTATTTTATCATTTCTGTTACTCCCATATTTCAAAGAGTCGAATAAAATAATGATAACTGTATTAATTCAATTTACTTTACAGATATATCATACATTTTCGTGATGGATATAAAAATGTCACGACCCCACGCAAAACGATTGCAAAAAATAACTCACATAACAACACATTGTTCCAATAAATACATGTTATTTAAGAGCTGTCAATAACATGATATCTCTGTCGATTAGATTCTGCATAAACAGAAGCAAAGTTCACGGTAAACATTAAAAATCCTAAATACCCTAAACAACAAAAACTCTAACGTCCATTGATAAGAGACCCCCAGCAAACATGTTTATCACACTTCATTTGACATGTGACTTAAGACCTTCAGATAAAACTTAGCAGGGGCTAGCAGTTTACATTATTCATTATGAGAATCAATTACATGTGTTGTTATTATATGAAAAATATTAATAAAACTTAATTAATAAAAAGATTATTTCAATGTTACTGTATTTTTCTCCAGTAATTAGTATTATTCATGAAATAGTAGACGGCAAAATGTTTTTTTTACTTATCAACATAGTTGCAACCTAATTTTATAAAAAAAATCTTAATATAATTTAACAAAATTCTTTTCAAATGAATGCATAATTATTTTATTCCTTGGCTATTGGGATCAACTATGGTCAATCAGTATCTTTTTGTCCATTAGTGAGGTATTCAAAGTTATCGAGTGTTCCAATTGCTTGGGCAGGTAAATAATATGATTCACCGATACTTTTTTTTAACATATTTTTAGTCCCAAAGATAAAGTTATTAGTAGATAAATGAGAAATTTCTCGGTAGAGAAATGTGAGTGATAGATTATATCATAATCCCCAAATAGATTATATCATAACTTTTAACCTTTGGCCTGTGGACAATTGGAAAATGGTTAAACTGGCACTACTGTAAGATAGGTCGTGCATCACTGTTCTAAAGCTATTGTGGTGTTCTTTTGTATCTTGGAGAGCGGTAAACCATTATATTCTATTGTCATAACATACTAAGAAAATATCTTAACCTGTTGTAATGCCTTATATTTTTGTCTCAACAATTTTTTTTTTCATCACTTATGTCTGATAAAACAACATTTGGGTTTACTATTAGCACAACTTTATTTTTCTATTGTCAATGTATTCTGGGATTTCAGTTTTTTTAACCATAAGTAATCAATGACAATTAACATAGTATGTAGGGTCCGTGGTTGAGTGCTTAACGTTGTTGGATTCGGTTACGATGCCCCAGTACGAATAGTTTCATAAACTAATTTTTCAATCGATTCATGGATTTCTGTTCGGAGATTGTGATGTCTAAAATTCCCTCCCACCCGTCCGATTATTATATCTTATATATTTTCAATTACACAAATAAAATAAATATTTTACCTTTCAAACATATTTACTGCATATAATGTGAAAAAAATTGCAGCAGTGCATGATAAAGAAATGTCCCATGTGCCCTATATAATCTGAGCAGTAAGAAATGAAGCCATAATATAAACAAACTTCTCGATTTGTTTATAGGAGCATAAAAAAAAATAGCTGAAACTCTCCTTCAATTCAATTTTTTCAAGCAATAGAAAGTAGAAGGTACATTTAAATAACAACATGAAGATGGAATGATGATGAACGTATTGCTGTAGAATAGTTGAAGAGATTTATTGCTAATCCATACCCAAAAATTTAATACGCTAAGCCCTAATTATAATAATACTGAACTCATCAACTACATTTCTACCAGTGGCGACCGGTGACAAGAATATTAGGGAGTGCAAGAAAATACTCATCTATTTATGCAGGAAATCCATTCTCCTATTATTGGATTTTTAAAACACTTCAATAACATGAACATTAATGTCTGATATTGACGGTACCAACTGTTTCTCTACACTTAACATCGCATGGGCATTAAGTCTGTCTTGAGTCATTTACACTTTATTATTAACCATACACTTAGGAAATAAATTTATACTTGGCATAGGACGACCCGCTGCTTTAATTTCCAGCCTTTTCGAAAAATCTCGACGGTTTTCATTAATGTATGAGACGGAATATGCACTATTCATTATTGAAGCACGTAAATATTAAACTTATGTAATTATAAAGTAAATAAATTTGATGGTATGCGTTTTTTTGTGGACAGGCTCAATATACTAGAGGTCCTTTCGACGTACGTACTAAACATATGCAACAGGTCTCTGCTACTTTGAATACTTTCGGGAACGGTCGTCATAATTCGGCAACAGGTGCAATGCTCCTGAATAACTAAAAATTTCGTATGCAAATCGAATGTGCGACATAGGTGACATCACAAAAAACTAAAGTTTAGTATTAAATCCCTTCTACTCTTGAAGAGCTATACGGAAATTGAACCTCCTCACTGTAGGCAGACTTAAACAAAAAATAATTATTATTACTGTTTTGGCGCGGAATACATTCGCTGAAGCATTGTTGTGAATCATCGCTCCGTGCAATATTTCTTTATGGGGAACACCCAGGCAAATTTAAAATTTGTTGAATTGGTATGTTTGTACAATATCGCTTATTACTTGAATAAATATGTTCATGGGAGTACACTGCACCCTTTGCTCCTTTACAAGAGTTGTCCCTGATTTCTAGAATTATTTTTGACACGTTATTTTATTATAAATTCAATGTTAAGTTTTTTTATTTACTGTCGCAGATTTTAATTTAACTTAGTGCAAACTACAACTATTGTTATTTGCGAACATAACAATATCGATGGCTTGATGGTGATATCTAAATTTTTTTTGATTGAAGTCTATGTAAATTAATAAAATGCAAAAAAGGTTAAAAAACAATAAAAAAATATTCATGTAAAGTCAAATTATGTTACTAACCATTTCATCATGCGAGAAATCCAAAACATCACCTTTCATATGGATGCATATTTTAGGTAATTTTGTGATGAAATCTAAAATGTTTCTCAACACATTGTAGCCCCACCAGACACCGTCAGTGGACATATTCACTAACGAACGTTGTGTTTCGCTTTTTAGATACATTTTTCCAGGGCCTTTTTTGCCATGTAGCGCGGTGGAACGGCGTTCCGGCACCTTTTTTCACGGTATTATTAATTTAAGAAGTTAGACGAAACAGTTTTCCCGCATACATATAAAATTCGTTGACAAAATTACCTTTATGAAAAAATTTTATGGCATAGGAAAAGCCGTCTTAAATTTTATTTAAATGATATTTGTATATAACTTTCTTTAGTTGAGAGTGAGTTACAGAACATTTTTTTTCTAAAAAAAGCTTTGCATTTTTCTTGTTTGAATGTTTATTAAAAAAATGGCTTTTCTATTTTGTTTTTCTCAATTCTGTAAATCCGTTTTTTTTGTTTCATCTCTACATTATATTTGTCAAATGCATGGTGCATTGGCGTCAGCCGTAATGCCTTGTATTGTCCATTTCTTTTACAATAAATAAATATTGTAGTCAATTAAAATTTATCAACAAATTATATTATTTGATAAATCATAGAAAAACCGCTCAAAACAATAAATATTAGCGGATTTTAATCGAAGAATGTAAATTATATCTTATAAATAAGATAAACAATAAAATGTTATCAAAAGTAATCAATAATAAGTATCGTCATAGAGCTGTGGAAGCAAAAAATATAATTATTCCTTCGTCAGTGATGTTTTGTAGGTATTTATCAAAACACTTCAAACGTAAGTCATATTATGTTTTTGAATTCACCCACGTCAAACAAATCTATTATAAAAGTTTAAAATCATAATAAATTATTAAATTAAAATAACGAAAAACTTGAAAGATATTTTTTTCAATCTATCCACTACAATGTGAATATGGCATACATGCAATTGTCTCAGATTTATGACACAGGATTCCAATAGTACTGCAGATACTGAAGTATGCAGTTTTGAAAAATGAAACAGGAGCGGTGACACAATGAAAGAAACTGTCTGACTCTGGCCTGAGTAGGATGTTTTATCTCTTGTTTGGTTGTTGGTTATGAGTGGATGTAGCATCTGTTTGGGAACTCATGTTGACAGATTAATTCTGATATATTTTACTACTTGTATGGATTGCTTTGGCTGACTAGTAGCTTCTGTACCAAAGCTGTTCTAGCATTCAAATGTTAGAATCTCTGAAAAAATATTTTTATACATATTAACAATTTGTATTCAACAAATAAATATTCATAGCCTAATATCCTTATTTTTCTTCCATATCCACTCCCTATGTGGATCATATGGCTACCATGTGGCATTTCCATGATTCACTGTCACCCTCCAATCTCTTTGCTTCCTCCCATGACATGCCAGAGTCCCTCAGCTCCGCCGATTACAATGGATAGTACCCGATGGTCTTCCAGGACGCCGGAATCTCACAGGTCGGAAGAAGAAGCAAGCAGGATTGACTCCAGATTTTTTAAAAAGGAAATGATTCTATGTATAGTATACAAAAATGCACAGGTAGTAATAATGCCTTACTTGACTGTAAAAAAATATTACGAGCATTATTCTGCTCAGTATTGCATCTCAGGGAAAAATTTTCTCTCCTGCACAATTGCTCTTCAATCGGTAGCCATTTAATTCCGCTTTCCCTAATTTGCTGTCCTGTTTTTTGTCTCTGTCAACAAAATTGAGCTCAGTCCGACTCTAATTATTTAATTCTTTTAAAAAAATTATAATGATACCGATCTTCAGATTCCCTCTTGTTTCACAAAATTATGAATTCAAGCTCCAACTTGAACTACGACTTGCGAAATTTATTTTTGAAAAGGTCAAGTAAGTAAATTACAGGCTAGACAGTTATAATTTATGTGTTCAAACGTGATTAATTTAATAATGTAAAGATTATTATATCGTCTTGTCAAAATTCATAAACAAGTCATAATTAATAAAAAAGTTTGTAATCAAATGATTCTAATAAGCACATTTAAAATCAGTCTTTGAATATAATTATTGTGAACCAAATAATTTACTGATTATTTTGCTTACCGCTTTCTTCATATGTATCATGTTGTCGTAGTGGAATTTCATATACAGTGGAAACCCGATTCTTCGAGGCGAGAAAACGATGAATATGGGAAAGAATGAAGAATCTTGAATTATTTTCAGTAGAGTTCTCTCAACTAGAGACCTGACTTTATTCATAATAGCATTTAAGTTGCCAATCAGAAAAATTCACGATGCAAAATATATGGGGGAAAAATGAAGACATTGAACATTGGTTGGGCGACCGGGCAATTTGCAGGGGACTGTAGAGGACTTAGTTGCAAGTCGGAATAATTCACAATGTGAAATATGAGACAAAAATTAACACTGACCGAGTTGGCGAGACAACTGGTAATGATGAAAAATGTTCGAAAACATTAATAAACCAGTATAAAATTTGTGACTAGACATCAAAAGTGGATGAATGGAGACGTGTCTGCTTCCTAGTGGGATGACAAATATTCGATGTACAAGAAACTTGTTTGTTCAACAATGACAGGTGTTCTCTCAGACCAACGTGATATAAGTAAATAATTAGAATCAATATTTATGTTACAGTTAAAAATCATATGATAGTGTTAGTTTTAAGATACTTCTCATAAATTCGATACATGTGTCACATTTACTAACGCAACTATTGAAATAATATACTACAAGGTTGATTCGGTCCTGCATAAATTCTTTTGCAGCATTTTTTACGTCTTCTCTTTAATGTAGAAAAATGCTTACAGAAAAAAATGATTTGACGTGCTGTGAATGGTGTAAGAAATTAAATTATTCATTTATTCAACAACGGCAATAGCTTTTTTTTTTCAAAACTTTGCATAATTATCACTGTTGCCTTACATATAACAAAAAATGTCGCATTATTCGTTCAACTTTAAAGTATGGTAAAGTAACATCATTTTTTAAAATACCATTTTGAATACAATATGCTATGGAGTGTGCTTACATTGTTTTGAGTTTTAACCTTTTCATTAATGAGAAAGGTTTTATCCTGACATCAATTGATTATATTTTTTTCCTTACTTTCATTGGTAAAATTGTGATGCGTGACTACAGTGGAACCCCAAATTGCGTTTTATTAAAAAAAAAAAAAAAAGAATCGTACATGAATAAGCAATGATATGGTAGGTTTTCATAATGTGACATTTCATTATGAAAGCCTACCATATCATTGCTTATAGTCATTTGAATTCTAGAGTACATTAGACAAACTTCAAACATATAATATTTTTACACAGAAGATAAACTCTAAACGATAATTCATACAACTGTTTGTGTTGATATAAATTTGAATATTACAATGCCACAATTAGAATCCACTATTAGTTGTATTAGCTGTGGAAAATTGTTTTGGCCTTGTCTGCAAATATACAATCCGAAGGCGTTGTCACAACCGTGAGTTTAATACCCTCGATGGACAGCCAGATATTGTCAGATTTGTCAAAACTCAACACACATTGGGCCAGAAATACATATCACTCATGGATGAGTAGAAGCCTCCAACACGCCTTACATTTTCAACTGCTTAGGGAACACGAAGAAATGAAAGATCGCAACTTTGTGAAATGGATATGGGGTAGAAGACCTCCAAAATGGTGACTGTGGAAGTGTGGATTGGCAGAGAAACTGTATTGATTGTGGAGGCCAAGGTTAACTACAGACAGCAGTGCCAGAAAAAAAGCAGTAGGGTTTGGGGATAACAATGTAAGCCAGTTAAGAAACCATTTTTACAAAAAAAAGGGAAAACTTTATACAATATGGACACACTTATCTCTCATAAAAATTACCCAGGAAGTGATACCAATTAACATTGAGATACTCTCCATAGACATATAAGACATTTCATTCTGACAAGGCTATTAGAGTGTTAGGCCTTTGGTAAAGATGAAATAACTGGAATATGGTTTGTTTAATCTAAAATTTGACAAATGACAAGAAACCGGATAGGTATAATAATTTCATCAAAATTAAACTTTATGACATTACATTGATTGAAAGAAAGGTATGATAATCTTTTATCATTAAGTTAATTACTTCTCATAAATCATTTCAACATGAGATAAAAAACATGCAGTGACAAAACAAACACTTGAAATATGCGTTCAGTATCTGCGATGTAGAAATTTTACACCAAGAACATTTTATCAGAAAAGTGGCCTGTTTTCAAAGTAAATTATGATCATGTTATTATGTTTATTATCCAAAGCTGGTTGAATTGGTACTTTGAATAACATGGTACTATTATATACTTACTACCAGGGCTTTTTTATCATGTAATGCAGTGGAGCGGCGTTCCGGCACCTTTTCACGGTATATTTAATGTTTTGAAAATAAATTGGACGAAACAATGTTCGCGCTAATTACAATAAACTTTAGATTTGACATGTCTAAAATAAAAAATATTATTTTCTTTAGTAAAAAGCTTAACAAAAAGTGAGTTCCGGCACCTTTTTTTTAAAAAAAGCCCTTACTACTATTAATTACGCTACACATACGAGTTTCATTTTTATTTGACTAGTAGAGCTACGTTTTTTGATTAAAATGGTATATTTAACTCAAAACAGCCATTTTTGTAGTTTGGTGTTTATGAACTTAAGCTCCTCTGACAGATTCTTCAATAATCTAAATTTAAAATTTTCACAAACCGTTCCTAGAAAAAAAATGTCAGTTGCCACGCTATTTGCACAAGAAACATTTTTTTAACTAAATTTTTGAAACGTAATTCACGTTATCGATCAAAACATGTTTGCGGGGAAGATTACAAAAACAGGCAATATGCTAGATTATGAATCTAAAATTTATCAATGACGTATTTTGTGATATTATTAAAATAACTAACAATAATATCAGAGACGTTCATTAACAACCAAAATAAAATAATGTTTTACGTCACAATTATATGCTGTAATTGATTGATAACATAAAGAAGAATTATACATATTTCCCTCGCCAAGAGAGACTTTAAATTATGCCAAAACTTTCCAAAGAAAATAACTGACTGCCGCAATTGACAGTGAATGACAATAACTCATTTTCCAAGAATAATTTTTAATATGGAATTATTTTAATGAGTTACCTAAACAATTGAACCACCCAGGGTTATGTAAATTCAATATTGAAATAACTATCTCGAATAAATTTTTTGTTACCTGGTGCAAAGACAACACGTGCACTGAAAAAGGCTAAATTTAAATACACTATAAAAAAAACAAATAATATAAAAAGATGCAATATTCCATAGTGCAATGTTTTATAATTTAACAATATTTTCCAAGTGTCATCGCTATAGACTCTTCAGAACTTTCGTTCTACATAGTTAGTTCAAATCCTCTAAATTTTAAATATTTGGTGGCATGACTGATGATTTATAAATATTCATCAATATTAAAAAAACACAAATAAGTTTTAAAATGTTACTTATTTACTTTAACAAAATTAAATATCACATTTTTTATCTTCAGTTATAAAATAGGCTATCTATAAATTATCGTCGTTGTTCTGGAAGAAGACTAGTTGTTTTGAGTAATTGGACTTAGAAGTTTGTCAAATGTTTGAAATCTCGTACCTTTTTCATTTTGATTGTACAAAATCGTTTTTAAGGAAAAGTATAATTTACAAAAATAAGTTTCTTCTTCAATATGATAGGGTTTGAAATAAGGAACATTTTGGTATACCTAACTCAATATATCATTTGTTCGATTTAGTGTTTTCTTCCAGAACAACGACGATATTAAAAATGTCAAGATTTTTGACAAAGAAAATTCGGAGTTAATAAAAATTATAAATTTCTCTGAAAATAAAATATTTTGAGAGCATATTACTGTGTTATAACAAGTTATTAAAGAAACGAGAGGGTTAAAAATGTGGTGTAATTTAGTCAGGGGAAATTGAAGGTGTTGTGACGAAAGGTGACAATGGGTAAACAAATATTCAAAATTGTATGATGTCATTCATGAACAAGCCAAGAGATGTGTATAATTGTCTCTAAACATATTTCTACAGATAAAGGAGTGTGTACACAAAATCTTCACTATAACATAATTGTTTGTCAAGTGATAGTGGTTTAATCTAAAACAATTATTTATTTATAGTTATTTGTTATAGTTTTGCAGCGAGGCAATGACATCTTGATCATTTGGATTCATAATATTTTGTTGATGGCTTTCAGAAGTGATAAAACTTGTTTCCGTCGGTAACAATGTCGTACTGAAGGTGCCTGCATCACTGTCCAATCTGAATTCAAAAGAATACTTTAATTATGTAATGCATGAAAATTGCAATCGACAATGTAATAACATATCTTTATCTAAAGTTTTAAATTTATTGAAATCAGTTTCTGAAAAACTAGCAAATTTTCAATTTGCGACACATCCACATTTTTAGCAGAATGGAATTAGTTATGAGGATAGATTCGGGTGTCTAAATATTAATATAATTAATACACGTTAAATTCTTAAAATTGTAATGACCATGTTGGAACGAAATAATTTGAACCACTGAAATTTTATGAGTGGCGAATATACCAAGATAGACTTTTCATATGTAAATCTATCCATTCTCTATTATAACAGAGAATAGTTATTATTATTATCAATGTGAAATTGCTTGGGCTGAAATAATTGGATGATTAATATCATGACGATAAAGGGTTTGATTAAAAAAACAATATTTACATGATTAAATTTGAATTATTGAGATTTTGTACACTTCCATGTATTTTGTCACAAACGACCCGGGCTTCGCCTTTCGGCATCTTCAGGTATTCAAGCGCACGAATGGACTCGAACTGACAAAGAGTAAACAGTGTCTAACGTTCATGTAGAAGATACAAATACGACAAATATTATTTATGAGATAATATATTATAAGTTTAGAATCCACACTGATACCTGAGTTAAAATTTCGAGAATCGCCTTAATCCTTATTTTGTAAACAACATTAACAGAGTGGCAAATTGCCACTTTCCAACTAATATTAGAATTACCAGTGATTTTACAATTATAATAGCATTGTGGGTTTCGACGGGATGCAATTCGACGAAAGGATAAATATATACAATCATTCCACATATATATAAATGTTAGACACGGTTTACTGTCTGTCAGTTCGAGTCCATTCGTGCGCCTGAATGCCTGAAGATGCCGAAAGGCGAAACCCGGGTTGTTAGTGACAAAATACATGGAAGTGTATAAAATCTCAATAATTCAAATTTGATATTGAAATTCCATCAAACACCCTGAGTCGATGTCTTAAATTATTTACATGATTAAAGTGGTTTTGCTGAAAAAAAGGATATAGCTTATGTATATTTTTGCATGGGAATTTGAAAAGTGGTATACTGCTTAGTAAATGCTTGACATTACAACCAAGAGTTAAAATAAGAAAAGAGGACAAATTGACAATTGAGGATATTGAGCGTGATGGAAAAGGAATGTTTTAGGGTGGTTAGGGTTATGTCAGCATAAACGGGATTGACTTGCTAGATAAAAGTAAACTATTTAGAAGCATGGTGTTTCAAAATTACTCTTTGGTGACCCAGAGCCACTTTCTCAGAATTATCTTTAGAGTTTGTTGTTGGGTTCGCGAATGTTATCCTTCAAATCCTGAATAGTGTAAGATCCGTGATTATAGAAAGCGAAAAGGCCAGAAGAGGAGTAAGACGTGAGATGTTGCATGAACAATTTCCATTATGAGTGGGTGTTGTATTGCTATGAACCGCCCCAAACATATCGCACCACCGATAAAATAACTAAAAAATGTTAATACTTCAATGGAGTCAAAAAAGCTAGCCTGACAATGTTAAAATCAAGTTTTTTAAATATATTTCACTCGTTACTCTTTAGAGCAACACTCATGCTTAAAAAAAGTATTCCGTTCAAACTGTCTCAGTGTAACAATGCTATGCAGGAGTTAAATCATATATAGGCAATGTTACCATAGATCAGTGCTCTGCAAACCTTCCTCACCCGCAGCACACCTAAGTACTACATAAAATTTTGCAGCACACCGCTAGAACAAATTGAATATGTAATTTCCACAAACAGAATTTACATGTTTTGTTTTTTATTTCATGAATTTAAAAAGGTAGCATTTTTTTAAATTATAAAAAATTAAACCCTTTTTAATCTAGTTAGGTGGTCTATTACCCTTTCGGGGTGATGAAACACTTTTGATTTGATTTCCAAAACAAAAATAAATACATATATTTGAAAATGACAGTTTAAACAAAAATACATTGATGAAAGCTGTAACTAACAATATTTATTAAGCTAGACTAAATGTAAAAAGATAATTTATATACGTCACTTGATCTTATCGGTTTTTTGCTGATTTCAGTATTATTATATATAATGTTATGTGACATTGTTTATTTCTTAGTTCAAATTTTGTAGATTGTATGTAAGTTTAATGTTGATTTGTTTTCTCGTTTCGGAAGCATTGCGCCGTGGCACACTTAGCATTGTCTCACGGCACACCAGTTTCAGAGCACTGCCATAGACAATAGTTTCTGATTGAAATGAATGATAAAATGAGATTGATCGTTTAAAACAAAATGTTGTCAGTCTTGTGATGCTTTTAGAAATTTCCATTGCGTTTTAATTTTTTAAAAACAACATTTAAAAATCCCCACTCATTTCCATTGAAATATTGTTGAAAGAGAGATTACTGCAGTTATCAAAACCGGAATATGCAGAAACAAAAACAAGTTTCTATAATTATTACATTTTACAAAGTTGGTGATTATATAACAAACAATAAAACATGCAAAAGCAAATATGTCCTGTAAAGTATACTGCATAATAACAAAAGTGATTAACTTTAATGAGCCTCATTTAAATAATTTATTGCACCACCTGTGTTCCTATCTCACGCCGTTTTATTAATATTTAATTATTTTCAAATATTTTACGTTCGATTTACTTTTGTGGAATCTCAGATGCTTATCTACAATAGATAGAGTTAACGGCTTGTCAATCTTCTAATACTTATCACCCACTTTTGTATTTCATGGCATAATAATGCTGTGTGACAATAATGTTACATATTAACATATAAAACAAAACATTGACTTTAATATTTAATATAAGCAAAAGTCAATAATTTTAAGTTATTTACACAACGCAATTGCTGTGTAGGTCTGTTCATTGTAGTCACGTGTCTTAGAACAGCGGTTGCCAACCTTTCAGGTCTCACGGACAGCTAAGCTCACAATTTGTAATCTTGCAGAACACTTAACATTAAAAAAAAAAGTACAAACATATATCATATAATAATGAACTTAAAAATGACATTTAATTATTCTGTAATGATAATAACACTGGTTTAATTAAGGCAAATTGATTCATCGCTACATGTTTGAAGAAGTTTTATAGATTTTTGGCTCCAATGTTACTGCAACAACTCTGTAGACCACCGGTTGACGGCCGCTGTTCTAGATCAACACTGTCAACGAATAAAGCAGTTACTCAAAACTTTTATTTATTCCTACAAATTCTAAGCCACCTGTTTATTTTCAACTGATAATTTTTGATACTTAACTAGTTTTTTGCTAGTCTGCAAAATGACTAAAAGTGAGAATGCTTAATCGTTGAAGGTATTGATGTATATTGTGTCATACATTGACTATTTCATTCTATCGTTACCAAATGAGTTTAAGTTGGCTAAAATTGAACCTTGAAGCCTTGTATATATATGAACAGTTCACGGGAAGAACATGACTGTATAATCTCATATTTTTTGGTTTCTTTAACCTGACAGTTCAATCTTGGAGATCGAATTGAGTACTAAAAGACAATATTTTAATTTCGGCATTAACATTAACCTGATGAAAGCGCTGGACATGTTTACATGTCCAAGACTTTATCTCGTATTTCTGGCCAAACTAGAAGGGACACTTGTGCGTATATGCTTTAAAAAATAGTTCAAACCTTTAGGTAGAGAATTTAGGTAACAGATCATGATGAAAATGTCAAGTAGAACACAAGGAAATATATTTTTGAAAAGAGCTCTCGATATTCCCGTCTTTCGAATTTCAGCTTTGAACTGCCGATACGCAGCATTAATCGTCAGCCCTATGTATTACACATACTTATGTGGCTATGCGCTTGCTTGTGTGCGTGTTGACAGTCGCAGCCATTTTGCTTGCAAAGTCGTAGATTAAATATTTTTCAGTTTCTTCATTTTCTTTGATTTATTTTAGCGAGAATGCAACAAATTCAGTTTACTTCTTGATATATATTATATATTATTTTTTTTATATATATTGTTTTATATATATTATATATATTTCACATAATTCTCCATGTTTTACTATTGAAATTGATGATGAAATAACTTCGGCCTCTGTGGTCTAGTGGTAAGTGTTTGCCCTAGCGATCAGGTGGGTCCTGGTTCAATTCCCAGCAAGCTCAATATTAAATTTCGATTTTTTCAATTTAAATTTGTGATCTTGGAGATGAATGGCTTCTATAAATTCTCATCAAGTTTATCTCGTATGATTTTATTATTTTCAAAATATTTGGCGCATTGGCTGTCAGCTGTAATGCCAGATATTTTTATTAAAAAATTACTTTAAAATTTAAATTAAACAAAATGAGCGTTTTAACAGGTCAATTGACTGAAAATAAATTCCTGCGAAAACGGCTCGCGCTGTAAGGGTTAATAGAGCATTGAAAAATATTATGCAGACGAACACCAAAAAATATTTATTTCTTTAATCAACGATATCTCAGTTTGACATTCATCTGACATAACATGTTCTTTCCCCTGTATCCGTCAGCATGGCTTTACTGCTATCATAAGGATGTGCATAACTAAAACCAAAATAAATACATATATGGAACAATGAACCACAACTGCGATTTCAACAATAATTGAGTCCATATGCGTAAGAAAAGCGTTATCACAAAAACATTGTTCAGAAATAATAGCAGTTGGTTGTTGTGAAGATAATAATATATCTTTTGTTGAATATATTTAATTTTCATGAATAAACTAAGTTTGAGAAATTTTATTGAACAAAAAAACTTTATTGAATAAACATGTTCACAAAAATAGATGAAATAAAAACTAATGTTTTTACCAAATATGCCCTCAACTGTTATTGAGGTGTCTAAGAGCAAACACTGATATGCCCACTTTGCAATGTTAGTAGTAAACGTCGTTTTTTTGTTTCACGCTTAAATTATAAGTTGTATTTCAAACTAAGAACAATATGCCTATTTTAATTAGCCAGTCAATCACTAATACCAAAATAAAAACAGAATAAAATATTGACGGTGTTTTGACTAGTTGATGGCCAACTCTCAAAATTGAAATTGTTCAGGAGAGAGTAAAAACTGTTTTTATCGAAAACATTAATGGTGAGTTTCGTTATGAATCTTTCAAATGCACTCCTGTAAATTCTCATATTGGCAGATACGGGATTATATGTATTGATTTTCGATATAATAGTGGCTTACATCAAGTGGCCGGGTAAGAATTTTTAAGCCTAAAGCCAATGTAAAATGATGCTTCACTTCCAAAAAGTGGTCAATTTATTTTTCTAATTTACATTATTTGGCCGAGACCTGCTCTGTCGTTTTTAAAATGAGATCCAATCATTAACTCATTTTGTATATTTTGAAGGTTACATCAATTGACCAAAACACAGTCGATATGACATACAATTTTCCGCATTAAATTTAGCATGTTCTGGATGTGATATCTGTTGCGGAATAGTTTAAACATCCTTTTTCGTATACTTTTATAGGGTTGTGTAAGGTATGATATATCATTGCATATTATGTGAAATGACTTATTTCTGTTTTTGACAAAATGTGGTCTTTGCTTTTAAATGCCTCAATTATTAAAATTCCAAAAAAATATCGTTAACAATGAATGAAGAAAAAGATTAAGATTGAAATGACAGATGTTTCATTGCTCAGAATATATCTTTTGCCTTAAGCTATATTATATCTTATGAAGGATTAACGTAAATAAACATGAGAATGACATAATATAATGTGAGCTTATTTTTTAAATATTTCCTTAATAGTTTAAAACTTAATTTTTTATCTAATAGAACTAAAATATGACGTATTTTGAGATACCTTCATTCAATGTGCATTTTTCTAACATTGGCGGGGAGGTCTTTTCCATCTGCCCCACTAAGCAGATGTATCACAACTATTACTGGAGAAGAATTATTACTAGCTCTATCACCATAAGCGGAATATTTCCAACACATGCATCAGATAATTTCTGTCTCCATTGTTTTCTTTTAAACAAATATTAAAATTGAAATAAATATTTCATATTTTTATTGCAATAAATAAATGTGTTTTATTTGAATTAGATGTAGGGTAAAAAATTGACGTCTAAGTCAGTGGTCAACAAACTTTTTGAGAAACGGGCCGGATTGAATTTTTTTAAGACCAATCCAATTACAATATTAATTTGTATGTGTTTACATATATAATGGGGCACTAAAATTCAAAGATGTGTGATGGAAATTTTAATACAAAATTTGCACATTATATGTTATATAAATTATGGGAGTAACTACCTTACCAAACAAACAGAGAAATCACTATTGATCCATAAATAAGTAATCACAAAAATATTCGAAATACAACTGAATATTTTCAATTGAGGTTATTATTTGAACATTTTAATAGTTTTATTTTGCCTATACTACATTCTTAGAATTTCAAGAAATGAAAATATTCGATAAATTTTTGAGTAAACGAACATCTGGTCGCCTCTAACAATTAATTTAATACCTAACGTCTTTAACTTTGGGTCCAATACCTGATAGTTTTATCAGAATTGATGAATTGAAATAAATAATTGTCGCAAATGTATATAGCATTGTTATTTTGTTATATATAGTGATCAAATATCTGTGGTCTGCACGGAAAACTCCGAAAAATCTTCACAAGTTAAATCATGATGGTCTAAAGTACAAGATTCAAAAAAATATATTTCCGATAGGTCCTACATAAATAGGATTGAAAAAGTAAAAAAAAAAGATTAAAGTGTTAAAATGAAAATCTTTTGCACATAAATGTCACTGTCACTATCAATGTTTCTTTAAAACTGACACTGCTGAATCAATACTAGAAATTTTGGATGTCGGAAAAGGTGGGGTGAGTGGAAAGGATAAATTTATTTATACATAAAAATACCACATATTAGATCTATAAAATAAGCCATTTTTCTAAAATTTTAATTTACTTTCTACTTTCAGTTTGAAATTGGGTTTCTTTCCAAGCCATCTGTAACCAACTTTGATTACAAACTATTTCTATTTGGATTTGACGTTTACTGTAGAAGATTACATGTAACAAATTTGTTTCTCTCGTTATTATATTTATCAAAAGTTGTTTATTTCTTTAATGGTATGAATGTTTTTATATTATAATAATTACAATGCAATTAGTAAAATTTTCCATACAAAATGTTTACACTTCATACGAACCTTATTGAATGAAGAGGCATTTGTTTGCTTGGATCCAATTCATAAGCTGATTTATGGATTGACACAGTCTTGGGCGGAGTTGATAATAATTGTTGAAAGTTAACACCGCTATCTTTTTGTTGTAGGTAGAAGCCATGCGGAATCTAAAAAATTAACATTTGTATATAAAATATCAGATAAATTGTACATAATATGCAATGGCAGCTTACGGCCAAAGAAGCAGATGAGATAAGAGTCTCTGTCATTATGAAATACAACTTGAACCAGTGTCGTACACGAGGAAACTTAATGTTCATGAATGGGTGGCCAAATAATCACACATTAGAATCAATTAAATCAGTAAGTAACAAAATAAACAGAAAAGTACTCATGAAATGCTTCCGTGACGGAATATTTAAATTGTATTGCCTATGACGAATGAACGCACAGTAAGATAATTATGATTTTGTTTTATTAGTTTCAGAAATAATTAATTGATACTCTAATTTTGGTTCTAGGAAAAAAATCGCACACAGAGTAGAAAAAGAAATATTCAAATTTAAACTACTTCTAATCTTTTCATGAATTTTTCAGTTTGAAAGAATGTTAAAATCAGATTTTTAACTTTAAATAATGTCAAATAATAATTTTCAGAAACTCGACGACGAAAGATTCATTTGTTGCATTCTGGCTGTTGACGATGGATAGGTTCTGTGAAATTTCGAATCTTCGTTTGAAAGTGTTGAGTTGTTAATGTGATTCATTCATTCTCTTTCTCCGTGTGAACTTTTTCCTGTACAGTTTTTCCTCTGCGATTTTTTCCGTTCACCCTTAATTTTACCTATCTCTGGATTGTACTCAGGTTGGTTATTTTATGACTCCATTCTATAAAAACAATATTTTGGAGACCGAGATTATTAAAATTAATATCATAAAGGTTACACTGAACAAAACACTGTTTTGTTTCATTTAGTAGGTTAGGTAGCAATGGTTGCAGATTACTTGACTATAATAAAAGGAGGTCTATACTCTAAAAATGATAAAGAGCCCGTGAACTAAGTAATAGATTATCAGAGAATTTTGATTCACCTTGAAAATTGCTATTTCTCTATTATTATGATGAGTATAGATTTATAATAATATTTTTATCATACAAAAACATCTCAACTGCGCAGGTCACATTGTGACATATAACACAGGAAATGGGTAAACAAGATTTTAGGCTTAAACGGTGTGTTTTCATGAATGATTTTTGACATTTGCAAGCTCCATGTACGACAATATAATTTGTTCGCTCATTACTACATCTGCATAATTTTGATAAGAATAGAGAGAATGTTATCAATTGGTCAAAAACCATTTGCTTTTATACTAGAAATACAACTTACCTCACATAACAACTACATCTGACATCTAGTAAACTAGGTTTGGTTATTTGAATGAAATTGTGGAATATATACTATAAATAGCTTTTCCATTATGATGTCTATCAATATTAAATTTAAAAAAACTACACAATTTAAAAATAAAACAGATGTATTAATCGTTTTACCACTATGGGGTATGCCAACAGTTTATCCAAATCAAATTTGATAGCAGCAAATGGGGTAAACACGATTTACACATCTAAAACAGATATTGTTTTCATGTTTAGTGATTCAAACTAACCTAAAGATAGTGATAAAAGTTTCTCAAACTGAAAAATTATAAAATCGGTCATTTCATGATATTGCATGGAATCATATCAATACCTGATTTATTGTTCTCATATTCATAGTCCTGGTTAAACACCCACAAGAACAATGCTAAACAATAATTGTTCCCCTATCTGTCGTTTTCCAAGATTTATAGGTTTTATATTATAGTTCTTACCGCTATACCACAGAGGCGATTTTATATTTTAAATGTCGAACCTAATTGTTTTGAACTGTTTTTCCGCATTCCTATCACTTCAAAAATGGTTTTGCTATTCTGTCATCTTTACATCATATCTTTGCATGAAGCTTAAACAAAATTTTACAATGCAGATACAAGTTATAGCCAGATCAACAATGACATGTGACTTTATGACATATGACAATTAACAATAAAAGGATGTCTTGTTTTTGGAACATGTCATTTAGATTGGAAACAGAATTATCTCAGCGTAGATTTTTTTATCATATAATCAACATTTAACAGTGCTATGTTAACAATAATTAATTCCATGTTTTAATACGTACGTCATACCGCAAGATAAGTTAGACACACCTTTATTTCTTACGTTATCATGGTAAACATGTTTTTGTGATTTTCTGTGATTTATGATCGGTTGCTTTATCGTTTGGTGGCAAAAACAGGATATTTCTGAACACTGTTACGTTACTGCAGTGGAGATCATAAGATTACTTTATGATCGGTATATTCTGATGCTCGAAAAACAAAGATTGAACAAATAATGGAAAATTCAGAAGCCCTAAATCGAGGGTTCCTAACCGGTCGGTCGCGAAACAAATATTGGTTGAACCCAATTACGATTGTGAATTTTGAAAGTAATAATCATTTCCATATTTTAAATTTACAACCCTCAAAATTGAAATTGTTCAGGAGAGAGTAAAAACTGTTCGAAAACATTATATGGTGAGTTGCGTCATGAATATTTGAAATGCACTCCTGTAAATTCTCATATTTGCGGATATGGGTACGGGATTATATGTAGGGAGTTTCGATAAAATATTGGTTTAAATCAAGTGACCGGGTCAGAATTAAACTTAAGACCAATGTAAAATGATGTTTCCCTTCCAAAAAGTTGTAAATTTATTTTTCTAATCAACATCATTTGACCGAGACCTGCACTGCCGTCTTTAAAATGAGATCCAATCTCATTTTCGTATTTTTTAAGGGTTACACCAATTGGCCAAAACGCCGTCGATATGTAATTTATTAAATATATTTTAAATGATGAAAAACAACAAAAAGATTTCTTCCTTGTTTCTCCCTGTGACTATTTGTATCACACTCGCATTTTTGTAACACTCAATATCGCATTCACTACCCTGCCAATAGAAGTTTCACTACAAAAAACTTCTTTTAATTCTCATTCGAAGTCGATATTGCCACGATAATTAAAACAAAAAGTAGCTCACAACCTCAAAAAGGTCGGGCACCCTTGCCTTAAATATACTAGTTGGCCACTTATCACTAGATAGCAGAGAAACTTAAGTTCACAACAATAAATTTTTATCTACTGTTTATTTATACATATTGCATGTAAATTATGCTAACTGCAGCTTTGATAATTTTGAGTTTATCAACTAACGATGCTCATATAACTGTAAATTAAATATGTTACAGTAAGTATGGATTTGCAACCCTCGCTGGGTGTATCCCGAAGCACAGAAGTGTTAATTGCTTTTAAATGATAACCAGGAGTGTCTTAGGAGCAGTAACCGAAGACTTAGTTGCCATGCAGTTCTTTTAAATGCTGATGTCAAATTCATGGCCGGCCCATAGAAGATAACCAATCATTATGTGACACAACATATTAATGTCAAACTACACTGCAACAAACTACATGTGATAAAATTACTCAGCAAAAATTACACATGCAATAAAATTCTTATAAAAATAAGTGTTACATCAATATATTTTGTTGATTTTAAAGAATAAAATACAATTCATTTGTACTACTTCAACATATTTATAATGATCAAGAATTTTTTTAAGTATAAAGTCTTTCCACCAAGAATTGACAGTTAAAACCTTAAAAGTGATATTTCGTTGACTTTATTAAAAGTGAATTTTACTTCTGTTCCTTGCATTTTTTAAGTGAACTTTTGTAATCATAAGAAATTGTACCACAACCATTTACCATTTTCCATCACCAATGCAGCGACAAGTATCTATGGTTCTTTTGGTTTTACTTTTGATATTTTATAAGCACATTGAACGAGTTCAACATGTTACCGGAGAATGTGAAATTACTGCAATGTGTAATTTTTTACTTGTGTAATTTCGTCCTGAAACCGTATAATTCATGGTCACCAGTCAACCTGTGATAGGATAAAAGTATATGAAAATGGTGAATGACAGTGGACTAACCTGTTGCGAGGCGATCGGCTCGGCCACTATCTTGGGGCAACAGACTCGCATGTGATGAGATCGCAGATCAGACCGTGCGAAGGCATTTGAACACTTCGGACAAATATAGGGCTTTTCCCCAGTATGGTTGCGAGTATGAATCTATAACAACAAACAGTATTATTCATTTTAAAACTAGTGTTACATATATTTATTTTTTTGTAAACATATCCCCCAATGTGGAGCATATCGTTGGCTTAAAACTGATATGTACAAAGTGCATTTCAATAGTGGATTTTCTTTGAGTTCCTTTATTATGTTTTTAGTCACATTTCTAAAATCGAAAAACGGATAGATACAGCCCACAAGATGACATTCAAATATTTATAAAAAGTAATAAATGTCATCTCCTTAACCAACTCATCAATTGTGTAAAATCCATACGAGGTTTGAAACTAGGCATTTCATATGCACTGTCAGTACAGTAGTCAAAATAATAAATTATTGCAGTAATAATAATAATTATTGCATGTAGTGTTAAAAAAATGTTTGAAGTTTTTGGTACAACATTACGAGCCAACAGCAGGGAAAGGGCTAAAAATTCAAGTACGATCTTACCTTCATGGCAGTGGAAGTGGTGCAAGTCTTATCGCAGAATTTACATTGGTAGGGCTTCTCCCCGGTGTGAGATCGGAGATGCACCACGTACCCCGACCGGCCGGAGAATGACTTGTGGCAAACATCGCACTTGTAGGGTCGTTCGCCAGTATGTATTCTGTGTACGAAAAAAACATAATGTTTGGGCATATGGTATTAACTACTCGATTGTCAACGACACACCTTTGGGTGAGATGTTTTCGCCATCAAGAAATACAATTTTTCACTTTCCGTCATTTCATAAAAAATCCGAAAATTTTGGAATGGTAATTTCAATACAAATGTTTCAATGAGACAAGTTCAACGAAAATCATACATTAATTGATTGAATTGGCATTACATATTTAGTGGAACTGCATTAAAATAAAGTATATGTATCAAAGTATTTATTGCCACAAGAATTGTAAGATATAGCTGAAATAATCAAGTTTACCTTCTAATTCTTGTAGAATTATGATACATACTTTTGTTTACCTTATATGAAAATTATGGTTGTTTCTTTATGGAATGCCACGATTCACAAAAATATATTTCCACAATGCAATATTTCGATATGTACGTATATGGAACTGAGAAATTATTTAATTTTGCTGATTTCCATATGCAAAAATCTGCTTTTTGAGAGAAAACCAGTACATTTTACAAGCCGTACTTTTGTGGAACTGTAGAAGATCGGTGTTCGAATAAAATGGCTAACTTAACTCAAAACATCACATTTTTGATTTATTGTCCTAAAGAACTGGACCATCGATATCTTTTATGAAAATGGAATTGACAAAAGCATCAAGGAGACATAATAATGAACAAAGATGACCAATGAACCCAATAAATATTTGACGGCCATTCATTTAATAACAAAATTTAATTGGGAAAGTTAAAAAATAATCACTTTATAAATGATGATAATTAAAACCATGTGAAGATAACTATTATATTATCTAATAAATTTGATAGAGCCATTAGATCACAATTAAAGATAATTTAGATGATAAGACATTGAAAATTGTCACCCACGACGTTTTATAAGAGGACTTTTCTAAAGTAAATATTTACATAACAACAGTAATCAATCTTTTCAAGTACTTCTCAAATCTTATATTATAAAATAAATGATAAATCTTTGAGAGTATGGAAAATTCCTAACTTCATGAGAAAGAGTTCTAGTTTTGGAAATTAGAAACATAATGTCTTTGTTTCAATCTTCCCTTATATTATTTCTTTTTAACTATATATAATGTATGTGATGTTAAAGCCTTTGTATATCGAATTTTATTCAAGACTCTCAAGTGTAAAGAGAACATGAAAGTAAGTTTTGTAAATATTTACAAGATTTTTTCTTTGTTCTAGATCAGGTGTCTCTAACTGTTTGGTCCAACACTGACTATTTCATAAAATCAATTGGGCCAAGACCTAGTACACCATACCAGCATAGTGTAACTTTTCTAAAACAAAAACTTTCATCAAAATAGCTGATCTATGTTCGATAGACATTCAGCAAAAAGCTCGGTATATTGTTTTTTAAATAATTTCTCATATGAATGAATGGTTATTTGAAATACATAATTATTTTTATTCTTCTCAATTGTGTTAAACATTTATTTTTGTTTCATACTCTCAAAACTCTAATGCATGGCACATTTGCATTCTTTTTACAAATGAACAAATGTAAAATAAAAATTGATAATGTTTTTTTTTATCCCACTGATTGTGCTACCAGGTGTGATACAACCAATGAAATAACAAGGTTATCAATTTTGATAATATATTAAATATGAATTTCAACAAATTTAACACTGAAGCCATCAAAAATGTCAAAACATAACGTGGTTATTGAAGTTATCACTTTACAGATTACACATATGAATGACCTTAATTTATGATCGCAAAGACATTCAGAGGAACAAGAATACTAAGATTTTCCAGCATCCAGTTAACGTGTAAAAATTCAAAATATCTAGTGATAATCAGCACTAGTAAAATTAATCTGCTATAACTCCAAAAAATCGTCCGTGTAAAAATGCAGCTTCATAAGTCTCATTAATTATTACAATGTTGAATTTATTTCTATAGGTTAAGGTTTATGTTTGTCAGAGTGTGTTACTTTTTTCTTGTAAATAAAAAAATTTGATTATTATTTCGGGTTGGATTCATGGTATTCACGTTTGAAGACCCCTGTTCTAAATCAAACACTTAACCTCCCGGGTCGTCCTCTCGTAGTTGTCTTTCTATCTCTTAAGAGATTTGGGTAGCGGTCGATATTTAGCTAAGTTACTTCGTTTTATAATATGTGGTATTCAAGATTACATTACATCGATATCAGCTCCTCTGTTTATCTCATCTTAAGAATTCAATTTCAGAGTTCCACATATTACGTCTTAATTTGTTCCGGATTGAAAATTATACATTCATTTCTTACAGTGTGTAATAGTGCTTTGATTCTTTTAAATGCACCCTATTCTATGACAGAAAGAGTCTATGCAAGACTATCTTCTTCAGGGTTCATAATTAGAGAAATTATACATCTCTTTACACAAGTTTCAATCAGTGGTTCATTCAATTGTCATAAAAATTGTGATTACCAAAAAGAAAGTTGATAAATGAGCTGATAATAACAATAATAAACTGAGATGTCGGCTTTGTTTTAGGAGTATGCATTATATAATTTGTTTCTTTCGGTTTCAAGCAGGGCCTTGGTTTCAGTCCCTGCACTCGATTTTGTAACATAAGAGTTCACACAAGATATCACCTTCACCTTCCTCTTTATCTTTCTATGTAATTTTATTCTAAGTAATTAAGTATATAGAGTAGAGATGCCTTGATTTCAAACAAACGAATCCAAACGATCCAATCTTTAAAGAGAATGAGAGTTGCGAACAAATCGAGAATCGGAAGAACCATTCAAATGAATGTTGTCAGACTACAACTACATGATTAATTACAGACTACAATTACGACTCGCGAACCGGTTCACAAACGATTATAAATCTTGTCAGTTATAATTTGTTTTGCAACCGCCTTCGTGCGAGACGTATTAAATATAGCCAGTTATTACATCTGGTGGCCATTGGCATGTAGCTGTATATTATGTATATTCATACACCTTAGATGCGATTCGCGAGTCATCATTCCATGTATAATTAATATTAATGGCAAAGTGAGCAGTGGCAAACAAAAAACTTACTTAACACAATGACCCTATAAGGCGACTCAATAGAACGAATCGCCATTCTCGATTGAATCACGATTCGCGAGTCACCAATAAACGATTCATTTCCCAAGCCAGAGTATTATCAGTTAGTAACCCCTAAAAAACAATAAAGGGTTCAGTAATCTACTTAGTCACCTGTTACTATGCGACCCAAATATACTTTTTGTAACATTAGATATAATACAGACATACATATTTTAAATCAATCCCTAAAAGATAGCAGCTCACAGTTTGTTACTGTGCAGATAGTTAACTCTTATCGTGAACACTTCAAACAATAAGATAGAGTGGCATGGTTAAATCAGCAAACACGTTAAATGATGTTAACTGATAACGTTGTAGAAAATTGTTTTTCAAACTTCATTTGGCCTACTTCTCGTCGAGTGGTACGAAAAATATCTGGGATGTTGGGGGGCAATTGGCAAATGTCCAAATTAAAGAGGACCCGTTCAGAAATATAAAAAAGTGTATTTATAAATGAATTTGTGTATTGAATTTTTTAATAAATAATCTTTTCGGGTCGGTGATCGTGTGGTTAATGTCATTGGCTTTGGTTACGGTGCTCACGGATAAATTGATTCTTCAATCGATTAATGGATTTCTGTTCGAAGGCATAATGTCTAAAACTCCCTCCCACCCATTCGATTCTAAAGAGCAGGGCGTAGTGACAGCAGTCTGCTTAAAACTTGTCCTGTCCCTAGCCCTATCCTAAAACTTCTGTTGAACTAAACTCCATTAGAAGTTTATATGCTCCAAATTGCGAGCGTAAATGGTTAAAAAAGCTCTGTTCAATTGTAGACAATTAATTTTATATTTCGCTAGTTCTTGTACCAATTGTTTTATACGCCTTGTTATTAATCACACTCAATTTTAAATAATAACCCTGCTTAGATTCGTTTTTCATCGGTCGATAATGCTTGCGATGAGCGAAACCGGTCCTGATCTATATAAAAAATGTGGAAGTAGTACAGGAAAATTGTGTCTTAGTTTTTTTAAATATAATACCTTTCCACCGAGAATTGACAACTAACACCTTAAAAGTGATATTAAGTTAAAATAAAGAAATAGTATATTCTAAGAAAGGTATAAGTAAATTTTTTATGTACGAATTGGTTTGATATTGTCGATATAAAAGCAATGGGAAGTTGGTGTAAAACTATGTGTATTAACACTGAGAGAATAGTCAGTCAGTTAAAGATGAACTCACCGTCTATGTCTGATGAGGTGGGCGCTGATCGTGAATGCTTTATTGCAAAATTCACACTTGTGACTCTTGATACCTGAATGAACAAGCTTGTGCTTCTCCAGAGTGGCCTTCCGCACGAAACCTTTTCCGCACAAATCACAGACGAAATACACCAGACCTAAAACAATAACATTTCATCATTATTATTATAATATTAAATCATAATAAACCCCTTTCCTTATTTCTTTTAACTCATTCACATTCAAACGTGGGAGGGAATTTAGACAAGTCATACATCCATGCCTTCGAACACAAATCCATAAATCGTTTGAAGAATCAACTTATCAGTGTTGCAACCTAAGAGGATGGTCTGAACACTCGGCTACACGATAGCTGGGTAAAGGTTATCACTCAAAATCCTGAAAGTGTTCAGTCTCTATTGATATTATTCCTGTCCAAGTTTATCAAATGAATGAGTTGCTTTAGTAGATTGTGTTGTTTAAAGTTTAAACAAATAAACAATCAAATATTGACCTGTATGATATCTCAAATGTTGGGTGAGTCCAAACTGTTGGTTGAATCCTTTGTCGCACTGCGGGCACTTGAACGGTTTTTCTTGGGTATGTGTAAATATATGCCGCTTCAAGTCCGCCTTCCTGACAAAAGACTTACCTGAAAAAAATTTACAGCATTCTTCAGCTTTGTCGTGTAGGCAGACAATAAGCAATACGTCCACGAGTAATACTAACTTTTTGACATTTTACAGACAAGCGGAATACAAGCTTGATTACAAATTACAGTGGAACCCTGAATCTTTGTTTTTCAAGGTACCATGAAAAAAAAACGATAAATGCGGGAAAGTTTTTTCAGTCTTAGAGTCCTAACTTTTATCATAGGGGCTATTTTAGTTGCAAGTCAGAATAATTCACAGTGTGAAATACCAGACAAAAATTATTAAACACCCCTACGTTTTGTACTTTATTTAAAACTATTACTGGCATCTACCGATTTTTTTGCATACTTATTTTGAAACTGTCTGTACTGGGATTTGAGCCCGTGAGCACTGTAACTAGCGATTCCAATACCGGAAATGCGGGAAATATATAAATTTAGCATTGTTAATCATTCTTTAAAACACAGAATTGGCTGCACGACAGATGGTGCATCAATGATACATAAATTTGGCAACAACTTGAAATTTATTCATCAATTGCACATAGTCCATAAGATACCTACAATTTTCGATTATAAAGGTTTTGTATACAAAACTTATTTTGATTTAGAAATCAAAGACAACCGTGGAATTCTGGAATTTTTTAATGATGATTTTGAAAAATATAATGAGAATGATACTGGTATGGAGATTGTATTCAATGATCATCCTATTTTAATAATACAATAGAACCTATTATTGAAGAATTAGTCAACAAGATAAAAGTAATTGTTTCAATCAGTGTCTACCAAACTGTGTGCCGCAAGAAGTCTCAGATGTGCCACGACAAATGAAGACAAATCACAAATGTGGACAAGACAAGTTAAAAACTCACATCTTAGATGCTTTGGTTTTTGGAAATGAAATAGAATAAAAAAAAAAGAGATCAGCTAAAGATGGTAGATGAGAAGTTACGTGTTTGTTTTATCAAATTTAGAGAGGTGTTTTGATATAACTCTTTCTGAAAATCAATTGCATCATTCTCACTGATAAGAAAACCACCTCTGTATAGACATTATATATGTTATATTTAAGATTTTCTCTATTCATATGCACTGTATATATTAAAGTACATTACATTTTTTAAGTCATTTTTATTTAGTGAGTTATTTAGTGAGAATAAAATCATCAATTATTCGATTAAACATAGTCCAGACGACATAGTCTTGATTTCGAAATACCTATCGACAATATTTGAAAATCCTTGACGAACTAAGTGCATTCTTTTTTTTACCATATTATCACAAGAAATTTCAATTCAATCAATGAACCCAGTATATTACCACAGTGCGTGCACAAGACGTGTTTATCAGCTTTGGCCGGAGGAGGTAGAGCTTCTGCGAGGTGTCTTCGGATATGTGTTGCCTCATGCTTGCGTAGGTCTCCTATACGTGCACACAATTTTCCGCATGTATTGCAACTGAACGGCCTTAAAAGAGAAAAAAAAAATCGATATTACAAAACAAATTTAACTGTACCATTTGAGAGAGTAAGAACGAAAAACGTCTCTTTCTCGCCACTCGAGGGAGGAAGGTGGAGAGCGGGGAGAAGCGGGGTGCGGGGCGTCAACACACTGACGCTCGCTTCGGGTGAAGGACAAAGGACGATTCAAAGGTTCCTTCGTCTCCCATTAAAACCCGGTCGTATTCAGTACACTCTCTCGTTTATTGCAGTAAGTTTATATAATTTCCTTGAAGACAGTTACACAAACAGATTTACACATTTTTAATTTAAAACTCTGTAAGTGGTTTTACTAGCAAGCGGTGGACTAAGTCGCCGCTACGCCGGCCGACGACTCCCTCTGGGAAAGGTCGAGAGGCGACTGAAGGCCTTGCAGGATTGCAAGCCCTTTGCCCACTTCTAACTGTAAACCAACAACAGCAACCAAACAAATATGACACTACTCTTAAACACCTCAGGAGGGGTATTACATTTTAAATTTGCATTAATAGAAGGAGTCTGCAGATTGGTTTTGAAGACCCTGTCCGCCCCATAAGTACGGGGCGGTGCCACATTAATATTATCAATTGAACAGGGAGAAAAGATGTTTGACAATAGAGTTCTTGTTGGAAATATTCATTTCAAAAATGATAAACCAATGATAATTCAAGTCAAATTAACTAATTGTGTTTGGGGGGTTACATTACAAGTAGTGCTGTTATTGTTTGCGTCTAGTCTCCTCCCTTTGCCCAGCAGAAAGAAAAAATCCCACCTTTCATTTTGTCATTTATAAGTTAAGAACTAGAACCTATGTCAATATTATAAAATAATCTTACAATAGTAGTCTGCAAATGCTTCTCAAAGAGGAAAAGTGTCACACTTAGTAACAGAACTAGTGAAATAACAATATAGGTAATCAAATTATATCAAAAATGAATTTCCAGTGTTATGTGCAATTAATTAATAATAATTAGAAGAAAATCAGCTTACTTGACGCCACTGTGAACAGGCTGATGTATTTTGAGACTGTAAGCTGTAGCAAAGTTTCTATCGCAGCCTTCTTCTGGACAAGAATACGGTTTTTCTCCCGTATGAAGTCTCAGGTGAACTTTCAAAGGCTCTTTGGCCGAGAAGGATTTTCTGCAGTGATCACAAGAATACTTTTTTTCCCCTGTATGTATTTTCAAATGCCTGACGAGAGTGTACGATCCCACGAAGCTTTTATCGCATATCGAACATTGGTAAGGTTTCAAACCGGTGTGGACTCGATTGTGAGATGCCAATTCTTTACGACGATTGAATCTGGAAACACACTACGTTCATTATTCTCAGTCGAATCGTGGATCGTATTAAAACAGTGAGAAATTATGACTCAATAGAGAATCTCCGACAAGTATGAAAACAATAACCACAGTGTAATAATAATTTGAATAAATAACTAAGTTAAAATCTTACCCTTTTCCACAGAGTTCACAAATGAATGCTTTTTTACCTTCGTGTCCGAGCACATGTTGGTTTAGTTTGTATTTCTGTGTAAACTCTGCAAAAGTAAAGTACCATCAATTTGGGTAAGTTTTCCCATCAGTCTAAGATTGGCCCACTACATGGAAAAAGGTGCTGTTATAATACCATGGTAATACTTATGCCATATGAATATTTTTTAGTTAAGCAAAGGTGTTAAGTAGCATAATAGGGTAAAATAAAAAATATTTAGTTCTACAAAATTTGTTTGGTCAGTGACCAAACAAATATTAACCAATCACGCTTACTTAATCCATTACAAGAAGCCCATGTAATTACGCATAATCAGTAAAATTTCAATACACTTATTTTAACGACTAATTAATGACACCACTCCTTTTCTAAAACACAATTATTACCTTGAATGATTTAATTTTAAAATAAACATTATGATGTTTGAATACGTGAGATGACATGATATTGTCTATCTCTTCTGAACAGTATATATAGCTAAGCAAAAATAAGTTTGAGTATAGTTCTGACGATGGCGTAGAGCCGAAATAGCTATCAACTACCTGATAAAAAATTTGTAGAACTAAATACTTTGTTATTTTATCCTATTATAATGGAGTTCTACCAAGTAAATGCCAATCCAATCAATGTATTCAGTACCCCCCTGGTGGTCAAAACATGAATTCATGTGCAACATAATTTGTTTTATTGTTGAATCTGTAAGCTGTCAGTTCGGAATGATAAAACACAATTCTAAAACTTATCTTATAAATAGAAATAAATTGGATTAGCCGTATTTTCAATTTGTATTACTAATATTTAACCCAAATGTTGTATATTTTTTTGCCATCTCAATTATATACAGAATATATTAAAGCATAAAGAAAAGTTGCCATGACTTTAAAATCACTGAATTTATAGTAATTACAGTGATTGTATGTATCGTGGGCCAAAGTTACCCGATTTGGATGCAAGCTTTGGCCCATCTTGTTTTATCTATATTTATGTATCAATTATAACAATAAATCTATTTATGTTAAATTTGAGTTATTGAGATTTTGTACACTTCAATGTATTTTGTCACTAATGACCCGGGTTACGCTTTTCGGCATCTTCAGGCATTCGAGCGCACGAATGAACTCGAACTGAGTGTACAAAATCTCAATAACTCAAATTTGATATTGAAATTCCATCAAGCACCCTCAGTCGATGTCTGAAATTATATCTTAAACTATTTATGTTAATTAAATTTCATCATAAGACATTTTTATGTTGAATAATACCACACATAAATGCAATGTGCGAACTATAAAAATACAAAAAACCCTCAGAACTGGGCCAAAGTTACCCAGATTGACCGTACTTGCAGTATAGATTGCTGCTTTATGCAGAAAACTTGAATTACACCTTTGAGGAGGCCACTTATGGAAATTAAGATTTAAATTTCAATATTTTACTGATTGTTGGTTAACAGAATTGCAGTTACATTTGACAGTTGATATTGTAGTAAATTACCACAGCAACAAATTGCAATAATTATAACTTTAATAATCACTTCAATTTTCAAAAAAACATTAATTGAGTAACAATGTGACGCGTCACTTATCATTTAAAATAGATGGTATTTAAAAACACATAACTTAACAGTTCTATTAAAAATAGATCTTATTAAAATGGGAATGTAAGACAATTTATGAACAATTATGATCTGATTTCATGATCAATTAATCATGGGATGCATTAGAGATTAGAGGGATATTTCATATTCATATTTATCATATTAAATCAAGATATGATTATCTTTGTCTGACAAAGATCTCAGCAGCATATTATATTTAGGTCAGCAAATATCGACAATTGTTTGAAAATGACACAACAAATAATATTCTTAATTCGTGACATATTTTCGATTAAGAGATAGATTAACATAGGAAAGTATGAAATGTACAATGATACGGCAAGTTTTGGCATCAACAATCTTATTATGTAATTTGTCCATGCACTTAAATGTATAAATCACAGGATATATGAAGATAATTGATATGTGCCGTGTTTTTCTTGTTTCGTACTTTGATAATAGCATCTTTAATGCTTGAAAAAACTTCTTTTGACCATTCTGAATGACCTGTCAAAAAAGGTCACATTTAACACAACGTTGCTTAAAATGATCATATTTTTGAACCAGTGACAAACCTTATTATAGTTTTTTATTTTATATGGATTCGGCGGTAACTTTGTGGAAGTTCATTTTTAATATAAAATTAAATTAAAAATTGATAACTTAATTATTCCACTTGGTTTATCACTAACGTGACGCCTTTCGCCTCTTTAAGAAGCATCTTCAGATCTTATTATAGCTACCTGATTGTACTTTTTTAACTTTGTCAAATATATGATTATGTTTTGACATTAAGAGTTAAATCCTAATGTATTCCAAGTGAAAATGAACCATAAAAAGTGAAATAGAGTTATATATGGTTGACTAAAAAGAAAATCTGATCAATGTTACCTTTCGGACATTTATTGCACTTGTAAGGGCGATCGGTGGAGTGGGCTCGGAGATGATTGCGAAGGTCACATCTATTCGGATAGGACTTGCCGCATTCTTCACACGTGTGCGTGCGTCCCGTATGACGTTTCATGTGTTGTTGCATGTTTTGCACTTTTTTATTACACACTGTACATTGATTTCCTATAAATAAAAATAACAATACTGCAACTTTACAGGTAAGTCAATTCAGCTGTTTCGTACTCAATTATCAAGCAGCACAAAGAAAGAGCTCGCTATTCACTTAAGAGTAGCTGAAGCCACATGTAACTCAATGCGGACTGCCTGCAATACATGGCTGTAAACAGTCAGTGCAGTCTACCAGTTTTGCTTTATGTTAACGCATCATCGCACTTGACGAATACTATGAAAAACTATATACTGAACTTCACGAAGAGATGCTTGTGTCAGATATTAGAAGCGAGGCGGTTTGACTTAGTGAGAAGCTCGGAGAATACGGTTTGGGAATCTTGAAGGTGCCGCATGATGGTCACCATAGGGAGTTTATAACATTCTTACAATGATAAAAATGAACTAACACCTACTATTAACATCGACATCTGCATAATTCTCTAAATTTGTGGTATAAAGGTTTGGATCGTTTTCAATGTCTATGTTTCTTCTTATACCGAGTGTTGCCTCCTCGAAAAAATCATCACCAATATAATTGTCATCTGACGCAGTCGACTTGTTTTCGAAGGGTTCAATAGTTCCTGGCACAACGGTATCTTTATCTTCATTGGAGGTGAATTCTTCAATAGGTTTCTCGAAAAATGCTTCATCTTTGACATCAGAAAATACAAATTCACTGTACGTATCTCCAGTGTTGTATGACACATCAGAGGAATTTTTCATACTCATCTAAAAATTATTATAGATAATTAAATGTAACAGTTTAACGTTAGGATAAATTGCTTAGCCGGACTAAATTAAATTATTCCAAGTGTGATGATACAAATGAAAATCATCAGGATACTGAAGGCGGTATAAACATGTAAATAAAATTGCACTTTTTATTATCAATAAATGAAGCAAAATTTATTTGTAGAGGCTATTCAACTATTTTGAATGTATAATGCATTCGAAAACTCACTCAAGATCAACTTGCGGAAATCTCAAACACCTGTGCCCAAGATCTCAAATGTGACATTGAAAGTCTAAATTTGACATTGAGATAAAAGGTTTGACCTTAGGGGCTCTTATTACAAAGCCCCACAGGCCGAATGATTATAAGACAAAATATAAGGCGATGATAGTAATTAACATGTTCACTGCCATGGTGTTCACCGGTGCCCGGCACCAAACTATGCCAGTGCGCCATGGTGTGCATCGGTGCCCGGCAAAACTTGCATACAAAAAAAAATCCGTATGCGCCATCGGCCACTTCCACGGTGGAATTTATCCCCAAATATGCCCGACATGGCGTCTCCCAGTCGAATGCATACCATAACAACCAAGGGAAAAAATCATTTTGGTTTTAATAATTTAAATTAAATCAAAATTTGATCCTTGAATTTCTTTTTTCTTTATTGCTCCAAATAGTGTTTTGGTGGTATGAAAATCTCAAATTTTATCCTACTTGAACAAATAATAAAATATTAATTTGAACAAATAAATTATTAAAAAAAATACTGATATTTTATGATATATTTGATTCATGAAAATATTTTTTTTTCAATATGTTCAAATTTCAGCACAATATGTTATCATCAAAATACATCAAATTTCACATATGTTTTTGTGTTTACATAGTTTTAGTGTCGAGCCTCGTCGAGCTCAAAAAATGTAAAAACACCATCATTTAGGAAAAACTATTGAGATTATAATTTATATGTTATATATTTTTCGGAATCATTTGGATTTTATATCGGTTTGCGTTTATTCTCCATAACTCCGAGCTTTGAGCAAAAATATAATCGTGTAGAAAAAACTACCGAGATTACTGTAAAATATTTTTTACAGATTCCATGGATTTTTATACTATTTGGTGTTTTTATTGAATACATTAGTTCAATAGTCTATAAGCATTGTTTTCAAGCTTCGAAAAATATTTTTTTTACACCTCGTTAAAGCTAATGCTATTGAAATCCATTTAACATTGTTTTATTTTATTACCATAAAAAACAACGGCGTAAATGAATTTTGACCACAACTGAATGAGAAAATATTAGAGTGCGCCGCGGTGTTCACCGGTAACCGGCATGTTAAATAGCATCCCACATGCGGATTTTTATACTATAAACAAATTATATATGTAGTTTACGAATAAATAAATGTTAAAAATTATGACAACTTTGTGCAATCGGTTTTATCCTTAAAGCTTTGTAGATGACAGAATTAACTCAAAACATATGATTTGGGTTGGTACTGAAAAATTTCCCCGACCCCCATATTGGATGTATATTTTCTTGCAGACTAAATCTAAACATTCTTTGATCAGTCCATATTACCAATATTTAACATCTTTCAACCTTTATGAACAAAATGAGAACTGATTTCTTATAAGAATGCATTTGTGTATGTGCAATAAGCCTGTTTGGCAATATGCATGTAAATAAATAAATGAAAAGATAGCAATTTAAAACCTCTTACCATTTCTAAATAATCTGTTAGAACAGAGTCTGCTTTCTGACACTGTTCTTTAAAGCAAAATGTGAGTTTAGCATTTTCAAGGCACTGTATACAAATTCCGACTGGCATTTGATCGTTCTCAGTTATCTTCAACAAAAAAAATACATTCAGTAAAAGAGTTATTTTATGTTAGAAAAATAAATATGGTACACACAGCGATGTAGAGCTAAATTAAAAAGTGCCAGGGTGCTGCTTACTTTGATTGACCTCGAGTCCCTCCCCCATTCAAATTTTATATTCAAACAATTTTTTAATTCTAATTTATCGTTTTCGAATTTTAAGATTTAAAGCAGTCGAGAGTTATAAAATGGCACGGATTGCGATGGTGAGATAAGAACACCGAAAGCGACAGATTTATACCGATGTCTGAAAGATTGGCAGCCGCCGCTCTAAATAACCTTCGACAGAAAATTTAAACTTCTGAAAAATAAGGCCTCATCAAAGAAAACCAAAAAAATATACATATACAGTTTATTTGAAAATAAAAGTTAAATACTTTTCCAAGAGCTGTTGGCTGATGGCTAAGGGTTAGAAAAATAACACCAAACGAACGATTCCTCTTACTAATATAAATGCAAGTATAATTGTATTGATATCGTCTTCACCATTTTTAGAAATAGTAAGTTATGGTGAAGAGAGTGAAGATTTTTATAATTTTATTAATATTATAATTGTACCTGAAATAGAGACTTCAATATATCCAATATCGATCTAGATGATCCACCAATATACTCTCGTGAAGTCAAAAAGGTTACATCAGTCGTTTGCAAAAGACATGTTCGGCAAAATTCATTTTTCAGATTTGATGGATCGGCTAGAGCAAATTTTTTATGAATTAATTTAACCTCCAAATTACTAATTGTCTCGAAATTATATTCAATTTTAACACTCGAGTTGTCTGAAGGTCGATGACCATTTTCGTCTTTAATTTTGATCATTTTGCTAAAAAAGTAAAAAATTTATTTTCCATTTAGTATTTTTATTTTGACTTTGACGTCTAAATATCAGGGTAGCCAGCCTTGTGGTTTGAGCATAGATAATATACTAACAGGTTTGTTTTATTTTTTTAAATATAATGTCTTTCCACCAAGAATTGACAGTTAACACCTTAAAAGTAATAGGTTTGTGATTCCATAAGTAGTTCCATAGCTCTCTAATGATTTTACATCGGAATAGTTCGTTTGAACATAAATCAGATATCTACCATTTTTAACGTCAAACGTAATAAATTTAAACAATAATTATTTTCGTTTATTGAATTTTAAAAGCTTATAAAATCTGTCGGAATAATCACCATTGCATTTTTAAGTACCTATATTAGTCTATGCTTTTTACCCATTAGTATATTATCTATGATCTGACCGTAGACTAAGGTTACTATCTGACGTCTGACGTTTCAGCTATGTTTTTCTGTCATGATTTATCATCATTTAGCCACCTACTGTAAAAGGTAAGGCAATTGAAAACATATTCAGTTAATTACATTTATATGATCACATGCATGCCTTTCAATCATACATTTAAATATGTCTAAGATTGTATTGTCGTTATCAAAAAAAAGAAATACTCTAAAAACGGTCGACCTAATCAATTTCTATCGATTGTTTCATATTAGAGGTCCGCACGGGCCGAAATTTTATAAAATTACCCGGTACGAGCCCGATAACCTCAGGCCCGGCCCGGCCCGAGCCCGAGTCTCAGTATCACACTTGTTACCCGAACCCGACCTGAAGCACAGATTTATTTTCCTCAGCCCGAAAAAAGCCCGATATTTTGTGTATATAGAAATTCATTTATAGTTTTCAAACAATATTTCCAACGATATTCATAACACATTTACACAAAAAAATTTAAGTTACGAATACTATTGCCTTATGACTGACTCACCTCACGACCCGAACATAGTCCGAAATATTTTAGTGTAGTTTTCTTGAAAAATATCATTTTTAGGCCTGGTCCCGACTATCCGATACTTTATAGAAAATACTGATTAGCAAACAAATTATACATAAATCAAATAAAAGAGTCTACAATTAAAATGTCATGAACCATCAGTTTTATATACATTCATTTTTATACTCAATTTTATATAAATAAGCCTGTTATGTTTATATTTTTATCAGTTGATAATGTTCGTGATGAGCGAAACGGGTCCTGATCATTATAAATATGTGGAAGTGGTACAAATGCATTGTGTTTTATTTTTTAAAATATTATAATATTAAATGTAATTTCATTCTGACTGGTTTCCTGGAATCAATGTCAATAGAGAACCACATGCCGAAGATGAACGCAAAAAAGATCTCTTGCCGAATTGGAAGTAAAAGCTTCTAGATAATATTTTGAAAGTAATAACGAGTCATTTCATTTACATTTTTAAATATGCGTTTTAAAATTCTAAAATAATATTAACTACTTGAAATAATACGTAATATTCTTGGCAGATTGACCCACATTTTGTTTTACACGTATTAGTAATAGTAAAAATAATCAAAACATACAAATATGCCGCCGCCGAATTTGAAACGAGAATTGTCAGCCTAGAATAACCATCTCCAATTCCCATTTTATGCAAAATAAGTATTTTGTCTACTTTAAATAACCGTCACTAAAATATCAGTTTTGGAATTTATTTAAAATTTCAGTTCTGGTTGACTATGACAACATTCCTAACGTGACGGTGGCATGCTCACTAGCGCGCAAGTTAAATTGGTACATCTATAGCTTACAAATTTTTATTTTTTTTATGTATTTTACTCTACACAATCCTACTTCATATACAATATATAAATTGACGTTTTACAGGTCTGAACGGCTCAATTGTAACCACTGGGTTTGTTTTTCACATTGTTGGAGTTAAGCTTCACCTTGCAATATGACGTCTATACTCGATCAATATGAGCAGGCATCGCAGAGTATTAAGCACATGCCAAATGTCTTAAAACCGACACCGTTAACCAGTTCAGGATATGTCAGCGTACAACTCGAGGAAGATGTGCCAATATTTTCTAAACAGAAGATGAACTTCAATCCGTCGGATGACATCACACATGTGGCTGTCGCCAGCGACTATCTTGTGCTGGCAATGGCCAATAGTAAGATATTCAGAATTGACTTGAAAAATCCGGATAAAAATGAAGGTAAATTATTCATTGATACTGTATTTGTACTAAAAATTATTTACTATCAAGTATTCCAAGCAAAAAAAATATTCCAGTCCACGCAATGACAGTGCAAATACTTTTTTTGATTTCAATTTCGGTTTTTCAGAAATATCCATTTCCAAATACACTCAAACAAATTCAAAATTGAGCGGGCTGTTCATCGATCCCTTGGGCTTTCACGTGATCCTTGCATTCGCGACGAAGCAAAAGGATCCGTCCCTGAACCCGGAGCTGCTGTACCTGCACCGGAAGTCTGCAAAATTAAAATCAATTCCGAAGTCAAAAATATACGAAGTCACCGAAGTGGGCTGGAATTACGATAACACATCGGAATCAACGACCGGCCCCATACTGTTGGGGACATCCAAGGGGCTTATTTTGGAAACTGAAATCGCACAGAACGAAGACAAGATGTTTCATTCGGGGATCGAGCAGTATCTGAAACAGGTATTTACATCAATTTTTGGCTTGACATTGAATCATAATTCATATTAATTAAATGCTAAATCAGATTCCAATATTAACTGATAAATCTTGTCATGATAATATATAAAGATATCGTGAGCGATTTAGTTTTTATTCTTGTGTTTTTTTAATGTCAGTCCTTCAGCATTAACTCCTATCTCAGTGCAGATGGCGTAACTTATGCTAATGTTATGAAGCCGTGTGATGTTTGACCATGCATGATGTTAGCAACACGAGAATTAAATCAATGCGCTTTATTCGATTCTGGGACTACCATGTGACACACCCTGGTTTTTTTGTTAAGTTTATTAGGGTCCATAACTGAAAACGCACAGCGTTAATGACAATGTATTAAGAGTCGTTTGCCAGCCTTCGAGCTGGGAGAGTCGCCGGCCAGCATGGCCGACACCGTTGACGTTGTGGATTGTTTGTGTTTGTTTTGATATTGGACTTAATTTAAAATCGTTTGTCGTGTCACTTGCATTATAACTTAAAGTAAATTAAAAAAAAAAATAATAACTTAATATGCTGCTTAAATGAGTTAATGGATGATTTTAATGAAGTAATCTTAGTTGAAAGTTGACCATTTTGCAATGCATGAATGTCCTCAAATAATGTAATAATACCGACTGGCTATTTTTTATTGTTCAGACTAATTTGAACGGCTGGTATGCACCCAATGAAATTATATTCTAGTCAATAAAACAGTGAAAATTGTAAGATTGACTGTAACTAGTATTGTTTCTATACTACCGATGAATATCAACCATCAATTAATGATTATTATTAGCATTTTCCTTTGTGAGAACCGTATAGATTTGTATAATATCTTATATTTGTGCATAATTATTTATATTAGTATACTATTAAAATGATCCCTAGTTACCCCATGTATCTATTTCTCCCAAATCTTCTTAGGTAAGAGGTAGACAGGTGTCATACCAAAGACCGATCTAGCCACAATAGTATAAATAATTTTACTTTTATATCGATATACCTGCATGCGTGTGTTACGGTCGAGTGCCGATTATCCATTGTTTGATTATTGCACATTCCGTATTTTCCAAATTTAAAAGCACAATTCATTGGTGAAAGTGAAAAAAGTATAAAACCTTATGACAGTTACAAAGATTCATACATAAATGTTTTTCTGTATTAAATAATATTTGTGACAGTGAATTCAGATAAACGATAAGACAAATTCAAGTAAAAGATAGTAAATTTCTCTACCTGCAAATCTCTTTTCAGAATTAAGCCTCGGAGATGGTAAAATTTACTTAGCGGATTCAACAATGTTACTTCAAATATTCTCATTCTACAAGTATCGTTGTCCAGTTTTTCTTTTTAGCCTATGTTTATAAAAACATCATAACATTTCGTAATGTGTGCCAATATTGTTATGATTAATGTATTTGCGACACCAACTATAGAATATTGTTTATTTATAATATATTCAAAAAAACTGTGCGTTAAAAATTGGCTCCTTTGATTTAGTGGTAAGTAAGCGCCTTACCCATCCGTGGTTCCGGGTTCAATTTAACAATTGAGATATTATACATGGGATGTCTTTTCTCGTCGACTTGATCTTGAGTGACTTAAAAAATTCACACTGAGTCCAATATTTAAGGCAAATATTATAAACTGTAACGCCAAATATTTTTTCTGAAATCTTTTTTTTTTGGATGTGTGGAAAAAACTTCTGTTGAGATACTTCCATTAGGAATCCATATGCTCCAGATTGGGAGCAGAGATGGTAAAAAAATCCAATGTTATTATATTATTTACTATTCCAATTTATATTTGCATGAGATAACTGTAAAAACTAACATCACTCATACGTTGAGGCAACAATTTACCAAACGCTGGAATAATGTCTTACGCCAAAAACAATATATTTACTTTCAAGCTGCCAACCTATTTGCCGATATATGGCAACAGAGATGTCGATGAATTGGTAAGAGAGATATATTTCACGATTTCAATAATTTTGTTGTAACGTCGATTTTTTGGCTTCCGTAAAATATTTTATGTCGTAACTTCAAACAGCATTTAAATATTTCGTTCATTTCACAAATTCACACTGCTTACTTACTGAATTTCAATATTAGAGATATTCAGATACAGTAATACCCTGTTATTAAAAGCCCCGCTAATTGGCGCTCTCATATTATGTCCCATCATTTAACGCCTTGCTAAGTGACGTTTTCGCCAGTTTTTTTATATGATTTTGATTTTAGCTCTAAACTCTCACTGAGAATTATCCCAAGGCGAGGATATCCAAGTGTCATTTAATAAAGAATGCTCTATTTTTATACAATATAATGTATATAAATTTTCAGAATTGTGTTTGTTAATTGACTTTTATTTATTGTTTAGTGGAATTAATTAATGTCGATTAACAGGGTATTACTCTACCTTACAGTCTCTTTTGAATTGATTTTAATTATTTTTCTGCAGAATGTCTCACAGCTTGATGGATTACTTTTTTAATCGAGTCAATATTTCTGTATCTAACAATATTAAATTATATACTGTAGTTCCTGTATCATCATTTCATTTGTAACTTGGGTGTTCTGCTGCTTTCAAATAAACATTTTTACCACTGTATATTTGTCTTTTGATGCAACCGCGTGTCGTCTCTTATCTCACGTTATTCTTTACTAAAAATGTTGTTATTGCTTGTCGATATAAAAATCACGTCAGTTTCCATGACTACAAGTGTATAACTTTTTTACCAATTTAGTGATTATACAATACAGTACATTATACAATACAATACAGTGTTATACAATAGATAAAATACATCAAAAGCTGACAAGTTTTTTAGTAAAAATGCAACTTTTCACTGGAGTATTTTTAAGTTTTGGAACTTGGTAATTTTATGAGCTTACATTCTTGTAAACTCTAATTTTAAGGATATTTTTGTTATATCAACAATTTCCATATTCTGTTCTACAATGTGGAAATTTTTGATAGAAAGTGCTCTAGTGAAAAGTTACAAAATTTCAGTTAGAACAATTAAGTACTCAGCCCACAAAATATTAATTTTTAATTTTGTATGTTCATATTTCATTAAAAAGCTTTTACTTCAACTATATAACATCTATGTATTTTCCAACAGTATTCCTTTATCATGCAATTTGTAATTAGGCATACATATTTCAACGCACTATGATGAATAAGATTGGTATGATAGTTAGCCTGCAAGCACACTCCATTAGAAGCTAAAAAATAAGCAAATCATAGAATGTTAGGAAATGTGTTCCAGAAAAGCTGCATAAGAATAGATTGCTAGGAAATTTGTACATACTATATTTATTGTATTTACACATGTCAAATTTAAAAATACAAATAATGTTTTCAGTCATTTTCGTTGCTCTCTTGTTGTCGCTGGATATAAGCATTGCAATGTTCAGTTCATGTTAATTATTTAAATAACATGTTATGTTAACACACAGTGATAATCTTTATTAAAAAATCCACAACTATTTTTTGTTTGTTGCTTTTTTTTATTATTCGTTATGTCCTTGGGAATTTATTCATATAAACTGTGTTTTGGTCAATTGATGTAACCTTCAAAATTGAAATTGTTGAGGAGAGTAAAAACAGTTTTTATCAAATTATATGGTGAGTTGCCTTATCAATCTTTGAAATGCACTCCTGTAAATTCTCATGTTTGCAGGGTATGAGATTATGCTTAGGAAGTGTTGATATAATAGAGGCTTACGTCAAATGGAGGGGTCAGAATTTATAAACCAAAAACCAATGTAAAATGATGTTTCTCATCCAAAAAGAGGTCAATTTATTTTTTTAATTTACATAGTTTGGCCGAGACCTGCCAAGATGTTTAAAATGAGATCCAATCATTAACTCATTTTCGTATTTTTTGAGAATTACATCAATTGGCCAAAACACAGTCGATATTGAGCATAAATATTTTTTAGTTCTCGTTGAAATCAATGCTTGCCAATTTTCTGGATGTCTTTCATTGCTCTTGGCTTAAGGAATTTATTGATAACAACCGTTGTGGTGCATGGCGCCAAATAATTAAAAAAAAAATTCTTAATCACATTGAAGTGAAACTGCGTAAAAAGAAGTAACGCGTACTTCAAGGTTTGGGTGTAAAATACATTTTACTTTATTATATACATACTTCCAAAATAATATTTTTCCTCCGTAAATGTTTGTGTAGTCCCCTTGAAAAATGTGATTCACTATGCTTTTTTATATCAAATCAATTTCAATGCAGAAGAACTCGGATACACTGACACAAATAAATGAACGCCCATCGTCCCACAAGTATTGACAGAGATGACTGAATGCATCATCGCAATATAATATTGCCCACTCGCACTTCAGCAGCTCCAACCAAATTCTTGAAATATAAAATCACCATACAATATATCAATAGATCACTTTGTAACTGTCAATTCTTGGTGGAAAGATATTATATTTTAAAGATAAATATTAATATCAATAAATATTATACAATTAATACATTTCAACAATATGTTTTTTTAATTTTTATGTTGTAGGTTTTCGATATCGGAAAAGGCGAACAGATGCCCATCACTGGAATCCAATTTCACAGGGTACCCAACACGAATAAATACTTTATATACGTGGCAACGCCCAAGCGTCTGTATCAATTCACCGGCTACGCAAACCTCGATGAGAAGCCACTGCTTCAATCGATATTCAACACATATTTAAACAAGGCCGAGACTGGATTCCTGGACATCCACTCCAAATTGAATTATACCAAAATGCAATGCTATTTCGAGAAGACTAAGAACACCCCCACATTGTATGCGTGGCTCACGGAACTCGGCGTGTATTATGGCAATGTAAGAACCGCAATCAATTCAATTATATCGATGGACAGGTAAACCGACGATGGATGTTTGTGATGTATAAAATTCCCTCCCACCAACCCGATCCTAACAAAATGGGTCGTAGCAAGAGCAATTAGCCAACCACTAGTCCTACCTTAGCCCTATTCGTCTATCCTTACTCTCCTCGAAAAAGAGAGGTTGAGCAACTGAGTAGTGAGCAGTTATCGTAGAAAACTTCTGTTGAGATTACTTCATTAGGATACCATAATCTCCACATTGTGAGCGGACATGATTTAAAATAATTTAAAAAATGGGTACAAATATGTAGAAAGTAGACAGTTCACACAAATTACTAATGGCGATATACACAGTTTTGTTTTTTGTTCACAAAATATTTGTGTGAATAATTAAATACGGAAACAGTTCATGTGATAAATATGAAAGTTAGTGTTTACAGCAATCTGTAAAATTTTAGTAATGCAATTATAGAGCATTTTTGTAAGAAAACAATCTGGTTGCAACCATGCAATTTCAAAATCTAGTAAGTGTTTCAACACAAAATCTTTAGTATGATCAAAAAACAACAATTTGACAATTTGCAATATTGACTTTCTTATAATATTTCTAGTATATTTTACCCGGCTTCGCCCAAGATGGTGGACGCTTATATTAGGTTATTAAGTTTAGACATTGGCTAGCTAATGTTAAAATTTGAAAATATCACCGTCAGCCGTCGATCACACTCGAACTGACAGTTCGAGTCCATTCGTGTGCTCGAATGCCTGAAGATGCCGAAAGGCGAAACCCGGGTCGTTAGTGACAAAATACATGGAAGTGTATAAAATCTCAATAATCCAAATTTGATATTGAAATTCCATCAAGCACCCTCAGTCGATGTTTTAAATTATTTAAATTAAATTAATAATAATATTAAGAGTTGAGACTAACTAAAATAAAAGATGACAATTTCGCTAACCGCTTTCTTGTTATGGCACCTCAGAACTTCCCGAAAGACAGCTTGTTGATCTGCATTTAATAATGGCTCCTGCAGCGCCACAAATTAAATATAAAATCAGAGTCATACGCTTATTCTCGATGATGATTCCAGACGCACACCAAGTTGTACGAATTTACCAAACTCACTTTCTACCAAATCACAAACATGAAACTCAATATGTAACACAAATATTTGCATTCGCGTTACTATCTCAACTGTCACTTGCAGAATATATTAGTATTGAGCTGTACCCAGGCGACTATTCTTACTATTACTTTTTTCATTGAATTGAAAAATATAGCATTTTCAGTTTTAGGTTAAAAGTTGAAGATTAGGTTGAGAGTTGGAAGTTGAAAATAGCGCAGTCGAACTAACAATTGCAGATAAAATGACGTGTGAAAATTTCACATCGCTAATGTACGCCGTTTAGGAGGAGTTGTTGTGACCGACAGACATACAAACATACAGATTTCTACATGTATTTTGTGCTATATAGTAGAGATGTGCACTGATTTCACACCCTGTTTCAACATCAGTGTACGTATTATGATTCATTAATGACAGAGTTGCTTAGAAACAGATTTTTTTTCTGAAAATGTGGACTGTCTGCTTTCTTCATAACTACGCTTTAATTATAATGAGTGTTCGAAAAGTTATTTAAAACGATTTGTTTTCAGATCGGCTTCCGATGTGAAAATTAAATAATAAGTTTTCAACCTTTTCAGTTTCACGAAAATCCCGAATCAATTGCCACTAAAAGGCAGTTATTACAATATCCACCGTTGACGCGAGCACCACCCGCCGCTGAATTACCTCCTCCCGCAGAGTCACCGCCCAAGGAAGAACCGCCGACCCCCGCACCGTTAGCATTCGTTTTAACAGAATTTCACACTATATTATTGTACAAAGATCACGTCAAAGCCGTATGTCTGTTAAATAACGAGCTAGTCTACGAAGATTACTTCTCGGAATCATTCGGGAAGCTTCTTAATGTAGTGAAAGATCCCGTGAGGCATACGATATGGGCGGTCACGAATAAAGCCGTGTTCAGGTACAAGGTCAATAGAGAAATGCGCAATGTTTGGCAGATATACGCTGACAAAAATGAATTTGAATTGGCGAAGAAATACTGTGAAAATAATCTCGCCCACATAGATAAAATCAACGTGAAACAAGCGGAGGTGCTCTTCGACAAGGGAGAATTCGAAGCCAGCGCTAGGATATTCGCCGACACGCAGTCGAGTTTCGAAGCGATTTGCTTGAAATTTTTGCAAGCCGAAAAAATAGACGCTCTCAAAGTGTTCTTGGAAAAAAAGCTAGAAACCCACGGGAAGCGGGATAAAATACAGACCACGATGTTGGTCGTTTGGATTGTCGAATTGTATCTTTCGCAGATCAGTGAAATGAAAGTGAAACAGACCACGGAATCGCACAAATATACATCGTTGCAAGAGGCATTTAAAGCGTTTCTGGATATTCCGAAAGTTGCCGAATGCGTCAAAAGAAATAGCTCCGTAATCTACGGCCTGATGGCTTCCCACGGCGACAAAGAAAATCTTATTCAGCTGACTGTGGTGAACAAAGATTTCGAAAACGTTATACGGCAGAATATTTATAAAAAATCTTACGAAGTAGCGTTGCATGTTCTCAAAGCTCAAAGTAAACGAGATCTTTTCTATCAATTTACACCAGTTCTGATGCAAGAGATACCGAAGCTCACCGTTACAGCCTTGATCGAGCAGGGCAAGAATTTGAATCCGTCGAGATTGCTGCCAGCATTGATCTCGTGCGATACGGACGCCGCCCATTTGAATGAAATGATCCGCTATTTGAAATTCTGCGTAGAAACGATGAAGTGCAACGATCGGGCATTGCATAATTATCTATTGTCACTGTATGCCACGCAAGATCAAGAAGCGCTCATGAGATATCTAACGTCCCAGGGGGAAATCGCGTCTATGGTCAACTATGACATTCATTACGCATTGAGGTCAGTTGATATTTTTCACACAAATTTTCATCCAATACTACCGCAAATCTTCACATAATGTATTTTTATTTCATCATTTTAAATAATACTTAGGTGTGTAGCTTTCATAAGCATTATTCTTTATGGGATTAGAATGTGTCAAATTTGAAAACCACTATATTTTTAAATTACATATTTAAAGAAAAATCAACCATAATTTGAATTGTTGAGATTTTGTACATTTCCATGTATTTTGTCACTAACGACCCGGGTTTCGCCTTTCGGAACTCGGACTGTCAGAGTTCACTCGTGTGCTCGAATGCCTGAAGATGCCGAGTGACAAAATACATGGAAATGTACAAAATTCCATCAAGCATCCTCAGTCGATGTCTTAAATTAATTATCACATAATTTGAACATTTGAGGGTTTTTTTGAAACTAAAAAATACGATAAAAAGTATTCATAACTAAAACTACACTCTTAAAACAATAAAAAAGCATTGTTTTCGCGTTCTGTGCTTACGAGCTCGAAGGGTTAATCCTCGTTTACACAATTATTTTTTACAGGCTCTGCAGAGAAAAGAAATTGACCAAAGCGTGCGTTCAGCTGTCATCATTGCTGGGCTTATGGGAATCGGCGGTCGACTTGGCGCTCACCACCGATCTTGATTTGGCTAAAAAGATTGCCAACATGCCAGAAGATGCTCAGCTCGTGAAGAAACTTTGGCTCAAGATAGGTATTGTAAAGCACACTGTTGTTTCATTTAAATTATACTTTCATAGGCTACTGTTGTTTTCAACCTGAGATTTTCAATTTATGTTTGAGGAGACCTGAAGCTACCGAAAGGCAATAATCGATTGATTTATTTAAATACTAAATTGAAGAACAGGTAACTCTCCTTGATTACGACCCCGGCGACTGAATTTGATATATCGTAATTAAATTTAAATATTTTATCTATTGGAAATGAATGCCAACATGTACATCTATTTTAGCTGAAGAGATGACTGCTTCAGGGTTTAATGTAGCCAACGATCTTCTAACTCTTCTTCTCAGCGGTAATAAATTCGGAGAACGGAAATTGACTGTTTACCAATCAGTAACTCGTCAAGCCATGATAGGATATTCTAAGAATAATTTACCAGTTATTAAAATACACCAAATTCCATGAATTGATGGAAATAACTTAATAATACGACCAGGAACATTGATGGAGCGTAAAATGAAGTCAGGCAGTCATGTATGAAGGATGCTCAGAGAAATTGTTGAAGGTCATATCAATTATGAAAGTGACATTCAAAACATCATCGAAGATATTATTCATATGACCAATTCCAGAGACATTGAAGGTGTTAAAATAGATGTTCTTCAGGCTTTGCTCCAATCCCATAGTGGACCTTTAAATAATGAAGAGCTACAGGAAATGGACTGCAATATTATCTCGGATTATTTCACAGCTTGCAATGCGAAACAATTAAACATTGTTTTTCAGTTTTTTGCAATGATATTTAACTTTTATTTTATCTACTCATTGATCCCGACATTTGTAACCCTCACGATCAACAGGGATTGCCTGTACCCTCATTTGACTGTAGGATTAATTTATTTTACTGAGCGAGCAGGCATCATCTCCTGCAGAAAATTAACCACTTGATATTTTAGGCGCCGAGGTCTGTAGCGAGACTCTGCTCTAGGGCTAAAAGAGTTAAAGCATTTATCACATGTGATGGTTTTCAGCTCAATTCGTGATCAGCGGCAAGGAGGAAATTCAGCAGGCAATGAAGTTCCTCCAGGAATGTGATCTCATTAAGATAGAAGACATTTTACCATTCTTTTCTGACTTTGTAACCATTGACCACTTCAGGGAGCCCATATGCGATTCCTTACTGGTAAATATACATTATAGAATACTTAGGTACACAGGCCGTGTGGGTTAGGAGCCAGATTTATCACATATGTCACAATCAAAATAAGTTGCATTCTTTTAACACATTATAGAGGTTCGAGTAAAGTAGAAAAACACAATAAAACATGAAGCGTAGAAAATGAATGAAGTTGACCCTTGTAGCAATCGAAGATGTAGGTATCTGACAATGTATCAGATGTTCGGAGGCTCGAATCCGTAGAGCCATATCAGGTCTAACAGTGGAGGCAGTGCTCCGTCAGAAGATAGGTTCAAATTGCTGGGTTTAGTATAACCATATCAATTGAGAACTGATCCAACAGTGGAGGCAGAGTTTCGACAGCTAGATAGTTTGAATCTTTAGGTGACAAATGTATCAAATTGGGGGGATTATAAAGCCCTGTTTGTGGTATACCATAGGCGGTTTTTAATATGTAACAAAGTGCCATCTATTATTTACAGCGAACAGGTGATAAATGGTGAATTATATATTTCAAAATTAGCTAGCGACATCTATATGTAATTATCGCACGCTATAACATTCAATATTTTCTATATACAGACTAAAAATATAAATATGGCGTTTGCCTCATTTTTTAAGATCTTCTTGAATGATACAAATCGCCACTCCAGTTTCTTTTTTTACATTCTATTGTACTTTTTATTATACATGGTAAAATAGACCCCCGACCTCGTGCCACTCGAAGAATTTATTAATTTGATTAAATAAAAGTATGGTATGGATAATTTAATTACTTATTTTTTTTAGGAATATAATCTAAAGATTCAGGATTTACGCGAAGAGATGGATGATTCTACTAAATCAGCTGATCAGGTATTTAATTGTTTTATTATATATATAAAAATCGTAAGGGGTATATGTAACATTACGCAGGTTTTTTGGCTGTATCTCTGTGAGGTTTTAAGTGGTATAATTTCCCGCTCTATCTTCGAGAGTCGACAAAATATAGTATAGACTAGAAACTGCATAAGAAATTTACGATTTTATTCTGATATTTTATTATTTTTGACATTTATATAATTTTGTTTATTTTGGGTTGCTATGACAACCATGCAAATACACGTGGCAGTTTTTGCATATGCATGCCAAAATTGAATGCCAGAAAAAGGGTTAACGTCATTCCTAAATCTTCACTCCACATTAAAATATGGTTTACTGTTTAGGTGCGCGGAGAAATTCAGTCATTCCGAAATCGCTGCACTGTCATCAACGTATTAGAAGTTTGCATTTTATGTCAAATAACGCTGCTTCTTCGGCCGTTTTATTTATTCCCCTGCGGTCACAAGTTCCACAGCGATTGCTTGCTGGCTGAACTGCAACCACTGTTGGGTGAGTAAATCAGCAGATATTTTATAATGCCTTTACCAAAATTACAAGCCATAATTATCATTCAAAACCCGTGCAACTACAAAAACTGACATTGTATTTTTGTTCTTAAAATAGGTCATATGTTACACATGAAAAAATCCACGCGTAGATGTATTGTTTTGGTATATACACTTAATCCTCTCACACGGGGGATTCGTTCAATGCAAATGTCTTTCTCAATTTTTTACTTTTATCTATAAGAATAATGCCGGGCAATCCAGCTCCCGTTGTATAAATAATATATTTTATTCTCATGTTGGTAGTCCATAAAACATTTCTTCTATTATTAGTGGTCCACAGGTGTAAAAAGGTTGAAATATAACATTGAAAAAGGTTTACAGAATGTAAAAAATACGAGGCAAACAATTCTATATGACTGTATAAATATAATAGTTTTCGTTCTCTTCATCACACTCGATTCACTTATTTTTGCCACTCCTGTAAACAATGTAATTTTGATTGTTTATTGTACTATTTTTCTATTAAATTAAGAAATAAATGTATTATTTTATACCAAATTCGAACACTACATAATTATGACGACTAATTAAATATAAACGAGTTATTGTGTAAGTGTATTTGATTATTCCTCATTTTCCATTCGCAGGCCCCGCAAAGAAGAACAAATTGGGAGACCTTTATCGCCAGCTCAATTCTCAGTTTCATTCCAGCGAAACGAACAACGGGTTGCTGGGCGGCCTCAGCACCAAAGAGCAAATTAGAAACGAAATCGACAGTATACTCGCTTCGGAATGCCTATATTGCGGCGAGCACATGATCCAGGCCATCGATACACCATTCATCACAGACAGCGACTGGGATAGAGTTATGAAAGAGTGGGAATAGCTTAAACAATATACTATTAATACAATGTCTAACTTTGTTTATTAAGGGCCCTACGTATGGAACTCATATATTTTGATAAATCAGATGCAAAGTTGCGTAAATCACAATAAGATGTTAATATTTAACATGTCGGCTGCTGACAGTCATTTTGTATGTATATATTACGCGCATGGTCTGTAGTCAATGCGTTAATGTATCGATTTTATCACAGTTAAACTGGAAAATATAACTTTTGGAACTGGTCTCGGAGATCAGTCAGATGACTGGATGCTGCGTTTATATAAGGGAAAACACCAGAAGCATCATTTGTATTACTAGTATTCGCATTCCAGTACACATGCCCTAAAGCTATCGCTAGTGATATCTATGATATCGTCATAACAACTCAAACTATGTTTAAGTGGCTGCTCCCTGCACTGCGGTACCGCTTTGGCGATCACTGTTAGATGACTGGAGTTTTATTCATATATAAGGATGACCGCGAGGGATATACCCAAAGTACACATTATCTGACATCTGTGATGTTAGTAATGCAACACTAAGTATTTTGAAGTCATATTGTTGTTGGTTGTGAGCATAGCAACTCAAAATAAACAATTATAGAAATGTCGAAAATCGTAAATTTCTTATCCATTATCTAATTCACAATATGATAACTCGATTCAAAAGTTAAAGATATTTTTTATCAATTCGTTATACTTTGGTTACACTTTTCTCTCTATGTACAATTTTTACTCAAGCATATTTATACTGTTATTTGAAATATCTATGTCAAAAAATTATTATAAAATCTTATCATTTATTTAAGAGTATCCAAGCCAGCACAGCGCGCTCCTGTGTCAACTTTTTAATAAATAAAAGGAATAAATTTTTGTTTTTCTTTGCATCATAACTCTTTAATTCATTGAAAAATTTAATCGCTCATATTTCTATATATCGACGGTCTTTTGGCCAATTGACGTAACCCTCAAAATTGAAATTGTTCAGGAGAGAGTGATGTAAAACTGAAACCGATGTAAAATGATGTTTCCCTTCCAAAAAGTGGTAAATTTATTTTTCTAATTTACATCATTTGGCCGAGATCTGCTCAGTCGTCTTTAAAATGAGATCCAATCATTATCTCATTTTCGTATTTTTTAAGGGTTACATCAATTGGTCAAAACGCTGTCAATATGGTGTAAATATATTGACAACTCGACTTAATATTTGTTTGCAAACAGTATGCACAGTGGCTTATATTTATTTTTCATCCTTCAAATAATTGAACATGTTGAAACACCTGACACTTGAATATTTGAACACCTCTAGAATTTGGAAAAAAATAACGAATTAATTTATGTCGACTTATCACTATATGCATGGATTTAATCATTGCTAATATTTAAATTAATACGGAAATATCCATTATTGAAGCCGATTTGCTAAAGTCAACGGTTGAATCAGATCCTCGATAAACTATTATTGCAGAAACTCTTATCTCCAGTGTCCACAATGCACGAGTATTTATAACATATTGGTAAAGCGGGCAGCAAGTCTAGAAATGCGCTGCATGTATTATTCTCGGATAAAAAGTAAGGTGAAAGAATAGTAAGTGTTTGTCTCAAGATATAACCGGAGACCATGGTGTAAGAAGTACAAGCTGAGCAGGATCGTTGTTTTTGTATTATATGTGACGTCACTTTGACGAACCAAATTTTTATTGTCACCAAAACACCATTGTAAACATAGTACAATGTAATTGGATAAGCACATAGTGACGTCAACAAATACAAAATTGACGACTGTCACCTTTTATCCAGCTCACCTTGTACTTCTTACACCATGACCGGAGACAATAAATTCATTGTTTACGATAATTTAATTCGAAAAAATAATGTCTTTTTGGAAACCAAAAACCTGTTCCAGCCAGGACTATCACTTCCGAAGGAACAACTGCCATATAATATTATCGACCTGAAAGCAAAAGGGCACTTGTGCAAAAATTGGTTTTGAGAAAAAAGCACTTGGTTTCAGAGTGAAAAAATCATGTTTTAGTATTTTGAAATGAAAATTGTATTGTTTTTAGAAAATATTGTTACAGTTGGGAAATAAATAAAAACTTTTCTTTTTTTTTAAATTTAATAAAGTTCAAAAACTGACAAAAATAAATAACCATAAATTTAAAGTAAATTAAACAAAAAAAATTAGGCATATTCACAGCGTTTGGCTGACAAGTAATATGTAGTAAAAAATGTGTATGTAACTGATATATAAATCTACCAACACGTACATACAACCCATTCTCTATAAAGATTCAATAATAATACTTTAAAAAAAAACAATTTGATTTACTTACAGAACGACCTATAATCAATCAAGTCCAATTATATTATATCAAGTTCGTCTAGAGCAAATGATATTTTATATTACATAACAAACTTTGTCTATAATAAGGCAAATGTATAAAAGTATTATGTTATCAGAAATCAGCGCAACTTTATTTTCTTCTATTAGTATGACACAAGTTATAATAACATCTTCATGTTAAGTTCTGTTGAAAAAAGAGTGCGGAAACAAAGTAAATTTTGTATTTAAGGCCCTTTCGTTTGCAACTATGCTAAGACATTTTAGAAATATCCATTCCTAATTGACAATAATTTATACTTAATGATAAAAAATGATTCAGATTTCATTACAGTGAATAAACAAACACTCGCAAGATGTCCAAAGTATTTAAAAAATAAAATTAAATAATGATATCATAATTGCTCAAAACATTCATACGTGTTCCTCTAAATGAGAGAGGATATACACAGCAAAAGAAAAAACGTTAATCACAGTTGGAAAAATTAATAAACGTGATAAGTGACATTAAATCTCAAATTTATAATGAAGTGAATCTTTCGGTTCCTGACAAATCGATTCACAAAGTGTGGCCTGTTCCTTATATCACGTAAATGGAAAAAAATCAAGTTTTAAAATCTGCTGGGATATAATAATATATATACAATGAAACCCTAATGTTACGTTTATTGGACTGACAAAATAAAAAAGGAAAATGTCATATACTTAAAAAAATCATGCAAATTGGTTTGGTACATATTTTTATGTTATTTATATAAAACTCTTTAAATACTATGAATTAATTTCAAGGTTTCATCCCTACATAATTAATGCTAGGAAAATAACTGTTGAGGCCTTCAGTGTAACCTAATAACATTTCCTTTTGTTGGAATTTGATGCGTTGAGTTTACCCTTTCTTTGCCAAATAGTTCTTCTTTTATTGGATATGATGGACTTGTCGTGCATTTAATTGAATTTTGAACATTTCAAATGTAAAAATTTAACTGAAACGTAACAGAATTGCAGAAATTGTATCCTGCACACATTAGGTTTTCCCTGTATATAAAAATATATTATATAAGTTTTGAACATGGCTGAGGTAAAATGTAACACTCAAAATACAGTAGGGCTACGCTTTTCATTTATAAAGTATGTTTTATCAGGAAACGATACTAGATGATCATTTGATAGAAGTATAAATAACGAATATTTAAGAAAAAGCTCCCCGAAAAAAGACCTTATCTGCAACAGCATGAACATTTTGTTATTTAGGCCTATCTTAATTGCACATATTCTAATATTTTAGTTTAACATTTTTTCTAACTCGATTTTTGCCTTTTGGTAGTTTGAGGGTAATGTATTGATGACTGATACTGATTTTAAAGTCATTGTGCGATTAGTATTGTTTTCACATCTTTAAGTACAAAGGAACACAGAAATATTTACGTATTCTTACATATTGCGCAGACATAATGTAAATTTACATTTTATATCCCTATATTATTTTCATACTGTGCAGATTAAACTAAACATTATTACAGTATTGCGAAATAAACACCTTATTTTCTTTGTCATTTGGTAATAAATAATTTTAGTGCCTATTATAATTACGGACGTTTCTTGTTTTGATGAAATATTAATACAAATAATATTAACATAACATCTATAAATCTCATTCTATTCCAAGGCATAAATATGCAAATTTCAAAATTATGATTTAATGCCTTATGCCTTAATTATATTAGCACAAAACATTTAAATGTGCGTGACTTGTCATCTAAAACAAGACAAAACAATCTCATTGCATTTTGTAAATATCAAAAAAACCGCCGCACGTCATCCGTATCAAAAGGCCAGCATTCGATGCCGCAGTTTACGATTCGCATAGAAAGACTCGCGGTCCGCCAATCGAATCACACCGAGACGAACCCGTGTTCATTCGTAGGTTAGCACATAATACTTTGTATCAAACGGACTACCGTCCTAAGGCAAAATATGGCTCGTATTAACAGATCAATAAAATGCACCGATCACAGGAAGAGAAAGAAGCTATGCGTCCACCGAGCCTTTCATCTGCTCGTACGACAGACTTAATCTATAGCATATAAAAAAAATAAAAATATCGTTACAAATAATCGCATATCGCACATATAACGGTTCAGAACCAAACAGTATGTTTCGCAGAATTGAACGTCACAAAGAATGAATTGACTCCTATTATTTGCATTTTTACAAAATACATGCTATGCTTTTTGAAATCAAATAATAATCATGCAACAAAATCTGTACAAACGAATTAATAAACCGGCTATGGATTATTGACTAGGCGCGGCCGAATCGACTTCCATGGCGGAAGTGGACGGATTTTTGACTACTTGGGCGACTTTCTCGTCCACTTGCATGCCGGTCGCGGAAGCGCTGGCAACAATTTGTCCTTCATTTTTATCCACATCCATCTTTTGTAAATCACAGGCACTTTTGTTAGCTTCTTTACTCTTGTCTCGCTTCTTCTGACCGGTCTTCCCTTTCGGATTCTTCTCGATGGGATTTTTCTCAGCATCGTCGCCTTCGGTTTTGGTCTCGGTCATTTGGGCCTGCGCCTCACCCGATTCCCCGTTGACTGTCACCTCTTGCTTTGGAGGAACTTCGGGTTCTGAAGTTTCGACGGGAAACTCGGGGGGAGAGCTGAGTTGTGCGCAGGCGCTGCTTTCGGCCTTAGCTTCGAGAACGTTGATGCACTTCTGTATGCACTTGATGGCTTCCTTTCTTGCCAATCGAATGTTCTCCTTTCCCTCTGTTTCGATGTCATCTAATTTTAATAGATTTCTTGTGAGCATCTCATCTAGATAAATGTATTCCCTGTCCTTTTTAGATTTTCCCGAAAACACTTCAACCTGGGACATGAGGTCCAAGACGTCTTTTTGAATAGATTGGATCTTGAATATGGGGTCATTGGGGGGAAATTGCGGAGGGGGTGATTGCTTGGGTTCGGCGGGAGGAGGAGACGGCCGCTGGACTTCTTCTTGGGGAGGTTGGTGCTGTTGCTGTTGTTGCTGCTGCTGCCTCTGGGGCGGCGCCTGCTCGTTCTGTCGGGGCTGTTGGAATCCTTTGTGGGTGCTGAATGGACTCGCGCCGGACCTGCCGGGGAAACGAGATCCGAAAGCCTTAGAATAGTAAGGCTGGAAGAAATCCTCGTCGTCTTGAGGGGGAGGCGCATGTCGGGGTTCAGGGGCAGATGGCGGGTTTGATGTGGAATTGGTCGTCGTTGTCGGGTTTATATTGACGACGGGTTGATCGCGACCCTCGACAAAGATGGGAATGTGTCGCACATTAGGTTGTTTGTTATTACTGTGAGTTTCCTGCTGCGGAGGCGGTGCAGGGTTAGGAGCGGCGGTGGGGGGCGGTTCGGAAGCCATCACGTTTCCCATTTGGCGGTGTTGTTGCGGAGGGAAGCGGCCTTCGGGAGGGGCGGACATAGATCTCTGGTTTCGGGCGGACTCGCTGTCCAGCTGACCAGGTTCGGCGGCGGTCTTCTGACCTAGATCTACTGTGTTCCTGAGACCGTGCTGTTGCAAATCGGTAGGTCTGCTTTCCCCGCCCGGTCCTTCGTCAGGGATTACGGTTTGGGTGGCTGTAGAGACGTGCGTAGGGGGCGGTGGCGCTGGTCCCTCTTCGGGTATTGGCGCACGGTGCTGCGGGTGCGGTTGCGGTTGCTGCTCCCGAGTAGGCGGTGAGCGGGACGTTCTCTCTTCGAATCCCGGCTGAGGCTCAAAATGTGAATTCCACCGGGTAGGAATGTGCTCCCTGAATTCCGGAGGGATATCGTCGAAAAAAAAGTCTCTGAAATATCCACTTCTTGGATCCTGGGAGGACTCTGAAACAGGGAAAAACACAGATCACATACACGTAAGGCATACAAAGAGACAACAAAATGGACCTATTAGTGACATGAGTAAAGCCTTAAACAGCCAAGGGCATTTAATACAAAAAACGTTTATAAAAAAAAGCGAAAAAAACACAAAAACTAGATGGCTATGTGTAATTGCTTTGGTCGCGTTTCTCGGTTTGGGTAGGTAAGATTAGTTCAGTTCATCTTATGATTAGAAATTTGGGATCGATTATTACAAATAAATTAGTATTTTATTGTTTGATTCGACAGCGGGTAATTTGTGAATTTTATTTGGTTTGTCCATTGATACTGTTTCTATTGTAAGAATAGGAGAGAAAAGAGCTGTTCCGATACAAATGGTAGTAATAATCGCAGTTAATATAAATATTGCCATTATTGTATTTGAAACATAATCTTTGTTGTCAAATAATTTCGGTGTATAGGTACTGTAAAAAGACTGAAATGTTCACGACGGGGCAAGGTGTCGTGTTTGAGTGTGCGGGTTTGAAGTGTCACCTGCGTTGGGTCTGTCGTGTCCAGCTGCGGATCCCCGTCTCTTCCTGGCGGTCCAGGCGCCTGGCTCGGCGGCGTGCCTCAGGCCCGCGAGTTCCGGATGCCTCGCAGCGAGCTGCTCCCAGGCGTCGCCTGAACTCTCCGGCGGGGATTCCTCGCCGCGGAAACCGCCCTGCAATCAGACACCGAGACTGATAATTTCCGCCACATCAAAACAACGCGGCAGACCCTTCACTACTATGTATCGCGGTTGTGCAGATTATAAGTGCACTGTTTAAATATGCTTTGAAAATAATGAAAAATGCAAATAAAAATGTTAAAATAGACAAAATTAAATTCATACACTATTGAGAGAAATTTTAAAAAATATCTGGAGAATCCAACAGACAATAAATATGTCCAACGGAATGAGGCAAAATCTTTGTATGCCATCTCAATATCTAATCTCGATTATTGAACCACATTACTGCTATAAAATCTACTCTAGACTAGACGAGCCTCATCCATTTGTGCCATAGCTTATATTATATTCTTCTACTTAAACATATAATCAGGGCTTTTTTGTCATACAACACGGTGAAACGAAACAATATTCACCCTTATATAATTACACAATTCATATTTACATAATTCGTCAAATTAGATTTGGCATGTCGAAAAAACACTGTCCAATGTGATCGGACCAATAATTCATTCATCCATCTATGTTCACTACATTTTTTAACACAGATTTTTTTGCACGGCTGCTTTACCTGGAACGTACTCGTGTACAAGAGGATTGAATGTATAGAGTTTTCATTCAAACAAATGTCAAAAACTTTTTATATCCCTTAAAAAGTTATCAAGAAAACGCAATACTATCGCAATGTCCAATAAATAAACGCTGCCGTCAGTTACGTCACTGGCAGTCATTACACCGACAAACTTTGATCGGAATATAGTTCAAAAGAATCAAAACAAAGCAATCTAGTACCTGTCATAACGAAACCGTATTGCTATAGAAAAACAGAGCTTTATTGCTAAATAGATTCAAAATCGTGAAATATGATGTGATGTGAAATAGTCGAAAATATTTTACAAGACACTTGTTTCGAATAGGTATGAAGTTATTAATAGACAATACTAGAAATAATAAAAATCTAAGTCAGATTGTTTGACCATACAAGTTGCACGACCATATCAGATCAATAAACATGGCTCATTGTTTCCCAAGCTGTGGAAAGTGGTAAATATAAAAGATGAGGGCTCCTTTAATCGCTAGTATTCAACATCACCAAATGTGCATCTCTCATATGCGAAAGAAGAATGGTTCTTGGAACTTTCTAATACTGATGTTTGAAAACATGTTAAGTAAAAAAAAATGTTGTCTCGAGTTGATTCCGGCATTCGTTCTGAATTCGCAGATCGGGGGATTCAAGTATCTATTGTATTTGTGTGGCGTTTGTTTTGAAAGGCGTATGAGCAAAAAACAAAAATTGACTAACGGTCACATCTACATCATCTAAAAATCAGTTTCATACGCAATTATTATTGTCTTTAGAATTTTTACAGATTTTATAGATTTTTTAATGGATGCGTCATATTTTGTATCGGTTACACGAAGCGCCATATATTACCAATTCTTTGTCATGGATTCCCATAAAATCTATGTCTATTATAAAGGGGTAAGAAGATGCTGTATGTTTGGGAAACACTGCCATATCTAATTAATAATAGATAACCACGCGACATAATTCATATCTTTCAATAGACGAAGAAGACTTTCATATCGACTTTTTTTATCATCACTTGATATAAATGGATACATTTGACACAAGACAATTTGACCCTCTTTTAATATGAATATAATTAGAGCTTTCTAATTTTTTTATATAGACAGGTTGTCTGGAATGCCTACAGTAATAATTGGTATCGAATCACAACTGGGTCATATTTCCGTCGCGTCAATTTTTGATACTGATGGCATTACCAACAATGGTGACAAACTTATGGCAGAAAAAAGTAATTCAGTAAATATGAACTAAATAATATACGTTTCACGCTTGACCATTTCATGCATACTTGCGCGAGACAGATCTTTTAATATGCACAGTTGTGCTTAGCATAGAGCAGGGTTTCCCAAACTATGTTCACGGGTGTTTCGAAAAAACTTGAAATGGTTTTACATGCTGCTGCAGTTGCAACAAATTCAAACATATTCGACTTCATATTGATATTATATAACCAACAAAATAAACAAGGTGTTCCGTTAAAATTGTTGTGTTTGTGAAGTGTTCCATCGCAAGAAAAGTTTGGGAAACCCTGGCATAGAGAATAATAAAGAAACAAGCACATCGACTAGATCAAATTTAAGAGGCTATTAATTTTCAAATTCAATGATATTGCATAATATACATATTTATTTACATGTTGTATTGACTATTTTCTGAATTGATTAAAATAAGCCATTTAATACGCTAAAAATAATTATTATTCATGATTAAAACATCGTTTTTCTCAGAACATTCAACAAGATAATTACATTGGTCCGTAAAATATTTTTAACCGTTCATAGGCCGTGACCGTGGTTTATTCAATCAAATCAACTTGGTTTACAAACGGGATGTTAATCAATTAACGATAGTTACATTTCTTTGTATCGATACGTGAAGGCACTAAGCTGGTTGAATGTAACGATTTTTAGATTTTAATTCACAGCACTTTTCAAACAGACAATTTGCGAAGTATTTAAAGGTGGTGAAAATAAAATATCTTTGTCAAATTATGACAGCAATATTTACAAATGGATTCGGCTTTTGTTAAGCAGCATGGCAACAGAACGTTTACTGATAATAATATCACGTGAGTTGTGAGGGACGGAGTTTTTGGCAATATATACACGCGATGACTGAATCCGTAAAATATATATATATTATAACCTAAACCTATGATTTTTTTGGTACATTCAACAGTACATACAATCATTATATTCAATAAATTGCTAATTTCGCTCAAATCACTATATAAAGGAAACCTTTTTCTGTGATTTATCTTTTACGTAAAATCTGGGTTACTTACAATAAACTGTAAAGAAGTCATGCAGTTAAAAAAAAATATATCTGAGAAACGGCTGTCAACTTTTCGCTAGAAGACAGGTTTGAAAACTTTATCATTTCCATGGAGAAAAAAGCAATCATGTAAACAAACACTCTGAGAATGCAATAATTTAAAAAAAAAAATGACGGTTCATGGGGTGACGGTAAACGATTAATGATTTTCGATAGGAGAGAAAAAACCTAATACATATTTCCTCTTAACCTTTACAGCCCTAGCCGTTTTCGTACAAATTTATTTTCAGTCAATTTATCTGTTAAAACGCTCACTGTGAATTATGAGAATGTAGTAAGGGACAAATGGAGAAGTATGTAAAATATATATTATTTTTCCCACATACATCAAGAAGTAAACTAAACTCGTCGCATTCTCGCTAAAATAGATCGAAGAAAATTAAGAAGGTGAAAGAATTTAATCTTCGACTTTGCAAGCAAAATGACTGCGGCCAGTCTTCATATGCACCGCCAACACGCACACAAGCAATCGCGTAGCCGCACAACTATGTGTAATACATAGGGCTGACAATTAACACTGCGTATCGGTAGTTCAAAGCTGAAATTCGAAAGAATGAATATCTGTTGCCTAATTTCTCTACCTAAAGGTTTAAACTATATTTTAAAGCATATATTCACAAATGTTTCCATCTAGTTTAGTCGGAAAAACGAGATAAAGTCTTGGACATGTAAACATGTCCAGAGCGTTCATCGGGTTAATAGTTAGAAGTTATATTGAAAAATAATGTAATCAATACATCAAATCAGAAGCGATATCATTTTATGACACAATTCAGTCTTTCGCAGCGAGTCGTTAACATTCGAAATGACAACAATTAATCTAGTGAAGAGTCGTCTAGTAAAAAATATCACTGTTTAGTTGTTTTATTTACTTTTTAATTTGGCTAATGAAAATGGAAAGTCGCTAGTTGGTGATTTCTATTTTTGGAAAATCCTGTCACCTCGCAAATACCTACAATAATAATGATCACAATTTATGGTTACGAGTTACATAGCGAAAAACAACAACATTTCTTGGAAATATTTGCGTAATAACATCGGGAAGCAATCAATGTCGGCTAACATTGTTCGATGGAGTAAATGGAGTTAACTAGATTGTTCATTTCTTTTTAATCAATTTAAATAAACCAAATGTTACCAATTGTTATTAGTATGTAGCGCAAGGACGGTTGAAATTGGATCTGCTGTAATTGACCGAGATTGTTTTTTCGTTTATTAAAAAAAACATATTAGTTATTTTGAACTTACGTTATTTCTATTTTTAGCTGTAATCGTCAACGATTAAAAATATTCGCCAACATTTTAACTGTTTTATCAAAAAAATATTCAATATGAATTTACGAACAAGACGAAAAACGTGGCACGGATTTCAAATTTCTGAAACAAATGCGGAAAAAAAAAGTACCTATTTATGTTTGGATATTTGTTTGAATAATTGTTTGGTGGAAAGATTTAAACGTTTCTATGATTGTCAGTGGCCATCAATTTAATGGTGCAGATTAAACATGTGCATCTCCATTGAATAATAATAATAAAAAATAGCAGCAAAAGCTGACTGTGCACTTTGGTTTCAATGGACTTGATCAACTTTGATTTGTACTGTAGCATGGAGAAAGCAGGATCTGAAAAAACTTTTTTATTATTTTTGTAAATTTCAGGTATAAACAAAGAAAAATCTATTGGTTGAATTGAACTTTTCTGTAAAAATAGCAATTAATTTAGAAAATATAGCTTTCGATAATTGTCAATTCTTGTATAGCTTATTTATCGCTATTGTTTAACTAATTAACTAACTACCCATTACAGGTAATATAACACTTTTCATCTCTGGAGATGGCCAAGACTGATCTGCACCTACACAATAATTATTGAAAACGTGTAATTGTCAGGCGGGACTGAACTTGGATGTGAAATATAACCATACAATTACAATTGTGAAATAAATGTTCTTTTCAACATAATCCGTTTATGGGATTAAGTTATTTGCTCACTTTGGTATTGCTATCTTGTTTAAATCCAAATTTCTTAGGATTCTCGACGACAACCGGCGATTCCATTATTTTGGTGTACAGCCCTATATCACGAAATAGTCTTTCCCGATCGATTCGATTGTCAAAATATAAAAACTGTTGCACATTTATCAGCGTGGCTTAGTCACAAATCAAATAGCGAATCGTGGGTGTCGGTGGCTCCAGCGTTCGAAGAGCGAAGGAAATCTTGCCATATATGGCGGCAACATAAAACACAATAAAGTAATAATAATCACACAAAGACGGGAGACGGCCCAACGATGCGCAAAGCACGTTCGTTTGTTTGTTTACACTTTTAGTACAGGCACATTCGCAATGAAAATAATACGCGAGGCGCTACGATCGAGACTCGCGGCGCGGAATAGAAAAGTGATTTGCAGAACCGAGGCGTCCGCCATAGCTTTTATAAATAACACAAGACCGTGTGGGTATTCCACCTGCGATTCTCAATATGTCAAAACGACAAGGGGTAAAGTACAATATTTTCGATAGATTCGACAGTATCTTTCTGTAAATTAATTTTTAATTAAAAAAATTTGTAACTTTGTTATTACACCGATTAGCGGCCTTTACACAAAGGCGCTTCCACGCTCGATTGAATGTTGTGTGTTATTTAAAACGACAATGTTACACGCTATATTTCGTAAAAGCACAAACCTACTTATAAGAACACTTAAATAAAATATTAATTCAATAGTTTAAGATATCGACGGAGCTCGATGGAATTTCAATATCAAATTTGAATTATTGACATGGAGACGTACAGAATTTCAACATTTCAAATTAATTGAATAGTGCTCCTGATGTGATCGAACAGTTAAGATTTGAATTTAGAAAAACGACAAGTGATTTTTACAACGAGTACTTAAGTTGGGTTGGTCAACGTTAAGCTTTCACCAGCCGTAGAGTGATAATGGTCCCTTCTCTATTTATTTTTTTTTCCTACCTCTACTTTCCTACTGAAACTATTATGTGGAGTCCGCGAAGCGGGCTCCTAGTTTCCTGGCTAAAGTCAGTGCTAGGGTGGGTACAGACTAAGTCTTTATATCCCTTTCCCGCATGTAAGCTAGCTACGTACTGCTATCTAAAAAGATTCTGTCAGCTGAAGGCTTTGTGTGGGGAAAATATTTAAGAAAAACCCCATACGAGAATGAATGGTCCCTTCTCTAGAACCGCGTCCCTTTTTGTTTACGAAGGATAACGGTAACGGGAAAAAAATAAGCTACCCAACGGACACCGCCAAATTTTATGAACGGTAAAAATAATGGGGTGTATATTTTCCAGAAGATATAAATTATTCACAATTATTAATAACAACGAATTTAATGCGCAATGATGAATTTACCTATTCCCTCAAGGATATCACACAATATTTTGCTATCCTAGGGACGGCTACTGATGATTTTGGACTTTTTGAAGTCCCAGGACTGCCCAATGAGTTTAGGCGGTGTGAAGACATTAAATGAATACTTAACGCGATGTTGGTTACGCCATGTGTGAAATTTCTTTGTATATAATTTATCTTAGCCTGAGGTATTTACACTATTATTTAAGTAAAAAGAATTGTTTTAATCCAATTAAGGCGAGAGATTTCATCATCAAAAATCATAATATCTTATATATTCTGCCCAAAAAGCCCAGACCGGTCTGTAGGCGTAGACGTTTTATTATTATCACATACACATGTAGGTATGAAATTTTCTCATGATCTAAGCGTCCGCGGTGTATATAAACAATACACAGAGTTCCGACGCGACGCAAAAGAGTCAGTATGGAAACTAAAGAACAGCTTCTTTACACATTCCGTATTTAAATTTCAATAACGTCATCTATGACGGGCGTTCCCACTAGTAAAATAATAAAATTAAAAATGAATTTCTACAAAGTTACTGCCGAATCAATCGAAAATATTATAGAGCATAATATGAGATGGGGTTTAAGAGTTTTTAAATGATATCTACTTCGACTCCGATATACTGTGCCTTATTACATTACATTGGTGGGAAAATGTAGACGAGGAAAACTATGAGAGGCACTGGCTCATCGTGGCTATTGTTTATTTTGAATTTGGAAGCTGTAGAAGCATCGAGAACGTTCTGGAAGATTGTGGAAAATCCGACCATGACGCCGACGCGAATACGACCGCGCTCTCGAATTATTTCGAATCTCGAACGTCATGGAACAATCTAGAAACTTCGGCGCAATTCTAGAACGCGGCCGAACAAAAGCGCTTGGCAAGCAGGTGGGAGAGGGGAGAGGGGAGAGGCGGGCCAAAATCTTGCGGAGGTGTTACGTCTACGTGTCTGTGTTCATTTAGACTTTTGTGTTAGTTGGAAAAATAATATTATCTTAATACATCGACTGAACGGCATGTTGCTATGATTTATGTACCGGCGGTGAATTGTTGTCACTATTTTCCGGTTACGGATTGCAAAATCCGCAAGTAAGTGACGCGGGGTCGAGTCAATCTTACCCCGAGTACTTCGTGTCTAATTAATATTAAATCATAATATGCCCACATGATATTTCATGGAAATTTAAAAGTTCACTTTCACTATCCTGGACGTACAAATAAATTTTATAACTAAACTAAAGACAAACAAAGAGTACATTGGTAAAATCCCAGTTGGAACATAAACCACGATGATATCGACGTTGTTTTGGCCAATTGATGTAGCCCTCAAAAAATACTAAAATGAGTTAATGATTGGATTTCATTTTAAAGACGATAGAGCAGGTCTCGGCCAAGTGATGAAAGTTAGAAAAATAAATTGACCACTTTTTGGAAGGAATTTACAGGAGACCATTTCAAAGACTCATAACGCAACTCACCATATAAGTACCTAGTGTTTTCGATAAAAACAGTTTTTACCTCTCCTGAACAATTTCAATTTTGAGGGTTACATCAATTGGCCAAAACACCGTCGATATGTTATTTCTGCACTATACATATTCGATTCAACATTCAGTCTGCTATCGTCTACCAGTCTAAATACTTCAAGAATCAAATGGCAAACCCTCGTATAATACCCTTACTCTTTTCTCCTATTCATTCTAATTAGAGAAATGTTATAATCTCACCATCATCTTACACCGTCGGGTCCATGGTGCAGTGGTCAACATCGTTGGCTTCGGTTACGGATCCCACGGGTGCAAATCCCAGTACGGACAGTTTCATAAAGGGATTTTCTAATAGATTTCAAAATTTCTGTTTGTGATGTCTAAAATTCCCTTCCACCCATCCGCTGCTAAAACCGGGGTGTAGCGAGAGAGATTAGCAAACCACTAGTCCTGTCTTAGCCCTATCCTTCTATCCCTACTCTCTTCGAAAAGCGAGGTTGAACAACTGAAGAACGAACAGTTTTCGTCGAAAAAATTCTGTTGAGAAACCTCCATTAGGAGGCCATGTGGTCCACCACATTGGGAGCGGGTATGGTAGAAATATATAATACTAATGGGAACGAACGTCTGAAATACTGAATGTTCAAAGTAGCTGTTCTTTAGTTTCCATACTGACGGACTGATTTGCGTCACGTCGGAACTGTGTGTATTGTTTATATACACCTCGAACGTCTAAGTCATGAGAAAATTTCATATCACATGCGATATGTGATAATAATAAAACGTCTATGCCTACAGACCGGTGTGGGCTATTATAATATATAAGATGTATTACAATTATTTTGAATTGAGAATAAGGAGACTTTATGATTAAATTTAAACTGAAAGATTCAAGCTTTGTCTAGATTTCGTCTGAAACGAAGAAGAAGAGAAAAGAGACAAGTCGCGCTCGCACGAGAGTGAGAGAAGAATGATTATTTCACATTACGTGTATAATATACCCATTATGTACGTTGTAGCGAATACTTCTTAATTTGAAACATCTGACAGGTTATGCAGGTCTTAATTTGAATATTTTAATAATTAAATGTTCATTTCTTATGACAGACGACAACTTGTGCTGGCTTGACTTCGATATTGCATTATTTGTTTTCAAGAACAAAAAAAAAGTGGTTGAAATAAAATCAACATAAAAATAATGCAACACTACAATTACGTGACATTGAAATGAAAATCGTACGCCGAAAAGACGTCAAATGTTTGAAATAACTCTACCATCGCAATAAAAAATAAATACGTGGTAATGCAACGTAAAATGAATATGCATTCATTAGCGTTAGTATGTGCCCACGTGCATTTTATTTTTTGTTTCCTGAAGTGATGTATGACTCTTTTTTAATAACGCAACTAATCTTTGTTTCTTTGTATAGGTACATTTTGAATGTATGTTTTGCTATAATTGGGATACCATCAGATTGAAAAAGGCAAAAGAGTATGAAAAAACAATTAGGTATATTGTATATCGTTGTTGTTCTGGAAGAAGACACTAACCGAAAAATACTAGTTTTAGGTAATTGGAAGTTTGTCAAATGTTGGAAATGCCTTTTTCATTTTGTTTGTAAGTAAAAGTATAATTTATAAAAAATAAGTGTGTTCTTTCATATGGTACAGTTTGAAATAAGGAACATTTTGGTATAACTAACTCCATGTCATTTTTTCGATTTAGTTTTCTTCCAGAACATCGACGATATATTAGAGTTTCATACAAATTAGAATATCTTTATCTAAAACAAAGATAACGTTACAATTATTCGTGTATTGTACCTATAATTAAAATAAAGTCCCTCACTTAATATTTTGGAATATTTTTTATTTCGTAAGATCTCATTTTTATCCACTTTGGAAGAATATTTTCATATTATAGACAAAATTAAAATAAATATTATATCGTCACTGTACTGGCAGAAGTTGGTAAGTAACATATTGACAGTTTTGAGTGAATAGAAAATGAAAATTTTAGCTCTTAGGATAAAATCTTACGCTTCGATATTGTATGTTACATAGATAACTATATGCAATATCAAAATATATATGGATTTATACCAATCTAACACTAGTCAAGTTAGGGATCAATAGATAAGAACAATTATTGCTTGCCTAGAAATCTGCATTTATATACTTAGATAAAATGAATTGGTGTGTTTTTTCCAAACTGGTGGTATAATTAAGGCATCTACTTATTGCAGACCGAGAATTGATATCCAAGAATCTCATGATGCACTTCCCTAGTTTCCGTAAATTTAGTTACTTATCAATTTCTGCTAATACGGTGGCGATATTATGTTATATACTGAACATCCGATAGTATAAATGTACATATTAGCACAGGGGGGTCTCCAAACTACGGCCCGCGATTGTCCACCCCCGCACCCTGCGCCATAGATATTTCACTCGCCGGATAGTCCCAAAAGGAAAATTTGCGCGTAATTCAAAACTACAGTATGTTGGTATGGTGAGCTTGCTAGGTCTTGGCCCTTGAGACCCCTGTATTCGCATAATGAAAAACGATCACACAACGCCGCAAGTGCTCAAACCACCACTCGGGTGGTAAAACAGACAAATTTGTAGCGCTCAATTAAAAATATATAGTTAGCATTTAAAAACAAATGCATTATTTTTAAAATTGTTATATTTGCAAAATTGTACAACAATAAAAGGTATATTCGAAAGCCGTTATATCGACTCTATGGTAGACAAAAGATTAAAATATTGTATTAAATTTAGATTCAATGAACCCTTTGCTCCCTGACAGTACAAAAAAGTATCACGTTGAAATAAATCCCATTAAATATACCAGGGTAAATATTTTTCATCTATGACAGTACTTATTTGGAAATATTTTGAATGTATTGGCAGCAGGGCAATATTTAGTTAGCAAAATACCACCACGACAGTAAGTTGTAATTGAGCAGTCAGAGAAATTTGTCGTTTTGAAAGATGAAACATTGAGCAAGAAGCAAGGTTTTTAATCACTTTTAAGGTGTTAACTGTCAAGTCTTCGTGGAAAAGCATTATATTTTGAAAAATAAAACACAATTCATTTCTACTACTTCCACTTGTTTATAATGATCAGTTCCGATTTCGCTCATCACGAGCACTATCAACTGATGATAATGCGCGTGATGAGCGAAACCGATCCTGATCATTATAAACATGCGGGAGTAGTACAAATGAATTGTTTTATTAAAAAAAAGGTTTTTAATATTTTTTATATTTAAAATTGTGAAATTTACAATATTTTTTTTGTCGTATGATTTTTTCCCTTCTAATTTTCCCCAATATGGGTTTTCCGGAACATTTTGAAAAAAAAAATGTTTATTTCTATGTTCAGGGGGCAAAGGGTTATTATAAATCCACTCTAGATCTGCACCGACTCTATTCTACGTTTATTCCGCGTTATATAGTGGAAACAGAAAGCAGGATGCATCTAGCCATTTAAGTCTACGTGCGACGATCATCCGTAACTGCAGTAATGCATGTTTATCCTGTTGAGAGGTATACGTGCACAACTTTCACTCTCTCGATGAGTAATATTGACAAGCAGTGCGTCATACTATAACACGGGTAGCAAACCTTTTTACACGCACGTGCCAAAAATTCCCGAATAATATATATCGACTTTCTGACGTGCCGAGCAGTTTCACGTAAATTTATTTATTTAAATGATAACAATTAGCAATCATGCTATAATTATTTTTTTTTTACTTATAAACAAAACACGAATACCGTGTCATCATTTACACTTTAGGAGCGATAAGATAGAATGGGTTCTTTCGCCCTTCCAAACAATTTTAATAGGGGAAAAATGAAAAAAAAAATGTTTTTCAAAATTTTATAAAAAGAGTTAAAAAGATACATTTTAAGATATAAGTATCAATGAGATTTTTGTTGCTGTACGTTCTATGCAAAAGACCAACATAACCTCAAACGATTACATATGTCAATAACAGTGTTGCCAATGATATATTTGTGTACAAAAAAAATTATGTCCAGATATCTTTTCCGTGAGTTATCTAAAAATCTGTTAATTGTTACGTGCCATCTCTGGCACGCGTGCCCTAAGTTCGCCACCCCCTGTACTATAACAGTAGCTTGATCGAGAGACGGGATTCCTTTACAAAAATAAACATATCGGGTTGTATTCCAAAGAAACCGTAAGTAAAGATGCCGTACTTCTTGTGTGTACTTCGAGAATCAATTATAAATTTTGTACGGTCACATTGCAGATATTTTCAGCATTTTTTTAAATACAGCGGAAAGCAGAATTACCGTTTTTAAGGAACCTTCAAAAAAACGATAAATGCGGGAATACGAAGAACGATAGATTGAGGTTTCAAACTAACATATCGTATTTCGCTTTATATTGACGGTGAAATGGTTCAGGAGAGTATAACCTGGTTTTATCGAAAAAAATATATGGTGAGTTTCGTCATGAATCTTTGAAATGAACATGTTTTCAGATACGGGATTATACGTAGCGAGTGTTGACATATTTGTGGCTTACATCAAATGGCCGGGCCAGAATTTTTAAACCTAAAACCAATGTAAAATGATGTTTCCCTTCCAAAAAGTGGTCAATTTATTTTTGTAATTCATATAATTAGGCCGAAACATGTTCTGTCGTCTTTAAAATGAGATCCAATCATTAACTCACTTTCGTATTTTTTGAGGGTTACATTGATTGGCCAAAACACCGTCAATATAGATCAATTTGTATCTTTGTAACCATGTCCGCACCCAATGTGGACCATAGTATGACCCAAAGAGAAGTGAAGTGAGCCAACTGATATTTTCGAAAAAAATGAGTTATGTGCGTTTTTGTATTCTAAATGTCATATTATAAAAGTCGAGTGAGCTAAGGAAATACAGGCTGCAAAGGTATTATATTTTTTAAGAAGTTAAATTAAATAAAGTGTAAAATGATTTAAGAAGTTCATTAAACTAAACCTTTCAATAAACAAGTTTCACCATTGTGTCACTTCGCTCACTTCACTTCTCGAGGGTTCATATGGTATATACTCAGTCGCTCAACCTCTCTTTTTTTCGGAAACAGTTAGGATATATTGGATACAAGGATGGGACTAGGAGAAGATTAGGAGGAGAAGATTAGGAGGAGTAGTTAGATAATCGTATTAATAATTACGCAAGTATTGCCGAATATTTTCGAACGCCATAGCCTGATCTTCTATCGATGGCATGATACAATCCTATCCTATTAGTATTTAATAAATTGCTATTTTGATTCTGTCATAATGGAGTTTTTCCAAGTAAATGCAAATCCAATCCTGACATTCACGCCTTCGGATACAAATATGTGCGCAATTAAAATTCGTTAGTGAATATTTAATTGGCAAAGACGTAATAAAGAGAAGTCTCTTTGCTACGATAGTCTTTTCTCGAAATACGAGCTTGAACACTTATGGTAAAAGATGGTGTGGTGTGATCACATTTCTTACGAAATTCGTCTTTACGCGAGAATTTCACTAGACAACCATTTTAAGTCATAGAATACTCATTAGTCTATAATATCATTTCAAACATGGAACAATTAGCGAAGCAGCCATATTTGTACGGTGCGTGCGTCGGTGGGGTGAATATTGTATAAATTTGAAAACGGAAATTTCTACGGAAATATTTTTACGTCAGGAAGACGGTAAACATAATATTATAAACTGTTTTTTTTTAATAGCGGAAGCGTTCTATGAAACCTAGATCGGATAGGTGGGTGGTAATTTTTTACATCACAGCTGAGAGACTGAAAATAATTATTCAAAACTTTCCCCGCATTCATCGATTTTTTCGGGGTCAATTGAAGAACGAAGAATCGGAGTTACACTGTATTATAATAACCAATCACGGTTGTCGATTCCGATGCAGATAGTAACATTCAGAATTTAACATTATTGCTTTGATTTATTGTAATGCGTTGGTGGATTCCAGTGAATTAAATGATTTGCAAGAAACACTAAAGAATTTCAAGATGGAGAATAATATTCAATTATGTAAATGCAACGATAAAATTACTGGCTCTTCTTTATTGTATCTGAAACATCGGTTTACCAATCGAGGGTAGTGGATTATCTCATAATAGTTAATCGAGTCTTTCTATTGAATCTGTTATTCCATGCATTGTATATGCAGCCAAATAATTGACATTTTCCAACCACGGAACCAGGTTTTGGAATGGGACTCGTAGATCACTGTTAGATGGCAGTAGAGGTCTGCACGGGCCGAAATTTGATGAAATGACCAGGCCCGAGCCCGCTCACCTCAGGCCCGACCCGGCCCGAGCACGAGTCTTAATACCACACTTGTTACCCGAGCCCGACCTGAAGCCTAAATTTATATATCTCGGCCCGAAAAAAGCCCGATTCAAAAGCAAATACAGTCGCATAAAATTGATTATCGTACCTAGCCAACTTTTTCACATGGAGAAAAATCTATTATTTTACGGAATGATTTCCACACATCACTACAGTCACCACTTTTCAACATTTTCTTTATATCGTTGAAACTCATTTTTAACGAATCTTTTGTATCTTTTTTATAATGAATTTTTCGGCACAAGGAACAGTCGACTATCTAAAACGAATAGAAAGCAGATACTGAATAATATCACACTTTATTCATTTACGAACTATTTAAACTTACTATCGGTGATGATTAAACGAACAGAGCATTGTTTCACGGATCAATAACAATTTTATGAGCTCAGTTTCAGGTTACCAAAAAATAAAATGAGGTCTCCATACTTCTTAAATAAAAGACTCTATAGTGTTCAGTGCTATTCGAAACGTAATAAATTATTTTATTTATTGCCTTTTTGTTATCAACACTATTTAGTTATCAAGAGTACTCATTATCTGAACATAGCCCGAAATATTTTTCTGAAGAACAAATCCCTTACCCGGGCCTGGCCCGAGCCCGAATATCAATTGTCTCTACCCACCCGAACCCAGCCCACGGGCCAAGCCCGGGCCCGTGAAGACCTCTAGATGGCAGGATGTTAACTTCGGATGATGTTGGCGCGGTAACTTCGAGGAAATTCATTTTTTAATATAAAATTAAAGTTGATAGCTTTGTTATTCCATTGGCTGTGAAACTAAATGTGACACGTTTAGACCTTAAAAAGTTATTAACTTTAATTTTATATTTCAAATCATTTTTGCATCAAGTTAATGTGTTCCTCGACTCAAAAGATGGAGGGGAAAATTTTCCACGATTTAAATTTTAAAAATCTGAAAATGGTGATGATACCTTCAAACGGTTGCACATTAATATATAACAAGAAATACCGCTTATGATTTTAACATAAATAACACACATATACGTATACGACAAAACAAATTTCCATTGTTATGGAGTGCACGCCTTCAATATTGAAAGTTAAGTAGACATTGTAATATAATTGCAATCGTTAGTTTGAGAGCGCAGAAGGCGAGTCCATTTCGCGCCAAATATCCCACAATAGCACAGCACTCCACCTGTACAAAATATAATAGACAATCCGCCTTATACTTGCAAGTCAGGGAAAATGTGTGATTAAAGATTATAACATGTGAACGTAAAAATACAATATTTAAAATAAACCACATATTGTCGATTTTATCAATCTTACTTAGTTTAGGAAACGTGTCTGAACGTATTAATAAAATAAAAGTTACTAAAAAAGTTAAAAAAATCTTGGCTTAAATTATCTCGTTAAAACAGAAGTTTGGTTTCTGTAAGAAGCAAATAATATATTGTAGCAATGATTTATAGAAGGCGTGGAAGGGTAGTACCAACAACTAACGACATTAATTCGGATTAGATATCGGTGTAGTCCTCAGGGAAGTCAAGAGTAAAGTTTAAGAAGTGAACCGCCCATGTTATCTGAAACGCATTAACTAAGAAATTTGCTGCTATTGATGCTCTGATCGTATATACGGTGTAAAATTATCTGGTCCTACAATATTACAAGAATATTATATTCGATGCGAGACGAGGTTAACTTTGCAATTAAAACAACAAGAATAAACTTTTAATAAACCAAACACTTTCCCCAGAGAAAAAATAATTGTACACGAGAGAAAATTTCGTGCATGCCGAAAAGCAACGCATTCTTCGTTCGATTATTTGTTATTTAAGTGGCCAAATTGCGAAATTGTGTATTTATCAAAATCGAATTATTTAACCAGTTAATTATTATGTAGTTGGAGGCCCACTGGCTGGGAGCTCATAAAGAATTGCTTCAATTATTTTCAGCTTAGGGAAGCCTTGATTCCGCTGTAAATAGTGATTGGTCATGACAAATATGTAAATCCAATATCAGATCAAGCGATATCTAAATTCAATAGCCAATATTAAAATTCGAAGTCAATAATAATTTTATCCATATGGTATCGAATCTAACGTAAGGACCATGTTTGGAAAATTAAATTCCCGAAATGGCAACATCTGGTAGAAAGTCCGATCAAACGGCACCCTCCGCAGATGTCGATTTGTACGAAGCCATCGATTAGATTAGATGGCCGAGCGACCTTGACCGATTTGCCGCCAAAAACAAAAAAGAGCGCGAAACAATATTATAAAAATGGCAAGCGGATCCATAAAAGGGCAGGTCGGATCGCTCGCGGGTAAACTGCAAAACAGAACAAAACCAGACCAACAGAGGTGAGAATATGTCCAAGCAAGGTTGGTACGTCTGAGTCAGAAATGGCCAATTGATTCACTTCTTGCGATGATTATTATTCAATAAATTCTGTGGGTGATTATTGTACACAAAATGACAGAAATAGCTGATTATTAATTTGAGTGATATTATCATGTTTCACCATTATCTAGAAAAATATGGAATGAAACGCTACTAGTAACCATTGAAACAAAATAGTAATAATGTAGTTAAGAAATAGCTGTTTTTTTCGTAACAATGAGTCATCAAGAAGATAATGCTCGCGATGAGCGAAACCGGTCCTGATAATTATAAATATGTGGAAGTAGTACAAATGAATTGTGTTTTATTTTTTAAAACATCAAGAAGATTACAGTGCAGTTTCTTCTACTACAAGATATAATATATTGAGAATTTAAAATAATATTTTAAGAGTAGAGGTTTTTATTGTGTAACGTATGGCGTAAATTTGGTTTTATTTTATCTAATGATTGAGAAATATCTAAAATGTGCATTAAAAGATACATTATATAAACATTGGTTCATATTGCGTGCAGGATTTGTGAAGAATGCAATGCGGATAAAAGACCAAAAAAAAATTTGTCACTATATGAAATGAAACGTCGCCCTTAGAGATTTAGTTGCTGTGTGAAAGTAAAGTAACTAAGTATCGAATAACCACATTTATTACGTGATAATAAGTAGTACTCGAAATTCGACACAATAACCTAATTCATGTTCACAGTATGTCGTTATTTACTATAAGTATGAAATAATCAGCCAATAATCTTCTCTATATTCAATGGTTTAGCATCGAAGGCATTGGGGTTTACATTATTGAATAAAATTCATCTCGTTTGTTCTTATTTGGGTGAGAAGTTCGTTTGGAGTACTCGGGCTATTAGGAATGTCGATATACTCGTTACGTTAATGTGTATAGATCGATACATAGTAATCGCATACTTTCCAAGAATACAAACACATTTAAAACCTTTCGAGATATCGTTTTCTGTGCAACCTAACGATGCTAGAAATAACAACGACCGTCGACAAAAACTATCTTACCGTCCAAAGACAAAAACACGGGACACATTTAATCAGAAAGCTATAGACTTCTTTGGTTTAGAACATATAATATACATTTGATTTAGGTTCTTCTGCCTTTTATGGAAAATACAGGTGTGTTTCTAAAGAGCAATGCGAATATTCTTGATGTGTATATAAATTTATAACGAATAACTAAGAACCTATAACATCGAAATACTCTTGTCACTCGGGCGTCAGAAAATTCGAGAATAAATAATACATTGTTACAAAAATTTTGGTGGTTAATTATTGTGAATCTTTCGTCTGCATTTTTTCATCATTATCTACATCGGTATATTAGCAAACTTTTTGATACAAATATTAAACTTAAATATAACACCCGGTTGAAAATACGAAAAACCTAAAAAACATATTCGAGATAAAATTGAACGTTAAAAGATTTGTATTTTTATCGACCTACGTGGTGTAGCGTTTAATATACGAAAATCGTGAGTGAATGTTTGACAGTGTTGACACTTTTGACATTCCGCTTGCAGTTGATGTGTGGAGGAGGTAAAATTGTATTTTGTAGTTCCTTTGATTTAAAAAAAAAAGTGATAAAAATACTATTTTATACGTACACGTTTCGTTATAAACAAAAATTATGTAGCATTCTTAGAATCTCTTTGATTGGGTTAAATACACCATCCGAAAAACAAATGTAGATTTATGTGCATCGTGCATACTCTGATTAAGCAACGAAGCGCCTAGTTTGTGTGGATAAGTCAAGCCACTAGAAAAACATGGAAAATGTCACACGAGTGGATAGTTAGTCACCGAGTACTAGAAACGCATTCCACGTTGTTATTGCTGTAATGATAGAGTGCAACGTACAGGGCCGGGAAATGCCAGGATCAATCTCCCCCAAGTATGAAGGTCCGCGAATTGTGTTGACACTTGTTCTATGTTGCCAATGATTTTTGGCAACACCATTCATTACAAATACATTACCGACTACACGTCTGCTTTATTGTGGCGGAGTATATATATATTGTATTTCGAGTGTAAAACAGTAGTATGATTAAATTTTGATATTATCATTGATTCGCAAAGGTAATTTTATGATGTACCAGTATTCCCATTATTTACATTGCTATGTCCGATAATTCATCCTATTACATTATTCCGATTGTCCAGTTAGTCAGACAACTCGAAAAGAAGAAATGAGTTAAATATGTAGTTATAGGTACGTACAATTTTGACTCCGTCTCATGCAGTAATCAGATAATTAAAAAATCCTACTTAAAAAAGCAGAGGCAGATAACCTTCTAAATAATTAAACAACATGTTGATATTTGCGGGTCAGCAAAAAGATATTAATTTCTAAATATCCTTTTCTACTGTTTATAAACTGTATAAAACTCGGGTACAAATCAACAATACAAATAATTTGAATATTGCTTTTCCTATTATTCCAATATGGGTTATTTTGGAGATGTCTGAGTAATGAACTGGAAGATCGATAACTTACCGGTTATGGTGAAAAATGAATAAAGTATATATTTTGTTTGCCACACGTAAGTCTGTTTACCTCAGAACTGAAATTTGCAGATACTACTGGTGTAAATACAATAATAATACGATATCTTTACAGAGTATGGATGGCAAAATAATGCACGCCTTAAATAAATAAATTTAATAAAGATTCGACTGAGGGGTCAGTTCGGGTTCATTCGTGTGCTTGAATGCCTAAAAATGCCGATAGGCAAAACTCAGGTCGTTAGTGACGAAATACACGGAAATGTACAAAATCTCAACAATTCAAATTTGATATTGAAATTCCATCAAGCACTTTCAGTCGATTTATTAAATTATACTAATAAGGATATTTTTTTCCTAGAAATAGATTCAGCGACGTAAAAATATGAAAAAAATAATTTAAATCAAACTAGAGAAAGCCGATTCTGTGGCCGTGTTTTCAACGCACTTGGGTGTCACGGAATCGAATCCCCAAACAGACTGGTCATAGATGCATTGATTTTTAAATCGATTTATGAATTGGTGTTCATACGTATAGATGTTTGTGATCAGGGGCGTCATTTGGGGGCAAAGCTGAAATGACGTCCCTGTTAGTGATGTTCAAAATAAGTATGATCAATAGGTATTGTTTATAACAGAGAAGTAACTATGTCATTATGATATCTTGAAGGGTGGTTTCGACCAATGCGAAAACAAAGGCGTAGTCAAACTAAAAAGGGTAGCACATGATAAATCGCAACGCCAGTCTATAAATACTGGCCTACGATCACGCGACGTGCTATTTTCAACTCGCAAATAGACTTTCGCGAAAGGCAGAAGAAAAAAACGTTACCGAAAAACCGTTACAAGACTGATATATCAGCACGCATATAACGTATCATATTTTGGATGATTTTCTGTTTTAAATTACATACATTTTGTACCAGTGCGTAAAGTCTACTTACTGGTAGAACGCATGAAGTCATAGGATATAATGGCTTTGAAAATAACCGTGTTCTCTGGAAATGCATTTTGTAAAATTAATATAAACAATAAGCAACAGAATACCCGATGAACCAACAGCCGGGTGGTTAACGCTTTTGGACGTTCGTCTTATACGATTGCAAGGACCTCGGTTCGATTCCCCGTATGGACTATTGTTTGTTTCTGGATTTTCTTTCAAATGCATCTATAACACACGTATGCGATGTATAAATACATTTCTATCCTGAAAATGGGTGTAGTAAGAACGATTAGTCAATTACATGTATTTTCTTAGCACCACCTTTCTAGCCACATCCGTTACGAAAAGGGTAGTTAAGCGGCTGAATAACACCCAATTCTCGTGAAAAAAACTTATGTTGAGATATTCCATTAGTATGTGTATCATTGGGAGCAGACATGGCTGAAAATAATCAGGTTTGTACACCTTTCTGATTATAATACATTATGACAGTTTAAAATAAATAGATAATTAATTTTTTGACACAGTGTATTTATTTAACGTCATTTGTAACATCAAATTATCCTGGCTTACTCATACAAATATATAAGAAAAGTATTTTGGATGTTGGTGCATGGCAAAGCAGGGGTTGGTCATTTTGTTGAAGTCCTTAAAGGTAGATACAAGTTATCCAATACTTCCTGCATTGCGTGCTGTTTCGATATCGGCGAATTTTTTGGCGAATTCGACGGCAGTGACCGAGCCGGCTCGCCCAAATGATAATTACCACACTCGAGACCGACATGCAGATATTATGCAAATAATCTGTCTCAAAGCATACTATAACTCAAAGAAGGTGAGCTCTATGCACAAAGATTCGACAATAATCAGCAAAAAATAAAAATACATCATTACGGAATTTGGTTTTGCACACTATGCTTATCAATTTTCGTTGATTTTGCAACGTATCACTAAGTGAAATGGGTGTTTTCTGCTAACGGTAATTTAATGTTACTTGGAGTATTCTATCATATTCCAATACACAATAGAGCCTATCTACATCACGATCCGAGTTATATCTTGTGTTTTCTCAGCAAGATAATATATAATAATATCGAGGTTTACGAGAATTAAAAACTTGGTGGTATTAAAACTATATTTGACTAAGATAGTTTAAAAGATTTGCCAATGATATAAGAAAGTAAAGCATAACTTCTCAGAGATATTAATTACATCGTAAAGTTCTTTCATTTACTAAATTAATAATAACTCCTATTGTAACAACATTCATAAATGTGTGAAGACAGAGGAAAAACCAAAAATAATGTTTAATATCAAGAGTAAATTCGACAAAGGAACACTTAATGGACGTCTTCCAGATATACTGCTGTCTAAAAATTATTTGTAATACGGATCCCGTGAACAACGCGAAATATAAACCTATAAACACTTCAATATTGTTTATCATATATTTCAGATGAACACTGCAAGTTGGACCATTTTTGTTTTGCATCTTTGAAATCAAATTAACACAAGACAACATTATGTTGTTATGATAGTTAACTTACTATATATATTAGAATTCCGACTAAGCTGCGAAGGACGCCACAACGCTTAGGTTAAGTACAGTTCTAGTGTGACTATAAACATTTGCGCGGTAATATTTAAATACTTCTGCAGGTAGAATAAGATAAATATGCTCTCATTTAAATTTTGATTACCCAAGCTTGACACTTGGGAGCGTATGGCGCCACTGTTTCTGAGAAACAAGACGGTTGTATTTCAGTAGTAGCCAACCGGTCAGTATAATAGTGAAACATTTTACAATTTTAAATTTAATGTGACATTAAAGTAAATAGCTTAAAATATTCGATAAAAAATTCGTCATCTTCGTCAATGATTAAATTCATAGTGTAATTTAGTATTCTAGCGAAGAATGTTTAAAAAAAAAGCTTTACATACACTAATTCATAAAACACAATGTCTAGGGTCGTTTTGCCAGTGATCGTCCAGTTAAGCAACAGGTGTACTTTCAAAAGGGATTTTGAGTCAATGAATGATAAATGCATATTTTTTCGCTGTTATTCCATTAAACAGGGATTAAGTAATGTAATCAACTAAAATAAAATAGTTAATACTGTACCAAGCTTAAAATAATATAAGTTTACTAAAAAATGCCAATTCTTCCAGTGGTCGGCCCCCAAAATCCAATGGTCGGCCTTTCGTTGCCCAGTGGTCGGCCATCACCATTCAAATTCATAAAATATCGCGAAAGAATATACTGAGAGTAGACAGAACAATAAAAAACATGATGCAAAGCATGACAATATGAAGTATATTTTATTAGCGATCCCCATACAAAATTAATTTGTCGAAACTTGCGAAGTAAAAATATGCTTTTTTTAATTACGTATTGTATCATATAGGTCAGTATGGTGCAGATATACATTGGCAAGTGGTAAGACTACCTACACGAATTTAAAAATCTGTTTTTTAAATATATCCACTATTATTTAAGTTTAAACTCAAAAGGCCGACCACTGGCGACGGCTGACTTTAGCAACACTCGCCCTACTTTTAGTGAATAAAACGAAAGATACACGCATACAAAATGCCTAATCTAGGTAGTCCGAGCCCAATTTTATTGAATCTGTGAGCCCAGGCAAAGATAGAGTTGAATATTGAATATAACAATTAAAAGAAACAAAGCTGCCAAATTAATTAAATTTGTCACATATAGCCTTTTAGACTTTTAAATATACAGCAAGACAATAACAATTGAGAAATATGAAAATAATTGTCGATGAAAGACAACACTAACTTTATAATAGAATTCAATAAGTCTCAACCATTTTATAAGTTAATAAGGAATAACTTTAATAAACAAATATTTTAAAAAATAAAACACAATTCATTTGTACTACTTCCACATATTTATAATGATCAGGACCGGTTTCATATCATAAGAGATATATCATAAGTGTTGTGTTGGCAACATGGCATTTATTTCAAAGCATTTTGTTTTTTTGAAAGATTCGTCACCATTTTTTTTTTTATTAAAAAATTTCGTTGTTTAACCCCTCTTTTTACAAATGATTAATTTATCTAGTCGTGATAACTTTCATACAAGTTAGCTTAAACGACGGCCCTGGCTTTCTTGGCATAATAATTCGAAACGTGTTCATTTAAAAAAACAACACAGAAAAATTACGAATAATTATTTTTCAAAAAAATGTTGCCAACACCTCTCAGAACGAGACGGCGTTTAGTGACAGACATTTATAATAAAATCATTTTATTACGATATTTGCAATTATAAATAACCCAAGATGCGTGAGTGCACCTACACGTCCAGTGTTTCCGCTGTAAAAATTAGTTTCCCCACAATTTCGACGTTTAGCGTTGCCAAAAACATTACGAAGAAGAAAAAATATTAGACGTGTCGCAAATCGAAACCCAGAAGGCGGAGTTTCCCATTCATTCGAAATTCGAAAATAACATTTTATTTTCGAATTTTCAACTGTGACCGCGTATTTTATTTAATGAAATTTCCTATCCTACACAACAATGAAGGATTTATTATCGACATTACATCACTGTTATTGAGTATGCCAGATTGCTCTATAGCTAAAACTATAAAGCGTTCATCTGGCAGTTATACTATTGTGATAAAAAAAACTTCTAGGCAAGTAATTACGTTATCTAGGCGTCTACAGTAATAATTATTCAACTTAGTTCAATTAAGGATTACAAATATTCGAATATTAAATACTTATTGTATTCAAATAATATAATGTATGACTTTCATCATGCATATTGAATTGTTTTTTTTTTAAATATTTCTGTAGAGATAACTTAACACATACTAGTTGTCAGCACGTGTCTTGAGTGAGTATTATGGTTTTAAATAAAAAATAACAGATTATATTAAGATGTAATGTGAGGTCGAATGAAATTTTTTGTTAAGCCAGTAATTTTATACGTTACAATGATATTCGAATAATTTATCAAGCATTCAAATATCCCAATATTTGATTGAACAGCCTAGCTGCAATATATATAAATGTCATTTTGGGCAGAACAGCCATCGGCCAGCTCCAACGGGGCAATTCTCGGAAGATGATAGAAAGCGAGTAAGGTTAATTACCTTACTTGGCCAGTTTATAATCCCTTGAAAAAGAGAAAGTTTGTTTCAATTGTTTAAATAATAATTGTCTTTAAAGTTGAATGTAAATTCATGGGTTTGTTTAACTAATATTTCTAATCACTTTTAAGGTGTTAACTGTCGATTCTTGGTGGAAAGGCATTATATTAAAAAAAATAAAACAATTCGTTCAGTTGATAATCCTCGTGATGAGCGAAGCCCGTCCTGATCATTATAAACATGTGTATTACATTAGTAAAAACGAACTTTGTTTTTTTTTTTGTTTTATTTTTTAAAATATAATATTTCTAAAGTGTACATGTAATCTCAATGTTGTAATTTTTTACACCACTGCATCTTAGTACAAGAAAGTAGCCGGACCGAAGTGGCGTTTGTATCGAGACCTTCCCTTTTATCCTGGATGCCGATAACCAATAATTCGCCCTCTTTCGACCTGGCTTTCTCACATCATATTATCAATTTCATGTTATACAATGCATAACATATTTATCTTAGAAATCATTTCTAAAAATCAAAACGTTTTATGGACTTCACACATTTCAAGAATATTAAAATGCCGTTTGCTCGTGGAGTGTTTTGTGAGCAATTGTGCTTTTCTGCACACTTTACTCGATCGGTATGTTTATATATTATTGCATGCGACTGTACGCACACGCAGCGTGCCGGTAAATTAAATTCCAAATCATTATGAGTCAAGATGAGTGCCTCGTCTCGGCAAGATGGACATTTGCCAACATTTACGGTATCAACTAGTCCAGCTTGGAAAATTACCCATCGCCAGAAAGTTTGCAGACACTATTTTAATTATCGCGGAAAGCGTAATAATAAAATGTATCTTTGGATTGTCATGCAGTTATTATTAAAGCGTCCATTCGATTCGCCATTAATACATTAATTACGCGGCATAAAATACGAGGTAGGTATATCGACCGAGGTGCAAGAATTACATAAGATAAAAAAACTAATCATCAATTAAATAAATTGTAATAAGAATAATAATTGAAATTAGCCGATTTACCATGGCAATTTATTGATAACTAGTGAGTACCCGGCATGCATTGCAATGCCACTGAGAGAAAGAAAGGGTTTGTGTTTTAATTCTGTTTATTGAAATGCTTTTGGATTAGAGATCTGCACGGGCCGAAATTTCGTAAAATTACTCGTCCCGAGCTCGTCATCTTCCAGCCCGGCCCGGCCCGACCTTGTTACCCGAACGCGTCCCAAAACCCAAATTTATTTTTCTCATCCCAAAAGACCGATTTTTTTCAAAATAGTAATTCATCTATACTTTTCAAACAACATATGTTATTTTTACCAGAATAAATCAGAAGGTTTTTCCGAGATGTCGCTGTCTCTACGTATTTGATTCTCCCTTTTAGATTTTTTTTATCCAGAAACCTTCACGGGTGTATCAACAACAACTCACCAAAGTTTCATCGGAATCGGATGAATAGTGAAGGAATGCATAGAGGACAAAGAAACATTCATTTTTATATATCTAAATATATATGGTTAAGATAACCCTCAAAGCGTATCGAATTCCCTCCTAGACATCCGATTTTGCAAACGGTGTGTAGCGGGTGAGATTAGCTAACCAGTCCTGCCCTAGCCATATTCTTCTATTCTTACTCTCATGAATAATACAAAAAAAGAAGCAGTTATAGTAAAAAAATCCAGTTGGTATAAGCTCCATTAAGAGTCTATATTTTCCATATTGGGTGTGGACATGGTTATAAAAAAACATATTAAAATAAGACTGCTTTCTGATACTAAAACATGTCCATAGATTTCACTATTAATATCACCATTTAAAAAATATATGAATATTCGATTCATCGGAACGAACGTCCGTCGTCAGTCGCAGGCAGTTAATGTGTTAAGAATCTTTCAATACCATGTATCCACATTTCAATATACTGAGAAGACCCCGGATCGAAGAGAGGCGAGCGGCTGGTTATCCGGAGTCCTGGAAGGGCTGATCTCAGACAAACACCATTTCAGATCCGGTTTAAAAAACTTATTTATTATCCATTCAAGATGCAGTGGTTTCACATTACACAAATATAAAAATCTTAACACATAAAATTGATTCTACATTTACATTTACTTAGCAACTGAATTTACTTTAAGTTTTAATACAAATGACACAACGAATTTAAATTAAATCCAACGCAAATCAAAACACAAAAACAAACAAACAGTTCACATCGTCACATCACTTTCGTCGCGACGAGACCTCGTTCGTCCGACTCGGCAGCTCGTCATCCACTGTCTACAAAAATTCAAAAAAACTCCGTGCCAAGTTGGAGCTACCCTTTTCCGTAAAAATGGACTCGTCCAGCGGCCGAAGCCCGGGGGCTTCTTAAATGCCTGACAACAAGAAAGAGCGTTTTCTGCGAATTATTGCTCTTTGCCGCAGGCCGATTTCAGTTCGGGACATTAATGACACTTATACTTAAGAAAAACCAGGGTGTGTCAAACCCCCATACTTCTAGTGTCCATGAACTGAGTTCGGACAGCGTAGCAATAATCACAGAAAAACAAGATACAATATACAATAAAGAACACAAAAAATCAAGTCTTAAAAACACACGCGTGGCAGCGCGTCGGTCGTCACACACGAGGCCACAACACAGGTCATGTCGCGATCGGCATCACAACGGGCGGTGGTGCAAATTTTCCTACGCCAACAGGCGTCCTGTTCCTATCCCAGGAAGGCATCCGCAGCGTCCTCGCTCGGCGGGGCAGGTGTGTCGGCAGCATCTCCTCTTCACAGGCAGACGGCCTCATCTTCTCCCGAGAAGGCATCCGCAGCGTCCTCGCTCGGCGGGGCAGGTGTGTCGGCAGCATCTCCTCTTCACAGGCAGACGGCCTCATCTTCTCCCGAGAAGGCATCCGCAGCGTCCTCGCTCGGCGGGGCAGGTGTGTCGGCAGCATCTCCTCTTCACAGGCAGACGGCTTCATCTTCTCCCGAGAAGGCATCCGCAGCGTCCTCGCTCGGCGGGGCAGGTGTGTCGGCAGCATCTCCTCTTCACAGGCAGACGGCCTCATCTTCTCCCGAGAAGGCATCCGCAGCATCCTCGCTCGGCAGGGCAGGTGTGTTAGCGTCTTCTCGTCTTTACAGGCAGCATGGCAGGCAAAACGGCCTCCCGGGTCGCAAATCTACCAGCCACAGTAGGCCTCACTCGTTGAAGACAAAACAGGCACAGCAGGCCTCACAGGTTGCAAATATAACAGGCACAGCGGGCATCACGGATTGCAAACAAACAGCCACAGTAGGCGTCACTCGTTGACAACAAAACAAACACAGCAGGCCTCACAGGTTGCAACTCTAACAGGCACAGCGGGCCTCGCGGATTGCAAACAAACAGCCACGGTAGGCCTCACTGGTTGAAAACACAACAGGCCCAGCAGGCCTCCTAGGTCAGCGCGAACGACGTCAAGAGCGGCCAGTCGAGAAGTAGGGCTTCGTGAAAAGTAACAGAGGCCAGGCACCTTTCACCGACGACTCCCGCCAGTTTCGCCTTTGAAGCTGGGGTTTCGTAGTAAGACGCCGGGAAGCTGACTGGTTGTCTGGTCCCGATCTTGAAGTCCACCTTCAGGGCAGGGTCCGGATTCTTAGTGTGCGTTCGGCGATTTGAAATTCTCGAAGTTACGTTAAAATTCGGTTGGGCGCCATGAACCACAGTTCAAAGCCACTGCATCTTCAGAGCATGAGTCCTCAGGGGGTGAATCCTGAGGTGTCACAAACCATCAATGGCCACTAAGTTGGGCGACAAAATGAGAAGACCCCGGATCGAAGAGAGGCGAGCGGCTGGTTATCCGGAGTCCTGGAAGGGCTGATCTCAGACAAACACCATTTCAGATCCGGTTTAAAAAACTTATTTATTATCCATTCAAGATGCAGTGGTTTCACATTACACAAATATAAAAATCTTAACACATAAAATTGATTCTACATTTACATTTACTTAGCAACTGAATTTACTTTAAGTTTTAATACAAATGACACAACGAATTTAAATTAAATCCAACGCAAATCAAAACACAAAAACAAACAAACAGTTCACATCGTCACATCACTTTCGTCGCGACGAGACCTCGTTCGTCCGACTCGGCAGCTCGTCATCCACTGTCTACAAAAATTCAAAAAAACTCCGTGCCAAGTTGGAGCTACCCTTTTCCGTAAAAATGGACTCGTCCAGCGGCCGAAGCCCGGGGGCTTCTTAAATGCCTGACAACAAGAAAGAGCGTTTTCTGCGAATTATTGCTCTTTGCCGCAGGCCGATTTCAGTTCGGGACATTAATGACACTTATACTTAAGAAAAACCAGGGTGTGTCAATACATAGTCAAAATTTAAATCAATTGTATTTGCCTGTATAATAATATTCAGGTTATTTGGGCGACTAAAAGAATATCTTCGAAAACATTTTGAATTGTATATATTTACATATAAAACTGTGTGGAATTATATGTTCCCTTATTGAAATCTTGAGCTGATATGATAAACAATCGACCGCGCGAATTGGTATAAATATTTATGGAAATAGTTTGTCAATAAATGGGATGTGATGTATCTCAGGAGATAAAAGAAAAACAATTGCGAATAATGGCTCCTACAAGAGAAGACCAGTTTTTTGAAAATAGATAGTTACACATTGTGTATAATAATCGAGATTGTAAATAGTTCGCGACCAAATGACGGGGGCGTTTATATAGCTTATAGGTATTTATTCACTCGACTTTCGGCAAATTTTCACCCGTCAACGAGTCAAGTAGGGTTACTTTTACAAAATTCTCCAACACCGTTTTTTGTCTCTGATAATTCGATGGGGCACCAATAATTGAGTCAGTGCAGACATGTTGCCAGGAGAAAAAAAAATACATAAATTGTATTGAACGGTAAAGACGGTTCAATTTCAAATCCTTATGTTCATTACAAGTTACCAGTATGTTTTATATCATTTGGTTCAACAACGAAATTCTCCCATATCCTCCACGAGCATATTGCTGGTAGTTTTGTATTCATAATTATTAAACTCAAATGTCAAGGACACACTTTTGTAAAGGTTTTGATAAAAATTCTAGGTTTATATATTTATGATTAGCGGACGTATATATATAGTATAACTCAAGTTGTGGTAATTTTACGATAAGTACAACAAAAATTCCAAATATAATAAAATTCAATGCGACACATGACAGTTTACATCACAGATGGTCTAAAAAATTATAATAAATTTCTGCGTGCATTAGACTAAATTATACCTGAAATAAATGTGATAAAATTATTACTATTTTCTGATACAAATAGGATAAATTGTCCATCAAATAAATATTATTATGCTGCTCAAAGTACAGGTACATTAATTGTTG